>JAPJBO010000013.1:0-565000 GCA_030068145.1 Diplonema papillatum
TGCGATGACGTCGACCGCCTGCTGCAGCTCGGACTCCACGGACGCGAAGAGCGTGGCATCATCCGCCAGCGACTCCGACGCAAACCTCCGGTACGCGCGCCGACACCGCTCGGAGCACTATCGACAGCAAGGCGTTGATGAGGATCACCGAAAGTGGGCACCCCTGCAAGATACCGTTGGTGACCTCAAACTCGGAACCCACGCCCAGCGGCAGCTTAAACCGGCGCTTCATCCCACGGTACATGGCGCGCTTTTTCGTCGTCTTGTTGCGTTAGTGGGGAGTCATTTGCATGCAAATGAGTACCACACTATGCCAGCTTTTCGCTACGTGACTCCAGAAGGGTCACTTTTTCCGCGCTTTCGGCGCGGCGCAACTCTAGTCGGTTGCAACTGTTCTTGGAAATTACTGACGATTTCATAATCCGAAAAGGAATCGGAATCTTCGCTTTCTCGTTTGCGCCGATAGGCACGCCGCGATGCGGAGGACGCGAGTAGCCGGGAAGAGCCGGCGGGAGGGCGCGATCGTTGTGTGACCCGTGGAGGGTCGGAACCAGAATCAGTAAAAGGGCCCGAGTCAGGGCCTGCCATCGAAGAGGGCCGGGCGGGGCCGGGTGGGCGCGGAGTGTTCGGGCCGGCGAGGCCAGTGCCGTCGTCGCCGAGATCGGCGCGTCGTCGTCGTGCGCGCAGCGCGGCTGCGGGAGAGGTCGTGGGGGTGCAAGGCGCGGGTCGCTTCCTGCCTGCTGGCGGGGGGGCGCGCTTCGGGGGCGATTTCGTCGTCCGCCTTCTCCGGCCACGGCTGGTAGGTGTCCCCGGTGGGGACGGCGCGCGCCGCTTCCGGCCTGTGAGGCCGTCGCTCTCGCCGCGACCGCCACCGCCGCCGCCGCCGCGACCGCCACCGCGTGCGCCGCCGCGTGCGCGGCCGCGACCAGTGCCGCGGCCGCCGCCTCCGTCTCCGCCACTGTTGTCTCCGCCGCCCCGGCCGCCGCGGCCGCGGCCACGGCCGCGGCCGCCATGACCACCGCCACCCCCGTCGCCACTGCTGTCGCGGCCAGCACCACCCCTGTGATGCCCCCGTCCGCAGCACGCGTCGGCGTTCGGGCAGGTCCCGCATCGCGTCAGCCGATGCGCCCGGCAGCATTGAATGCGCAGGCCGTCGTCCGGGCGGTGGTGCACCTGGCAGCACTGGTCAACTACAAGGCTGTAGTTTCTTCGCATGCCAGTGCACACCGCGCACTTCTGCTTTGCGCAGGCATCGCAGACCGACTGCGTGCGGAGCAGAGGGTCCGCCTGCGCAGCCGGTACAAGCACGGGAAGGCGCGGGCGTTGCGGCAGAGGGGTGGGCACGTCCCAGCGCAGCGAACGCTGTGCCCGCCGCGCCGCGTCGTACTGCGGGAACACGTCCCCGCCCCAGTTCTTCCCGTCCCCGGCAGCTGCCCGCGGAAAGCTCGCCTCCAGCACCCCGTGCGTCTCCTCGCCCCCGGCGAAGCGTGGGCGAGGTGTCAATCCCCCCCACAGCATCGGCGCCCCCAGGGTCCTCATCGAGCCCACCCGGACCTTCCGCTCGGCAGGCAACGGCGACGGCAGCTGCAGGTCTCGGCACAGGCGGCACAATGTCGACAGCATCGTCCAGAGGGTCTTCCCCCTCTGGTTGGCGGCGAGCCTTCGTATTCCCGGGGGGGCAGGGACGTCGACCCCGGTGTGGACCTCGAAGTCCACTGCCAGCTCGACGCACGACACCTCGCCCGCGTCGGTCCACCTCAGTGCCGACAGCCAGCCCTTGAGCGCCCGCATCGCACGGCCGCCGTACGGCCATCTCGGCGGCTCATCCGGAAGGCGGTCGAAGTTGAACAGGTGTTGCACCGCCGGCAGCGGCGCAGCTGCGTGCCAGGGGTGCATCGGTTGCACCGCGGAGAGGCGGCGTCGCTCCGCCTCCACGCGTGCAGTGTACACCGCCGCCATGAGGCGGTGAAGGGCCGCGACCTCCACCCGCATTCCTTCGACAATAACCCCATGCACACGCGTGCAAGACGGCCACCTCGCCCGGTCCGCCCGCAGGAGTTCGGCGAAGCAAGGACGGCCGCGGATCTCGTCGTAGGCGGGGCACTCCCACCACAGGTGATCCGCTGTGTCCTGGACGCCTCGGTCGCAGTCCCTGCAGCCGCGGTCCAGCGGCGGACGCTGAGGTTCCGAAGAGGAGGATTCGGAGGCGTGCTCGTCAAAGCTGCCTGTCGTATCAGAGGCGGTCGACGACACGGACGCCGAGGAGCTCGGCGACCCGTCCGACCCGGCCGCCCCTCCGTTCGCACGCGCATTCCGTCCCCACCGCGCTGCGAGAAACACACCCCCGGACAGGATCACCGCCAGTGCACGTTTCTCGCCAGCGTCAGCCGTCGCCAGGCGCAGCTCGTTCGTACGCCTGCAGTCCACCCCTGCCTGCACACCGTTGTAAGACGGTCGTTGCCTCGCAAGCTGCGTCCAGGTAGTCTGCCGTAGCCGCGCCCGGATGGCGTGGTGCCTCTCGCCCCTCTCCATGTCGAGAAGCCGGCGGCCCTCGAGCGCCGCGGTCGCAAAATCGCGACCTTCGTAACCGATGCCCGCGACCGTGAAACCGTCAGAGATGGCGATCCCGACAGGACCTAGGCGCGCCTCCGGCAACAACACACCGTGCCGGCTGTAAAGCCGGGCGATGTTCAGCATGCGGGCATACACGCGGGGGAGCCTCTCGCACGCGTCGAAAAACGAGCATAGAATCCTGTACGGCCGAGCAATCATCGGATCAAGACGGTGACCCTTCGCCAGGATCGACAGCACCGCCGTCACGCTTCTCGACGGCTGCCTGCTCCCAAAAGCGCCCCTTACGACCCGCGTCCGGAGCCCCTTCAGGCGCGTCTGCGTGTACGTCTCGTAGGAGCACCCCGCAAGGACACTGCTGAGAACGTTCGAACTCGCCACCTCGCAGCGGACATCGAACGGAAGCTTCGAGGTACTCAGCCTGTCAATCAGACCGTCATGTGCGCTCAGACGCGCATCGTTGGCCCGACTCGCTCGGACGCTCTCCACACTCGTTCGCACCCCGAGCGTGGCGTCATCCGCCAACGACTCCGAAGACACCTCCGGCACCCGCACCGAAACCGCGCGGAGCACTACCGACAATAGCGCGTTGATCAGTATGACCGACAGCGGGCAGCCCTGCAGAATGCCATTTGTCACCTCGAACTCGGAGCCCACGCCGAGCGGCAGCTTGAACCGTCGCTTCATGCCGCGGTACATGGCGCGCAAGGGGCGCAAGATGCGCGCGTCGAGACCCATCTCCTCTGCAAGACTGAGAACGATACCCTGCGGAACCCGGTCAAAACATTTCGCGAAGTCCAGCGCCACCATGTAAAGCGATTTCGTCTCGTCCAGCAGCGTCTCCTCGATCAACGTCGTCAGCTCCATGAGGACATCGTCCGTTCTGTGCCCCGAGCGGAAGCCATGCTGTGTCGGTAGCACCCAGCCCTCTTGCCACTCCATGACGTCTTGCAAACGCCTGCAGGCCCACAACCGATAGACGCAGCTCGTCACGGTGATTGGCCGCAAGTTCGTTGGCGAGGTGTCGTCGGTCTTAGGTATGAGCGACACCAACGACGTCAGCATACCCTTCGGCCACTCCCCTCGCTCCTCTACCAGATTGAAGAGCGTCGCGAACCCGTCCAGCAGCTCGTCGGGCAGGGCCTTCAGTTCGTCCAAACGCCAGCCGTCCACCCCACACGCCGTAGTCTTCTTCTTCCGCTTGTTGAGCACATCCCGTAGCTCCCTCCCGGTCACATCCCGCAGGTCCATCTGGCGGCGGGGAATAAAACCCTCGAAGGCCCTGCGGAACACCTCGTACTCGGGCTCTGGGCGTCCTTCCCCGTACATGCGCAGGATCGGGTCCCACGCCTCCTGCAGCACCTCGTCCATCTCCTCGACGTTGGCGGTGAGCCGCCCGTCCGCTGTCCGCACCGCATCGGCCGCCTGCCCCGGACCCCCCCGTAGCATCGTCACAAGAGCCCGGCGATCCGTCCCAAACATCGTCAGCTGCCTCTCGTGTTGCTGCCTCTTCCGTACCCTCGCCGCAGCCGCGTTGTATCTCGCACTGCGCAGTCGTACGTCGTGCAAGTAAACGCGGGCGACCTCTGCGCTCGGCGGGTCGGAGGGGGGCGGCTCGCCGACCCCGCCGCCACGGATCACGGCGAGACAGCGCAGCCAGCACAAGCGGAGTTCTTGGGGCACCTGGAATGGTCCGGACGCTTCTAGGCGAGCTCGCTGGTAGACGTAGTGCTCCAGACGCCGGATCGCATTCCCGTGCCTCAGCTCCGTCTCGCACGCCACGCCCCGGTCCGGCGTACTCCTCGCCGCAACGCGAGTCATCTTCAGCTCCGAGTTTCCGCGGCCGGTGTGCGCACGTCTCTCACAGGCAGGCATCCCGCTGCGGTCTAGCAGGTACTGCTCGCATATTGCGGAGAGCGCCATCCACGCCCCTTCGACGTCCCCCTCGCGGGCGGCGGCGCACACGGCATCCAGCCTCGGGGCCTCAACGACCCTACCTGCCGGCTTCACGGGTATCGCTCGCGGCACGTTGAACCTCCATGTCTGCTGTTCGAACGCCTGCACCGCGAGTCGAATCCGGACGCAGCGGTGGCCCCTCACGCTCCCTACCCCGATCGTCTCGCATGCAACAAAGGCGGACGCGGCCGCGCGGTTCATCAGGGCGTAGTCGATGCGCGTGCCGGACGTGTTCGTGCCCGTGTAGGTGTTGGGCGGTCGTCCTCCCTCGCACGCCGCCTGCAGCTGCGCTGCGTCCGTCCACCCGTTGCTGAGGGCATGCCGAAGCGCCGGCGACCGCTCAACGTCCGTGTTGAAGTCGCCCATCACGACCGCCGGGGCCTGCCCCACCATGGCCTGCGCCTCGAAGAGGACCGTCTGCAGGAGCCGCTCCCGGGACGCCGCTGCCGTGTTCCCCGATGGGGCGTAGACGGCAAAGAAGTGTACGAACATCCGTCCGACCCCCGTCGCGATCATCGTGTGGATGACCCGGTTGCGCACTTCCTGCAGCGATTCGTTGGGCAGCAGGTGGGCCACCCCCGGCTGCCTGGCAAGCACAACGACTCCTCCCCCCTTCTGCCCGGAATGCGGGTTTCCGTGCGGACAGTGCTTGCTGCGCTTCGGCGGTTGCGGCGGCCCCCACAGCGTCTTCCACCTCGACCCGTCGACGGCGCACGGTCTCGCGAGATAGTCCGTCGCCTGCGTCTGCTGCAACTCGCCCATCGACGTCTCCAGCACCGCAATCGCGTCTGCGGGGGCCATCGCACGCACCTCGTCAATGTGCAGGGCCAGCGAGCCAACATTGACTGCAGCAAGAGTGAGATCGCGCGGGGGACCAGGGTTCGGGTGGACGTCCCCGCACCTCAAGAGCCGTTCCCCCGCGGCGTACGCATACTTACGGGCGTCGTGCTTCGACGGTAGCCACGCACATTCAACAAGCCCGCGCCGCGAGGCAACCCGGGAACCCACGCCCCGCGCGCGATGCAGCACACGCGCGGCAACGTACCGGGCTGCGCCGGCCGGCCGTCGGCGACGTCCGCGGCGGAAAGCCGCCGCGGCGGTCGAGGCGAGCGTTCGGCGCCCGGGGCCAGGGTTGGGATGCACATCCCCACATCGCATCAAGCGGACTCCCGCAGCATCGCCGTCCGCGCGGGCGTCGTGGCTTGACGGCAGTCAGGCGCGCGAGCACGTGACACACACGCTGGCGCCGCACTCTTCGCACCTCCTCTGCATGCGGCCCTTTTGGATTGTCTTCTGACAATCGCCGCATTCAAACTCCACTGGAGCCCGCACTCCATCGGTCAGCTCGTGCCGGTGATCGGCCTTCTCACCCTCGACCGGCTCCTTCAGACGCTGGCGCGGCGGGGACAGCATCTCGACCACACCGGCCACAGCTCGCCGGATTAGCGACTGTCCCGCTTCCGCCGGCTGCGCCACCTCCTCGTGCTTCCGCTTGTTGGTCGGAGCCGGCTCCGGATCCGTGTGCACTTCGGCGGCGGGCAGCTTCATGCGCCGCCTCTGGCCGGGCGTCGTCGGGAGGGAGGAGGCGAGGCGCTTGGAACGCGGCCGCGGCATCTCGCCCTTGTCGTAGTCGTTGACGACAATGAACGGCGACCCTTCCCTTTCGATCACACGGAACGGCGGGCCGCCACCCCCCGTCACCACGCACGTCCGCATGCCGCTTCTCACGAAGGATGTCGTGACCGTCGCCGCCCAGCCAGCGAGCCTGAGCAGCATCTCGACGTCGGCCTCGTGCTCTCGCGCCCTGGCACCGGACACGAGGTACCGCAGTTCCGTTTCGAGCGGGGGCGCCGCGTGCTCACCAGCAGCCGCCCGCACGCGCGCCAGCATCCCGGAGCCGCGCGCCCGCAGCAGAAGACGTCTTCCACCAAGAACGACACCGCCCCCGGCCTCGCCGCACTTCTTCAACAACGCCAACGCGGTCTCCCGCGTCACGTCCGCATTTAATGCGACGACCGGCGTGGCGTCGCGCGCTTCCTTCCCGACCGGTCGCCAGAAGCAGCCATCCCTACCCGACCCCTGCAGGATGGCGTCCACGTGTCCCGCAGGTACGCGAACCAGGAGTTCACGGCGGCCCTGTTGCGACGTCACGCCCCACATGGAGGCCGCTTCGAGGCGCGTCTGCGCCGAAGTCGCCTTCACCGCCCGGCGGCAGAGACGCGTCATCGCCGTGAGCGGGTCCTTCTCCACGCATGCCCACGTCTCTGCCGTCGCGTGCTTGCGTGCCACGGCGAGGACGAGTACCGCCGTGGCCGCCCCGGGCTTCTGTCCGCCTGCAGTCGCCGCCTGCCGGACCTTCCCTACCTTCCCGGCCTGCCGAACGTCCCCGGTGCCTCTCGCCTCGCTGCATGCCGAGAAGCCGACGCCGCAGAACAGAGATCCCCGCCCTCGAAGCCAATGCCCGCGACCGACAGCCCATCCGCAATGGCGATCCCTACCGGCCCCAGGCGCGCCCTCGGCAAAAACGTTTCGTGCCGCTCGTACAACCTCACGTTGTTCCGCATGCGCGCACACACGCGTGGCAGCCGCTCGCAGGTGTCGAATAACGCGCACAGAATCCTGTACGGCCGAGCGATCATCGGATCCAGACGGTGACCCTTCGCCAAGATCGATAGCACCGACGCTTTTTCACGCTTTTTCGTCGTCTTGTTGCGTTAGTGGTATGGTCCTTTGACAGAGTGAGCCGATGCCTCTCATCTCACCTTTAAAACACGGCTGAGTCGCGCATGCTCTTGACAGACGCTAACGTCCGACATTTCGCACGCGCGTCGCAGTCGTTGGGTGGTATTGACAAGGGGTTTCATCGGACACTCGGATGAGCTTCGTTACTTCACTGCCGCAGGTTCCCCCCTGCCCTGGGAGGTCCGCTTGGCTGCCTTCGGGTTGCGTTTCCGCGTTGGTGTTGTTGCTTCGCTTTTGGACTCCTTCTTCGACTTCGCACGGTCCCAACGTCCTGGTCTGCCCTTGGTGCACGTCTTGCGCTCAGTCTGCGCAGTTCGTCTCTCCTGCTTGACCTCGTGCTTCCATCGAGCCTGCTTGCGCTCCCATCCCGACGGGTAGTGCGTCTGCGGTCGAAAACTGCCATTCAGTGTTGCAGCTTTGCGGAGCCCAGCCTGCGGTATGGCTCGCACCTTGTCGCCGGCCTTCTTCGCCGTCTGCTCTCGTGCGGCGGCTTCGTAGGCGCGCATCACGGCTTCAAACGCCTGCTGGCTCGCCATCTGTGGCCTCTTGTTGAGTCCGGCCATGTTTCCGCCTCCGAGAGACGTCAGGACGTTGACTTGCATCTCAAGCGCCGGGTGAATCGGCGTCTGCACGATACTCGTCAGCCGTCGCATCGCGCTCTTCATCGCGTACGATTTCGCGGTCGCCGAGTCCCGATACTCGGCTGTCGCTCGTCTCTGGACTTCATCCATCGCACGATTCGATAGAGCATCGGCGTCGATATTCTGCCGTCTTGTTGCGTTAGTGGGGAGTCATTTGCATGCAAATGAGTACCACACTATGCCAGCTTTTCGCTACGTGACTCCAGAAGGGTCACTTTTTCCGCGCTTTCGGCGCGGCGCAACTCTAGTCGGCTGCAACTGTTGTTGGCAGTTGCTCACGATCTCATAATCCGAAAAGGAATCGGAGTCTTCGCTTTCTCGCTTGCGCCGATAGGCACGCCGCGATGCGGAGGACGCGAGTAGCCGGGAAGAGCCGGCGGGAGGGCGCGATCGTTGTGTGACCCGTGGAGGGTCGGAACCAGAATCAGTAAAAGGGCCCGAGTCAGGGCCTGCCATCGAAGAGGGCCGGGCGGGGCCGGGTGGGCGCGGTGTGTTCGGGCCGGCGAGGCCAGTGCCGTCGTCGCCGAGATCGGCGCGTCGTCGTCGTCGTGCGCGCAGCGCGGCTGCGGGAGAGGCCGTGGGGGTGCAAGGCGCGGGTCGCTTCCTGCCTGCTGGCGGGGGGGCGCGCTTCGGGGGCGACTTCGTCGTCCGCCTCCTCCGGCCACGGCTGGTAGGTGTTCCAGGTGGGGACGGCGCGCGCCGCTTCCGGCCTGTGAGGCCGTCGCTCTCGCCTAGGCTGCGACCGCCACCGCCGCCGCCGCCGCGATCCCCGCCGCGTCCGCTGCCGCGACCGCCGCCGCGTGCGCGGCCGCGACCAGTGCCGCGGCCGCCGCCACCGTCTCCGTCACTGTCGTCTCCGCCGCCTCGGCCGCCGCGGCCGCGGCCACGGCCGCAGCAGCGGCCGCCACGACCACCGCCACCCCCGTCGCCACTGCTGCTGTCGCGGCCAGCACCACCCCTGTGATGCCCCCGTCCGCAGCACGCGTCAGCGTTCGGGCAGGTCCCGCATCGCGTCAGCCGATGCGCCCGGCAGCACTGAATGCGCAGGCCGTCGTCCGGTTGGTGGTGCACCTGGCAGCACTGGTCCACTACAAGGCTGTAGTTTCTCCGCATGCCCGAGCACATTGCGCACTTCTGCTTCGCGCACGCGTGACAGACGGACTGTGAGCGGAGCAGGGGGTCTGCCTGCGACTCCGGGACGAGCACCGGGAGGCGTGGTCGTTGCGGCATTGGTGTGGGCTCGGCCCAGCGCGCCGAACGCTGCGCTCGCCTCGTCGCGTCATAGAGCGGGAACACGTCCCCGCCCCAGTTCTTCCCGTCCCCGAGCGCCGCACGCGGGAAGTTCATCTCCAAGACTTCGAACGTCTCCTCCCCCCCAGCGAAATGTGGCCGCGGTGTCAGACCACCCCACAGCATCGGCGCCCCCAGCGTCCTCATCGAGCCCACCCGGTCCTTCCGCTCGGCCGGAAGCGGCGACGGCAGCTGCAGTTCCCGACACAGGCGGCACAGCGTCGCTAGCATCGTCCAAAGGGTTTTTCCCCTTCGGTTGGCGGCGAGGTTCGGGGGGCCCAGGATGTCGTGCCCGGTGAAGACCTCGAAGTCGACGGCCAACTCGATGTTCGACACTTCGCCAGTGTCCGTCCACTGCAATGCCGACAGCCAGCCCTTCATCGCCCGCATCGTCCGTCCCCCATACGGCCACTTCGGCGGCTCATCCGGTAGGCGCCCGAAGTCAAACAGGTGTCGGACCGCCGGCCGCGACGTTGCCGCCCTCCAGGGGTGGATCGGCTGTACCGCTGCCAGACGGCCACGCTCTGACTCTTCGCGCGCCACGTACACCGACGCCATGAAATGGTGCAAGGCCGCCGCGTCGACCGGCGCGCCTTCCACGATTACCCCGTGCACGCGCGTACAAGACGGCCACCGCGCACGGTCCGCCCGCATGAGCTCAGCAAAGCAGGGGCGGCGGCGAATCTCGTCGTACGCAGGGCACTCCCACCACAAGTGATCCGCCGTGTCGTGGGCGTGGCGGTCACAGTCCCTGCAACACCGGTCCGGCGGCGGGCGCCGCTCACCCGTGGAGGAGCCTCCGTCTTCGCCAGCCTGCTCGTCGAAGCTACCGGACGCATCTGATGCGGTCGACGTCGTCGACGACGCCGTCGTTGACGCGGGAGAGCTCGCCGAACCTTCCGATCCCGCCGCCTCTTCCCCCGCACGCGCATTCCGCCCCCACCGAGCCGCAAGGAAAACACCCCCGGACAGGATGACGGTCAGCGCGCGCCTCACACGCCGTCGGCGCCCAGCAGTCTACCCCCGGCCTGCACTCCGTCGTACGAAGGCCGCTGTCGCGCAAGCTGCATCCACACCTTCCGCCGCAGCTGCGCTCGGACGACGTGGTGCCTCTCGCCTCGCTGCATGCCGAGAAGCCGACGACCCCCCAGCGCCGCAGAACAGAGATCCCCGCCCTCGAAGCCAATGCCCGCGACCGACAGCCCATCCGCAATGGCGATCCCTACCGGCCCCAGGCGCGCCCTCGGCAAAAACGTTTCGTGCCGCTCGTACAACCTCACGATGTTCCGCATGCGCGCACACACGCGTGGCAGCCGCTCGCAGGTGTCGAATAACGCGCACAGAATCCTGTACGGCCGAGCGATCATCGGATCCAGACGGTGACCCTTCGCCAAGATCGATAGCACCGCCGTCACGTTCCTCGACGGGTGCTTGCTCCCAAAAGCGCCCCTCACGATCCGCGTCCGGAGTCCCTTCAGGCGCGTCTGCGTGTACGTCTCGTAGGAGCACCCGGTAAGGACACTGCTGAGCACGTTCGAACTCGCCACCTCGCAGCGGACATCGAACGGAAGCTTCGAGGTGCCCAGCCTGTCTATCAGACCGTCATGTGCGCTCAGACGCGCATCGTTGGCCCGACCCGTTTGGACGCTCTCCACACTCGTTCGCACCCCGAGGATCTTCGCAGCCGTCGCCGTCGCTATGGCCTCGCCGTCCACCTTCACCGCGCTGGCGTACGGACGCCGCCTGCGCTGTTGCGTCGAGCCCGCATGGATGCCCATCGCCAAGGTTTTCGCCATGTTCAGGCGCATCCCGGTCAGGGCACAGAACCGCGCGACGATGTCGACCGCCTGCTGCAGCTCGGCTTCCGCCGCCGCGAAGAGCGTGGCATCATCCGCCAGCGACTCCGACGAAACCTCCGGTACGCGCGCCGACACCGCTCGGAGCACAATCGACAGCAAGGCGTTGATGAGGATCACCGAAAGTGGGCACCCCTGCAAGATACCGTTGGTGACCTCAAACTCGGAGCCCACGCCGAGCGGCAGCTTGAACCGTCGCTTCATGCCGCGGTACATGGCGCGCAGGGGGCGCAGGATGCGCGCGTCGAGGCCCATCTCTTCGGCGAGCCGGAGAACGATCCCCTGCGGTACCCGGTCGAAGCACTTCGCGAAATCGAGTGCGACCATGTACAGCGACTTCGACTCGTCGAGCAGCGTCTCCTCGATCAGCGTCGTCAGCTCCATGAGGGCGTCGTCCGTCCGATGCCCTCTGCGGAAGCCGTGCTGCGACGGAAGAATCCAGCCCTCTTGCCACTCCATGACGTCTACGCTTTTTCACGTTTTTTCGTCGTCTTGTTGCGTTAGTGGGGAGTACGTTATTTCACATCGTTTCACACTGGTTCAGCTCTTTTCGCAAGCCTTCACAGACGTTCATACCGGGTTGTGTGACAGTTTTCTACGATGTGCTGCATGGATTTGCTCCAAAATCGTCCCCTTTAACACATGTGACCGCCAAGGTGTAGGCACTTGATTGACCGATAAATGGCCGAAAAAAACGAAAAGGGGAAACGGTTGGTGCCCCTCGAGCTCGGGAACTATTCACTCCCGCTTCCCTTTTCGGTCTTCCGGTTTAGCACGTTCACCACCAGTGTGCGTGTTCTCCATTCGGACCGCGTTGTTCGGGCGGACGTCCTTGAATTCGCCAAACGCAACCCTGATTTCTTCACCAACGAAATCCTCCCCCACCGCACCTGGACCCAATGGAAGAGGGTTTTGACTTTGGTCGGAACTTCCGAAGGGTGGGGTGACCTCACGTCATTCCAGGTCGCTAACGTAGTCTACCAGCGGCCGATAGCTCTCTTCATCCTCACCCGGACCGTCAGCCCTACGTACGTTGTGGATCTCACTGGGATGGCTGCCGTGACGAACCTAGCTTCTTCGTATCACATGCGGAGAGAGAGAGAGAGAGAGAGAGAGAGAGAGTGGAGAGAAACGACAGTGAGGGTTTGGAGGAGGACGCGGCGTGCGTCGGGGGAGCCGCCCCCTCCCCCCTCAATCATCTCTCAGTCTCTGGTGTCAAGGTCGGCGACCATGTTCTCGCTCGGAACGAGATGAGTGGCCACGTCCACATCGCATAATCGCTCCTGCATCTCAACGATGAGGCGGTTCTCCGCGGGGTGGGGGGACGCGAGCTTCCTGTGGCGGCTCTCGGCGGTGCTGTTGTCATGGAAGACATCCAGCGTCACCCACCCTGTCGTGACGCGCCTGGCCAGCAGGACGCCCAAAATCGCCGTCACGAACTCGCGTCGCCGAATTGGCGTCGGCGGAGCCAGTCTCGGAAGTGATCAACAAGACGAATCGGCAATTATGCCCGCGAGACGCATTACGACTACGTCCCTGGGGTTTTTCGAGCAAGCTGCGCGGAGCAGTGGTGTCAAGGGCTCGGTAGCCCGGCTGATAGCCCAGCGCGAGACGAAGGTGACCACCTGGAGGTACGAACCTCACCAGAACCTCAGCGCCAGCACAGCGACCTCACCGACGTCTTCAACCACATCCACGACCAATCATACCACATCCACGGCCGAACGAGGAGCTTCTTCATCTCAAAGAGTGTCAACGCCACTCTTTCTATAACATAAACATACATACAAAAGGTGTCACGGGATAAGCCGGCAGCCGCTGCTTAACGGCTTATATAAATCCTGAGATTACCCCCTCAGGTGACGATACTTCAACCTTCTTTTCGTTTCAAAATGAAGACTGGAGTCTTCTGAAATGAAGACGGGGCTTGGTCAAATCTCGCTCAGATGTTGGATGGTGTCCTGTTACGTTTCGGGTGAAGCTACGGGCCTAGCCGTCAGCGACGTGGTTTTCCCTGGCACGGCATGTGCCGCAATTCTGAAGGTGGTGATCACAATAAATATTCCGAGGAAGCGCATAACAAGTGCCAAGCTACTCTACCACGAATCACGTTAGGTGACGTCAACAAATATGCGCTGCGCTACGAAGCAAATGAGGTTTGCTGGCGGCATGTCAGGGGGATATGTCAGGGGTTGTCGTGCGGTCGAACAAGGCGATGCCGGATGGTCGTCGATGCCAAGTGACGCCTGCGGTGCGGACAAGCAAGCTTGTTACCATAAAAAAAGAACCCCTGTTCCTTCGCTCAGTTTCCCTCTGTTTCACAGTTTCTCCAAAATTTTGTTCTCCTTCGCACTTCTTCCCATTTCCCCAGTTTCGGGCTGGTGTTCACGTTGGTAGGGAGTCAATAGCCCCCAAAAAACCGGAAAAGTATTCAAAAAACTTCCAAAATCTTCCCAGAATTTCCCAAGATTTCCCAGAATTTCGGTCCCTTTCACGCTTTTTCACAGTGTTTCGTCGTCTTGTTGCGTTAGTGGGGAGTCATTTGCAAGCAAATGAGTACCGTACAGTGTTTCACAGTGTCTCACGTGGTTCCACTTTCATACACATACGTTCCCAAGAGCGACTGGTGATATCATGTGAAAGACATGGGAGTTTTTGTGAAATTTGGTGTGTCTCCAATGTAGCCGGCCACCCCAAAGGTTTTGACCCTGCATGGTAAGGAGAATAGAGACAGCGACAACCGTTTGTTTCCGTTTGGTTTCTCTCTTCTTCTGGAACGCCCAGAAATTCGCCCCCCTTGCGCGGTGCAATCTGCAGCTGAAATGTAATGTTGGAAAACCCCGACAGGAAGTGGTACGTGTACAGCCTAGAAGGATCGCCGGCACCTGAGCACAGCTACCGGGTGAAGTTCTACAAGGGAGGCGGTGAAGGGGACCCGAACCACTTCTTCATCCGGTTATCCGACAGGACGAAGATGTGGGTCCTACCCGAGGTCATGCTACCAAGCACCGCAAGCGACCAAGGGACCGGAACGCCAGGCGGGGACGACGGGGCAGACTCGGGCAAGGACAGGGTCCGCGAGAAGGCGGCGATGCCGTGGGGGTCGGTTGCGAACGCGTCGATGGCCTCGGTCGCATCGTCGGTGCCGCCGTTCGGCGCCCCCCCCGGCGGAATGCCGGCGAAGCCCGCGGTTTCGGTCGAAGTGCCGTCGCGGCGGTCGTCGCACTGCCCGAGCGAGTCGATCGACGCCCGCGAGCTGCTGTCGCCGCAGCGGAAGTCGGTTTCCTTCCCGCTCAGCCCGTCGCCGTCGTCGGTCAACCCGACGCCTTCTCCGCTAGCCACGCCGACCGCGAAGAGGGAACCGTCCGACACGGACCCGACGTTCGCGCAAAATCCCGACGCCGCCCGAAAGCAAGTGCCCGTCGCACCTGCTGCCGCAACCACCACAGCCGCAACCACCACTGCCGCCACCACTGCCGTCGCTACCGCCGACCCCCCTCCCGAGCGGAGCCACACAGCGCCAGGCGAGCCTCGCAAAGACGACGACGTCGTGTCGGTCCGCAGGTTCGTAGTTTTTTTTTTTTGAGATCACCCCAGTACCATGCACGAGAAGGCGCTGCAAATGTTGCGGACAACGAAAAGGAGGGGGTACATCAAAACTACGCATTTCTTTCACTCGTTCACTCGCTAACGCTAACTCTCTCTCGGGAAAGGTCAGCGCGGTAGCGATGACCACGAGAACACATTCAGGTCGGAGAGGCCCTGAGACTGCTAAGGCGTGACTGCCCTCGTCCTCTGTCCCTCCCAGGGCTATGTTGGCAAGTAAACGCGTTTCCTTTAAACATGGAAACGGAAACGGAAACGGAAACGGCTCCTTGGTTTTGCAGGCTACCCACAAACCACGCTAACACCACCAGGGAATACTACACGGTGAGGTCCAGCCCAGAAGTTGGAGCTAAAGAGGGTGCCCGAGTCACACCCGAATAGCGGGTGTGACACCCGCTTTCTTAACTCCAGCTTTAACTCCAGCTTCTGAGGCTGCTCAGGATGTCAACTTGCAGCCAAAACCGAAAAGACTCTGAGTGCTTGGTTGCCACCACTACGAAGGACCGCGCAGTTCGGGACTACTTCGGAGACAGCACCGTTTGCACAGATAAATTTGTTTTGCTGGCCCGTTGGGAAATACCCCTAAATTTTTTCCCCCCGCCCATCCGAGGTGTGGTCACCTTACACACCGCAATCTGCAGCAGCCGTTTCCCAAATAAGGAAACGCCGTTTCCTTGAAAGTATGGAAACGGAAACGGAAACGGAAACGGGAAACGTTTCCGTTTACTTGCCATCATAGTCCCAGGGGGCTGCCCCGAATCTAGCCTGGCCCTGACGGCAGTGATTGCGGTAGGGTTTACCGTTCGTAAAGGAGATACCGGGGCCTTCGCCTCAGGGTACGAAAACTGAGAAAGTGACATATGAGGCTTTTGCTCAGAAGCTGAGGAGCACTGAATCGCAAGATTCTGCGAAGACAAAGTAGTACACCAGCAAAATCCGACACAAACAGGGTCTCGTTTACGTGTACTACTACTAAGTGTTTCCTGTAGTAGGCGGTAACAGCCTGACGGTGGGGCCCCCACATATTTGACTTGATTTGTTGTGTTCTCTCTCCTCTCTCCGCGTGAGACACGACGGCCCAGCAGCGCCCGGAAACCTGCACTACCAAAAGCGCACAAATACACAAATGGTCACCCGGAGAATATAAAACCCCGGTCTCTAAGTGAACTTACACTCTAAAAATTGACACACAGCTGCTGCAGTTCTGCGCGCGTGGGCTCGCTCCGTTCGGCGGTCGACGGCGAGTCGGACAAGCGGCGGGCCGCGGCGCTGAAGGAGAACGCTTCGACGGTCGTGAAGGCGTTCCAAGCGTTCCTGCAGAGCCTCGCGCTCCCGATGCTGAACCTCCCCCAGGAGTCGACGCTGCTCCCGCAGTACCTTTCCATGTTCACCACCCTCTCGGGCCCGCTGGTCGAAAAGAGCGACGACTCGCCGGAATACGACGCGACGAAGGAGGAGCTCGGCAACCGCCTCAAGCACCTGTACACCGCGACGAGAAACGTGAACGTGAGCCTGATCAACGCACAGTCGCACATTTTGGAAGCACAGCGCGAGTGCTCGGCCGGCGGGCAGTTCACCGGGTACCAGCGGCACATGTCCGCTCCGTCCCCGATACGTGCGGTCCAGGAGTCGGTCCACTTCCTGAGGGACCAGGAGGTGCAAGACAGCGTGCGAGCGATCCTAGCGCTGGAGACGAAGGAGCGCATGTACCACGACCGCGAAGAAGAACTCGTGGCGCTGTACGAAGGAAAGCTCAAGTCCATGGCGCAGACCCTCATCACGCCCGAAAGCGGCGTCGAGAAGCTCGACGTCGAAATGTCGGCCCTGCACAAAAAGCACGAAGTGGACATGGCCGCGTTCCAAGACGCGGCGCTCGTCATGCGGGACGAGTACATAGCCGAATTCCGCAAGCTGGGCGACCTCCGCCGCGAGCTGCGCCAGAAGGAAATCGAGGTCGACCTGCAGGCCCAGCGGCTCGAGGAAACCGCGTTCTTGGAAGTCGAGCAAACCCGGCAGACCATCGAAGACGCCCTCTCCCCCCTCCCCTGCTCCGACCGCCCCGACGAACAACCGCCCCCCGCGTCCGCGCCCCCAGCAGACGACCCGCCCGAGCATCAACTGCTGGAGGCGCATCTCCAGAGGAGGTTTGACGTGCTTTCGATGAAGACGATTCCGGGACCGGCTTCGCCGGTGACGCAGGCAACGGAGGCCATGCGGGATGAGATCCAGCGCATGTCGCTCGATCCGGCGGTTATTGCCAACACCCTGCGTGAGCTTCGCAGGCGGGAGGGCAAGCTCGCGGCCAGGGAGCGGCGGGTGCGGATGATGAAGGAGGCGTACGACGGCGAGGTTACCGAGTTCAAAAGGGGAGCCACCGATCGCCTCCGCGAGGAGGCCGACACGTACTTCCAGCGCACCCGCGACGCGTTCACGAAGGGCGTCGCCGACTTGATCGGCAGGGCCTCCGCGCTGTCGCCGTACAAAGCGGGCGCCGGCAAGCCGCCGGCCGGCGCGCCGCAGACGGCGCCGCCGCGGCTCGCGTCGCACTTGAAAGGCATCCCGCCGTCGCCGATCCGCAACACGACCGTCCCGCCTCCGACGCTGGACGACCGCGTGTCCCCTGCGCGGCATCCTGCGTTCGCCGGGTTGGGCGACGACGAAGCGCCGTCCCTGTTGCAGACCGCGCACAGTACGCCGACAGCGTCAGCGACCGACGAGGCGCCGGTGGACCTTCCGTCGTCGCCGGTCGTGTTTGCGACGCCGATGGTCAGTCCGACGGTTGTGCTCTGCCACAAGAGAGTGCAAGCCTCGGCGGATGTGGGCGTGGCCTCGGTCCAGACCGACGCGCCGTACCCGGAGAGCGGGGAGGGCTCAGAAGCGCTGCTCGTGGGGTTGAGGCAGAAGCAGGCGGCCCTTGAGGAGGCGGAGGCCGCGTTGGCCCGCCGGGCGCGCGAGCTCGACCAGCGCGACGCCGCCGCCGCCGCCCGCGAGCAGCGGCCGGCCCCCGACGGCGCGCACGCCGCCCTGCAGCAGCAGCAGCGGGAGCAGCAGCTGCTGCTCCTGCAGACGCAGCAGCAGCTGCAGCAGCTGCTGCGGCAGCAGCAGCAACAGCAGCAGCAGCAGCAGCTGCTGCAGCAGCGGGACGGCGAGGCTTCGATGGAGCTGGCGCGGGAGCTGCGGGGCGGCAACCCGCGCGCGGAGGCCGCGCTCCGTGCTGACCTCACCAGGCAGGTCGAGGAGCACAAGCGCCGGGAGGCAGAACTGACGGCTCAAAGGGACGCGTACGAGCTCAGGTGTGTGTGTGTGTGTGTGTGTGTGTGCGTGTGTGTGTGTGTTCATGTGTGTTACGGACCATATTTTTACGTGGTGCCTCTTGCCCCCCCCTAGGCTTTGCAGCGGCTTACGGGTGCGCGGTGCCAACCGAGCCCCAGTCGTACGGGGGGAAGGATCACAACCTTGCTATTGCCGCCCCTGGCAGCGTTCGTAACCGATCGTGAGCATGCAGTTTCAGTCTGCCCTCCATTTCCGCCTGATTCCTGCGGCTGGTTCAGTTTCGAGGGTGGGTGTCCTCAAGCGGCAGTCCGCTGTTGTAGCATCGTAAAAAAGACAGCAAAATACATGAAACCAGGTGCGCGAAGACAAGCCGAGCCTGCGAAGAGGCGATGGCAGAGGTGAAGCGGCTGTTGATGCAGAACGACAACCTGAGCCAGGACCTCACGACCGACCGGACGCTGCTGAGCCGCGAGTTGAAGCAGATGCGGGACAACACCGAGAAGCGGATGGCGGCTGCTATGCGGGAGGCCCTCGACGTCGAAGACCTGGCGCGCGAGGAGATCACCGAGCTGAAAGCAGCCCTGCACGAGGCGAAGGAAGCCGCAAACGCGCTCCAACGGGCGGAGCACGACGCCGCGAGCGCCGCCGCCGGCGCGAAGCGGCTGCTGGCCATCGCGCAGAAGAAGGCCGACGACCTCGCCGAAGAACTCGCAGCCGCCCACCGCGAGCACAAGGCGGAGCGCGCCCGCCTCCTCTCGGACCGGCACAGCCACGTGCAGAGCGCCAAGGACTCGGCCGCGGAGCGGTCGAAGGCGCGGAAGCTCGTCGCGAAGCAGCAGGAAGAGATAGCGGAGCTCAAAAACACGAACCGCGAACTCGCCGCGACGTACGACCGGCAGCTGCAGCTGCTGCACGCGGAGCGGGAAAAGTCGGCGGCCGCGACGCAGGCGTTGAAGGCGGAGGTCGACGTCTTGCGGCAGAAGGTGGTCCAGCAGGAGGGGAGGCTCCTGCTGGAGTTCGACCGTGTCAGCCGGCAGAAAGACGAGCAGATCCAAGCCCTCGTCCGCCAACGCACGGGCACCGCGCGGCTCCGGTCGGCGTCCCGATCCCCTTCTCACAGCATCCTGCACCCGCACGTCCCCAACGTCGCCATGCAGACTCCCCCGCAGTACTCCACCATCGCTTCCCCGGCGCCTCGCGCACTCCCGCGTGACTCGTCGTCGCGCAGTGTCAGCTACTCGCCGAGCGTCAAAGCTTAGATCTGCTCGTTTCGGATGCCAGCTGTGTTCCAAGGAGCTGCCAACGAGGTCCATGCCCTTGGCGACACGCCAGTCCATCTTGCTTCCCTGGAGATGGAAGCAAAGCATATCCCAGCACCATCGTCGCCGAGCAGACTCCATCTCCAGCATCTCGAACACCTACTCAATTCTTAGATCTGCTCGTTTCGGATGCCAGCTGTGTTCCAAGGAGTCACTGACAACATGCGCTGCTTGCCGACGACCTTGACGACACTCCAGTCCACCTGGATCCCAGGTCGCAAAGCATCGGCAGCACCAACGTCGCCGAGACAGACATCCGTGTTCCACCATCGCTTCTCGCAGCGCCTCGAACACTCCGGCGCGACTCGTCGCGCAGCTTTAGCTACTCGCCGAGCGTCAATGACATT
Source organism: Diplonema papillatum (assembly GCA_030068145.1). Classification (NCBI taxonomy): domain Eukaryota; phylum Euglenozoa; class Diplonemea; order Diplonemida; family Diplonemidae; genus Diplonema; species Diplonema papillatum. Next base: position 19,602 of record JAPJBO010000013.1, read on the forward strand.
GGCGATGCCTATGGCCTGTCGGACCCTTTCTGGTGGCCGCTTTTCGGTCATTTCTAGGGGTCCTGTTGGGGTCTGTCCACTCGCAACATGCGCTGCTGCTGACGTGGCCCACCCATGCCGGTGACGACCCGCCTCGAATCCCTGGTGTCTCACAAGGTCGTTTCGCGTCCTTGGTCCAGAAAATAAGGCGCTGCCGCCTGTAGCATGTTCCTCTGTCAAGGGAACGGTCTCCAAAGGGCCACCGCCCGTTACTGGACGAGCCACTTCGTTTGCAACCAGCAGCTCCGCGCGTGCACGCTGCGGAGACGACGAGCAGACTTTCCCGCGAGAATCTACCATCGCTTATACAGGGCCTCAAGGCACTGCAGCGTGGCTCATCGTCGTGCGGCGTCAGCTACCCCCTAGCGATGCTGCCGACACCACAGGATGCCTTGTCGATGTTCCTGCGTCGTCAGAGCTTAGAACGTCCCGCACTCCGTCTTAGCCCCACCCTCTGCCGCTGCGACGGGTTTGCGGGCCCTCGTCCGCTTTCTTGCCCTTTGTCTTGTACTGTACGAACAGACCGGCAGACAAACCTAGTGATTATCGCCCCCTCTCCCCCTTTTGTTGTACGCCAATGTAGTACCCTTTGTTTCATCTCAACCTCCCTCTTGTTCCATCTCTTGAAGAAGACCTGATGCACGAGCTAGCAGCAATTATGCACGAAGGGCAGTTTTCTGCCCCAACAATTACGCGCTATGCTTCCCCCCAGCGTTTCCCATCAAGGTGTTAGCCGCCGCCGTAGGCGGCGCAGTCGCGAGAAAGAAGAGGGCCCGCAGCGTTACAAGGCGGCGATCCCCCGCGAGACGAGAAGAGGGCCCGCAGCGTTACAAGGCGGCGATCCCCCGCGAGACAAGAAGAGGGCCCGCAGCGTTACAAGGCGGCGATCCCCCGCGAGACGAGAAGAGGGCCCGCAGCGTTACAAGGCGGCGATCCCCCGCGAGACGAGAAGAGGGCCCGCAGCGTTACAAGGCGGCGATCCCCCGCGAGACGAGAAGAGGGCCCGCAGCGTTACAAGGCGGCGATCCCCCGCGAGACGAGAAGAGGGCCCGCAGCGTTACAAGGCGGCGATCCCCCGCGAGACGAGAAGAGGGCCCGCAGCGTTACAAGGCGGCGATCCCCCGCGAGACGAGAAGAGGGCCCGCAGCTTTACAAGGCGGCGATCCCCCGCGAGACGAGAAGAGGGCCCGCAGCTTTACAAGGCGGCGATCCCCCGCGAGACGAGCTCACCCGCCGGCCAGAGCGTCCGCTGCAGCACCAACTCCGGTGCCGCCGCTCACTGTAGCAGAGCCGCAACCTGCAGCGCGCCTCCGGAGCGACTTACGCCCGCCGTAGCAGCGCGAAGAGAAGTGAGGAGACCGGAAACTCCCCGGAGAGATGGTCCCTGCACTCTACCTCGTCTCTCTCTCTCTCTCTCTCTCTCGTCCGTAATTGTGACCCAACGAGGTCGTATCAGCTACCCCCCACACGCGCCCTTTCCCCTGGCGAAAATAACTCTAGAAAATGCTCGAGAGGTTGCTTTGTGCTTATTTCGAAGGAGACGAATCAAAATAACGCTACAAACTCGAGGGGGAAAACCAGCGCAACCACAAACGGGTTCTTTTTTTGTTGAACGCTTACGCGGCAAGTTACGCCCGCCGCTAAACCCAGATTTACCTGTGTTTCGTGCGGGCTCCAGCACGTTTTCCTCGTTCGAGATTGGATGTAATGTTGTTGCGATAGTGAGGAGTCATTTGCTTCCGTTCGAGATTTCGCAACTGACGGTCTCCTGCTAAGAAGGCGCTGGTACAAAAAAGAAACACTCTAGGACGCGCGTCGGTGCCTCCCAAAGCAAAAAGAACACTACCCCCAAGGAGGAACCAGCAGGCAGCAGCAGCAGCAGCAGCACGATGTCGTCCGATGCGAAGAAGGAGCCGTCGTTGCGCGGCAACAGCGACTACAGCCCGGAGGTGAAGAAGATGCTGAAGGGATGGACGGAGCCGGCGTTCGGGAAGGGGGAGAACGTGGTGCTGCAGCAAGAAGACCTGGCCCAAGCGTCGGAAGAGGACGGGCGGCGGGAGATCACGTGGAAGGCCATCCACGACGAGTGCGGGTACGAAAAGGCCGCCCACGGCTGCCGGCTGACCGGCGACATCTCGCAGCGCGACAAGCACAACTGGCAGTACCAAAAACACGTCAAACTCCGCGACAGCGACGGGACCGAACACGCGGTCTTCTTCTACATCGACGAACCGTACTCTTTCACCTACGACGACATGGAAGTCGGCTCCCTCCTCACGATCAATTCCCCGCGGCTGCACCGATTCATGGACGGCCAAGACGGCATGCGCCTCGACGAGGAGAAGCAAATCGGTAGCATTTTTCTTTCAGTCAAGAAATACAGGGCTTCCGGCAAGAACTCGAGCCCCGGGCCAACCTATTGCCCAGCATGCATGTGAGGAAACTCAACGCCCAAATAGCATCCTCTGATTGTGATCAGTTGCCACCTTTTGCAAACAAGTCCAGAATCTTGAGTTTAGGGCAGCGCGGTCATCGGAAGTCTCTAGCTTTCTTACCGTTTTCAAACTTTTCCCGTACTCTCGCGGAGTACGAGTTGTCGCGTATACAATCAGAACCCTATACAGCCAGTTGTCTCGACCTCAGAACAGACACCGAGCCTGCTGTTGATGAGAGGACTCTGGGCTTACCATTCCTAGTCCTACTCATCCTAACTGTTCGTTCGTTCTCACCTCGGGGAGATCGTCATTTTTTACTTCGCGCAAGCGCCGAGCCCCAAAGTACACCACGCGGCATACCAAGCTTGTTCACTCGTCGGTCTCTGAACGCGAGAAAGAATACGTAAAACGGAGTTCGTAGCGGTTCTCTTTCGAGAATGCCGAAACGGCTTGTTGCGCACCTGGCATCGCTTGCGAACTCATCCGATTATATACGAACGAGCTGCACCCTCTCGTCACTGATTTCAACCCTTTCAACCCCCCTCCTTACCCAAGCCTCCACGGTCAACCGGAGACTTTGAAATACCAACCTCCCAATCCACAAATAACGCAATATACTTCAACAGGCGGGATCAAGAAGCGCCCGCTGACGGACTTCAAGCGCATCGACTATGCAAAGTTAATGCGCGAGAACGGGAATCGAAAGTACGCGGAGGGAAAGTTCGAGGACGCTGTCGAATACTACGAAACTGCCGTCACCCATGTTACCGGGTCTAGCTTTTTGGAGAGCGCCAAGCTGAAAGCCGAAGCGCGCGACCTGGAGCACAAGTGCCACACCCACATTGCCGACGCAGCTGCGCAGCTGAAGGTATCGCTAGCTCCTTTTTGCGGCGTCGTTCGCAGTCTCTTTTCGTACTGACAATCTTGTGGGTTGCCGTAAAATGTATTGCGATTCTCTGAATGCTAAAAAGACGTCAGCACCGTGTTTGGTGGTTGGTGAACCTACCTGGAAATGAAACCGGGTAAAAACCAAGCGGGAAAACGACCAACACCAGCACCCCCAAACGAACGCTGCTGTGCTGAAGTGAACGTTCTTCGGCCACGGCTGCCCACGAGGAACCTGTTTGCGGTAGAAACTGCGACCTTTCCGTTCTTGGGAGCTCAAGTGAGGCGAACTCTACGGCACCACAAAGTCCTACACCACCCCGGTCTTTTATCCGAGTCTAGAGGGTAAATTTGAAGTTCTCAAATTAGCTCTCTAGCGAGCTATCCCACTTTTCTGGGGAAGGCCATAGGGTATCTCTATCCAAGACATTTCTCTACGTCCGAGTCTCGAGATTAGGTAAGTTTTAAAATTCTCAAATTTAGCTCTCGAGCGAGCGGAGGTTGACATTCGGGGAGTTCAGGACGTACAGGGTGAGGCGCGGCTTCAGCTTCGAACGAGCTCAAATCTGCATCGACACGGGGAAAAAGGGTCGCGCGGGAGTTGACTCCCCGGTGTTGAAAAAAACACGCTCGGTAGGATCCGAACCCCCGAACCCGCAGGGAACGTCACGCACTGCTCCCTGTCGATGGTACCACTGGTTCGTCTCTGTCTGCCATTATTGGGGTGCAACCCTTCTGCCTCGCACCCAGCATGTTGACCTGCTATTGACTCCAGACAACACGGCACCTATACGCGGCAGGAGAGCATTGCTACTCAACGACGCTACCACTTGACAGGTGCTAATCCCGCCTGCAACCCTTCACGTAGCCCGCTGGACTCCAGGCTGGAGGGATACTTCCGCCTTGCCCCGGGGGTAAACATTAAGCTAAGACTTTCCCCCTTACACAAAACACGCACATCTGCACAGAACTACACGGGCGCCATTGAACATTGCAACAAAGCCCTCGCCGTCAATCCGAAGGCGGCGAAGGCCTTCTTCCTGCTTGGCATGTGCCACGCCGCACGTGGCAACGACAGGGACGCACTGATCTGCTACAACAAGGCTCTGGACAACGCCTCATGTATGAGCTTTGCTTCTTTTTCTGTGCGGTACTCATTCATTGGGATGCCAATGCTGCCCCACACCAATGCAAGTGAAGCCCAGCCACAGTCAATGCCGGCTTTTGATATTAGTCATCATGTTTCAAACCCTCGATTGCGCGTAACCTGGAAGCACCCAAAGGGTGTCGGTGGTACAAAGGTGCAGCTGCCCGTATCCATCCGACAATCAGCTCGCTTGTGGATCTTACAGTACTGTAGCCAGTAAGTTACGCCAACCGCAAAAGTCGCGTTTCAGCGTCCTTCGAGGTAGCCTCCGACAAAGTTCCAAATTTCTGGACGATGAACAATGTGGGCTTGGCGACTTCTAGGCGACTCGCAGACTTAGAGGAGGATGCGCGTCCCCTAAACGTCATGCTGTTGGGGCCTTGTGCTTTGGAAGTTGCCAACAAGCCGTTCCATCGGAGGGGTGACGCCCACCTGGACAAGGTGTCCTGCTGCCCCGCACTACAAGATGCAGCGCCCAGCATGGGCTAGCATGACACAACCGGATTCGTAGTAAAGGTGAGACGAGAGGACTCAGTCAAAGGACAACCACCCACTTGAACAACGACCCTCAGGCGACCCTTCGGTGTCAGTCGCAGACATCAAGAAGGAGCTGAAGAAGGTTGCTGGTGACCGAAATGCGCAAAAGAGCATTCTGAAGAACATGTACTCCGGCTTCCTCGACGGGGGGAAGGTCAAGAAGTTCGGCGTGAAGAAGGGGACTCTGGTGTGCCTTTTTTTTTTGTTTTCAAAGTGGCCTGGATTCATGGGACTGTAAGAACTGACGGATGAACTGACGGTGTGCGAAGGGTGGTTCTTAGGCCGTAGCTTGCTGAGTCGCAATCAAGCTGCTCCTGGGCCCTTCGTTTCTGGACCCGATTCTGCACTGACTTCCAAATCACGAGTTGATCAAAAAACTGCTAGTTTGCCATCGACGGAAAGGCAATCCGCGCACTCGTCAACAATCAACTGCACGCGTTCCGTCGGGTCGCGCATGTTTTTTTTTTTGTTGTTGTGTCTCGAGGTAGCAAATCGTTTCATCTGAAGCAACCCCCACCGCAGGCGCTTTCAGGGGGGCAGCTGTCTGCAATGCAAACGCTCTTCAACTTTCGAGACATCGCTGCGGGGAAAGTGCAGAAGAAGTTCAACCGAAAGCTGCTGAAGAACGTCTTGTACCGATCTTCTTGGTATGCCTTTACACTTCCTGTTCAACTCAGTCAGAGTGAGTGGGTGCAAGGGCACGCACGCGTAGCATGCATACTGCAATCGACGAGGATTACCGCAACGTGGCTAGCCATTGCTCACAATGAACGTGTACCAAAGAAACAACCCACACCCACGTCGCCCTTACTTGCTCAAAGAAAACCCAACGGCCGTCACCCGGAGACCCTAAAAAGCTACGCCGGTCCATAGACTGTGATAGACAGAAGAATGCAGCACCAGGCAATTCTATGCAGCTCCATGGGATAGGGATGTACCTGATAGACCGTGGTGGACCTCGATTCGCTACAATGAACAGCGGCAGGCAATTCGATGCAGTTCCAGGAGATGGGGATGGACCGGCTTACTAAAAAGCCGGAACGACAAGCGAACGTGAACTCCAAACCCCCTTTTCGCCTTTAAATTACTCCCGCGCCGATGCCGTGTGCCCCGCCCACAAGAGAGCGGGGAGCACGCCAACAAGCGGACACCTGGCAGGAAAGAGGGCGCGGCACCGGCCACGGCCGCCGGGCACAGCGGGCAGATGCGCAGCCGACGCCAGCGACCTGGTTGTTACTTTGGGCGGATGTACCCACCGCCTTCTTGTTCTCTTCGCCTCTTCAAGTTTAGATTACCTGACACCACTGTATTATCTTCAACCATATCCCAACCTTCTTGCAATGACCCGTGTTGCGCCGCTCGTGGTGCTTTGTGAGAATATTCCGGAGACTTCGAAAGCCGACCGCTTACTACAAGAAACAGTCTAGTATCCCCGGCGAGCTACCAGGGAACATATCGGAATTGAGCCGGTCCGCCCCTATCTCTTGAAACTGCATCGAAGTGACTGCCGCTGTTTATCAGGTCCATCCCTAGTCCCTAGTGATGGACCCCCTAAAGCTGCATCGAATTGCCCGGTGCTGTATTCTTCGGTCTATCACGGTCTATCAAGAGGGGATGGACCGGCTCAGCAGAAAGAGTGCCAATTCCACACAGTAGTTAATTCAGGAAATCCAGTCACTCATAAAAGGCGTCACGGGAAAAGCCGACAGCTGCTTAACACTTCATCAGGGGACACCCTGAGATTTCCCCTTCAGGTGACACTGGGTAACCTTTACCCGTACTTTAACTCCCTTCCACAGCGTCGCCGCAGCTGCGCTCTCGGACATCCGGATTCTGTGCAACGAATACGGAGTGAAGTCCGTGCTTGACTTCAGAAGCGCGGCGGAGCGGGCGGCGGGGCCGGCGCAACCCAAGCAGTTCGGCGTCGTGTCCGCCTCGGTGGCCGCGGAGGGCGCCGTTGCGCTGGCGGCGAAAGCCGGGCAGAACGGGAAGCTGCCCCCGCCCGCTGTCGGGGAGATCCTGGAGGACACGGTCGTCGTCGAGGTCGACGTCCTCGACTCGCTTTTCTGGGCGGAGCTCGACCAAGCGGGGCGGGCGCGGTACTACTTGTCCAAAACCTTCTGCCAGGCTGACAAGGCGGAGTCCCTCAAGGTCACCGGCACCAAGGCGAAGCTCACCAACGGCGAGCTGCAGCGCCTGATCCTCGACGAGAAGCAACGGGAGCTCTGCTGGGTGATGGACTTCATCGCTGACCCAGCGAACTCCCCCGTCGTGCTGACGGACAGTCACGGGAAGGACATGGCGGCCATAGTATCCGTGCTCGTACTCGGGTGCCTCGGCGTTGACGAAGACAGCATCATCGAAGACTACATGGAGTCCATCGACGCAATTCCCGAAGAAGCGCAGAAAGCGCTCGCCGTTACCCTGACCCGGTCCAACCTGCAGCTTTCCCACGCCTTCGTCGACCTGGCCGATATCACAGACCTTCTCAGCTTCCTCGATGGCCGGTACAACGGCATCCAGGCGTACCTTCAGCACATCGGCTTCGACCGCGCAAAGCAGTCCGCCTTCCGTAAAACCATGCTCAAAGGCTGATGATACCCCCCAGCTCTCGCCAACTTGCCGATTTCACCGATCTCCCGACTTTCCTCGCTGGTCGGCACAACGGCAGACAAGGGTGCCTTCAGCACATCGGCTTCGACAGGAACTCCTGGCAGTGTGTGATGAATTGCTTTGCCTTCGGCAAAGCAATTCATCACACACTGCCACCGTCGCCCTCGGCCTTCGCGAAGTTCGGGTGGAGTGATGGGCCGGACCGCCGGAGCAGAAAGTGGTTGCGTTCCTTCCACGCCGCTCTCACCATCTCTGGTTTCGCATTTGGCGGGTAGAGTGTGGAAGGCATGGCTGCGGCCTTTAAAAGCGTCTTCAATGATAGAGACCGTGAGCGTGGGGATTGAACGTAGCCAGGCATCGCTGTGTCCTTGGTTTGGCGCAGGCCTTTCCCCCTATGGAGGGGGATGACCTTCAAGCCGTACATCTTTGGTCACGCCAGAGCACATTCCTCTTCTCTTTTCCACCGCAGACGAAGACCCCTGTGCCAATCCACTCGCCGTAGCTTGTGCACACGCCTGCTGCCGCGAGCGGGACGTGTCTGAAGCGAATCAAGCATCCATTCCCCAGCCCCCCTTTAACCTGACATTACACACTTTAGTTGCTGAGCAACCCCCCTAATACCCTGTTTCCCCCTGTTTTTTTTTGCTTCGTTTGTTTGAAGTCCGTCCCCGCTGGTCAAATACTCTCAGGGTCTTCACGGTAAGTCGCTGGTGCAGCGTGCTCCAGCGACAGCATCCAGACACAGCGGGGGAAGTTGCCAGCCTTGCATTGCTGGAGAACGCTAGTCGCGCCGCCCCCCCAGGGCGCATCCGCGCACCCGCGAAGGGGACATCCGGTGAAAGCAGGAATGGCTGAGCTAGTCCGCTGTTGTCACACACGCCCCCCAGAGATTTCTGGTCTCGAGTCGCCGCAGAGAGTGCTGCCGCCCGAAGCCAGACCATCGATCCGGCTTTTAGTGAGCTGAAAAGGTTCCGCAAACCCTCCCGCATCAAGTGTTTGTCTGGGAGTTTCAGATTGTTCGCATGCGTGGGGGAAGGGGGTACAACGTGCGACGCGCCTTCTCTTGTCTGGTATGGCAGGCTGGACAGCTGCCATACCAGACCTCACGTTCGATAGGGTGGATGTGGGCTTGTGGTAGCTCGTGCGCGACCTGGATTTCAACGGCACATTTCATTGCTTCCGAAAATGGCCCGCCGTACCTGTGCCATACGTAGTTAACCTTTGGGGTCGGATCCCAGTACGTACTGGGTTGCCCTGGTTTGTTCCTACAAATACAAAAAAAACTGTACGTCCCATGGGATCGTCGGCAACAAAAATCACACACACCCACACTGCGGTTCCTTGAGACCGAAGGAAGAAGGTGCGCCTCTGCAGGAAGCACAGCGTGACAACGGGTCTAGCACACTCACGGTCCTACATAACAAAGTTTGCTCGTTGCCAACAGCCGTTTCTGGCAATAGTTTCGTCTGAGGGAACGAGTACTGGTTTGTAAACTACCGGCAATCCTCCCTAGCAATCGGGGGTGAGAAGAATCGTTGTAGTTTCTCATTGTTATCGGCCGTACCGAGGGTGCCGAAGAAGTACCCGACGATATGCGCACACGCGGGCACCCAGACTTTCCAAGCCGTGTTTCTCAAACCCAGAAATTCTGGTCACGAGGGGGTCAGAGGGGAAAACCTGCCTGGTGCCATCAGTCCCAGGCCTGAAAAAGCTTTCGGGGGCGCCGGCCGCCTTCCTGCCGCCACACTCCTCTCGCGAGGCACGTGCTGCCTTTTTTCTTGGATTCCTTAAACGAGCTTTGCCTCTTCTCCTCGGAGTGTTGTTGTTGAATAGCGGTCGTTATTGGAGGCACTCTTTTTTCCTCGTTTCCAGCGCGCGGACTGCATAAGGCGAGTTCATCGCCCGCCTTTCGCGGGTCGGCAACCTTCGGGCAGCAGCAAAATCTCAGGACGCTAGTGCGAGGGTTGACCCGGAGAGAAAAGAAGCCGAAGCCGTGCACCGGGTGAGTAGGAGAAAAGAAGGAAGGGAAACCAGAGTTTTCGTACCCTGGCCCCAATCCTGGACATGGGTTCTCAGGAGGCAAAAAAAAAACAGCCCAATGCCTTTGAAGCGTGAACCTCAGACACTCACTCAGACTAAACGATTCTTGGAAATCGTCAGTCGCTCTCATTCCAGATCTGTTGACCAAACGCCATCCAATTTCATCAGACCTTGCAAATAACCGTGCTCAGAAGGTCCTACTCGTGTGGTTCAGTTCCTCCAACGTTGCATGTGGCTAATATTTATACCTATCTACCCTCTAGAACTTGCACCAGGTTCCCCTGCAGGAAACCCCACTGAAAGGCCCTGAACAGTTTCTTTTTGAAGAAGCTTGTCTAAATGGCAGCCTGCGTGAGTTGCCACCGATTCAATGAGCCGTCTGCGGACCCGCTGTTGATCCACTACCCGGCCAAAACCCGCGATCTAGTGCCCAGAGTCAGAAGACGGCCAGGCAACGAAGAATAAACCACACGGGTATCGACGGTAGCGTCCCGGGCCCAGATTTTGAATTGAATCACAAGTGCACGGGGGGGGGGGGGTTGCCCTAATAAAGAACCCGTTCACTACCCAACTCCCAGCCTCAATGGTCAACCGGAGACTTTAAAGCACCGAACCTTTGCTCCGCCCAATCGACGACCTGTTGGGCAGCCGGGTTCTTCCTCTCGAAGAAGAAAGCGGACGGAACGTCCACCCCCGTCACTTTCTTTACGAGGGCAACCGCATCAGTTCGTTCGAACGACATATTTTTCGTTGACCGCACTAGCCCAAATCCTGGACGTGGATTCAGGTGGCAAATTTGGCAAATGATCATGATCAGAAGGTCCTACTTGGGCGGTTCAGTTTCCTCACACATTAAAAACAAAAAACGCCAAGAATCAATGATACCAGGCCGGACCTTCAAGGAAGCAGAGGGTGGGGAAAGCTCTACTGATGTTGGCGTGCCGATATGCGGACCCAGTCAGCCTCGAAGAGCTTGACGAGTGCCTGCAGCGCGTTGTGGACCTGCCGCTCAATGTTCCTCCTTCCGCACCCCGACTGCCGATGAAGCTACCGGACAAGCGACCCGCTGTGCACACGATCCCGCAGGATCACGAGGAGCAGCAAGCGCTGGCCATCAGCATTCTCGACGCCGTCATGCCCGACTTCGGACCCACCAACGCGCTCGACAGGTGCGCCTGCCCTTATATCGTCGTAGGATCCTGGCACCTTGAGACTCAGTTGCTGCTCTTGGCAGAACAAGCTCCAACAAAGAGGGTGTTTTCACTCTTCGCGCCTGGCAATTACTGCGACCACGACGCACGTTGCTACTATTTTCAAGATCCTACTTCAGCAGCCTGAGAAAAATCATACTGCCCTTCGCCAGTTGAGCTGGAGTCTTGGCTTACTGATGCGGTAGCCAGGAGGACCGATCTCCCCAGCCACCGGGCAGCCAACTTCGCCGGTCAGCTCGTTCCCAAGGTACCAGCAAGCCAGCTAAGGAGAGCTAACCGTGAATGATCCTTTGGTTGGTGTGACATGAATTAAACGGATGTCAAATCGGCGGATGGAGAAGGAACAACGGCTCCGAGTGACTCTCTCCAAGGAGGCAATTTAACAAACTGCCCGTTTCGGGACGTGCCCCTTCACGTTAAGGGAACTCGTGGAAAGGCCCCTGTTCGAGGAAGAGACTCCCCCTGAGGGAGTCGTGGCTATACCAAAATGTATAGACCTCTTGAGTTTGCCGGACCGACCAGCCTTCGTAGCAATTTTAACCACCCGCCAGTCACCTTTGCACATCGGTAAACTGCGGGTCCTGTGGACACCTGCGATTTATTCGTTCCTGCTACAGTATCGTTTGATGTTGACACCGAACCTTTTCCTCGACAGACCCTTCACGCCCGACGAAGCAGGGATACCCGAGTTCCTCATGGTGGACAACGCAATAGTCCAAAGAGAGAAGCGAGGGTCCTTTGCAGAAGTTGCCCGGAAGAGCCTGGCTCTCACAGCACAGCTAGCCGCAGAGCTGTCCGAAATCACCGCCATCGTTGCCGAGATGGAAGACCAGGTGTGCTTCACGAAACGCGTCGCCAAAAAGACCTAGTTGCCGCTTCATTCGCACGAGCGTGGTGAATGATGGCGCGCCGATTCTTAGCAACGCCTGAGACTGATGTTAACCCCGTACTACGGGAGGGGGAAGGGGGTTTCCGGGGTAGAATGAATGGCATCTGATGCAGCCGTGCGTTAAACTCGAACGCGTTATGGAAGCCTTCATGACTTGAAAGGGGGTTATGATTTTATGCACAGCAGCCATGATTCCTTTCTTGGTTCTGAGCTGTGTCCTGGAACTGCATCGAATTGCCTGCTGCCGTATATCACAGTGAATCACGGTCCACCACGATCTACCAGGCCCATCCCTATTCCCCAGAGCTGCATAGAATTGCCTGGAGCTGTATTCTTCGGTCGATCACGGGGCAGCAGGACACCTCGTCCAAGTGGGTAGCGCCACCTCCCCGATACGAGCTGATTGCCGGTTGGATGCGGGCAACTGCACCTGTGTACCACCCGACACCATCTGGGTGCTTCCAGGTTACGCGCAATAGGGGGTTTGAAACATGACGATTAGTATCAAAAGCCCGCACCCACGCGTGGCTGGTCTTTGTAAGGGCTGCCTTGATGTTACTTTGATAAAACAACACACTATCAGAAGGAGATGATGACCGGCTTAATAATACGAACACAAGAAACCCCCTCAGAATACTGGGGGATCAAGCTCGAAACGGTCTAAACGCCCAAACACCCCCGCAGATCGCGGCGAAGAAAAGGAGCGAAGCGGTCCTGCGAGAGACGCAGGGCGCCCTAAAGCAGCTGCTCGCCAGCGTCCTGGCGCGGCAGGGCAGCATGGCGCGCGCGCAGCGCCAGCGGCGGGCGACCGCCGCGGCCGCCCGCGACCTGTCGAGCGCGCGGGGCACTGAGAGCCTGCTGCACCTCCGCTCCCGCATCCAGGCGAAGCGGAAAGAGATCGACCTCCTCGACCGCCAGATCCTGTCCGCCGAACAGGCCCGTGGCTACAGCACCCAACCGACCCCAGAAGCCCAACCAACCGCGCTGCCCTTTGCGACCCCTCTCCCCCGAGCAACCAGGGACTGCGATGACGCTGCGTATCTACGTAATCCGGATGCCAACGCGATATGGACCGCCGATTCAAACCCCACGGAAATACCGCTCCGCCACGACCCGGGGGCCCTGGCCTGCTACGGGAAGCTCAGCGTGGCGCGAATCCTGCAGGAGAGCAGAGCCCTCGGACAAGTGCCCTGCGCCTCGCCGTCGCCGCAGAGGCAGGCTGCGGGGCTCGCCTGCGGCGGGGGGCCGCGGGCCGCGGGCCGGTCGGGCGGGGGGCGGGGCGGGTCTAAAAAGGCGCGCATCGCGGAGCCCCCCGTGGCGGCGGAGGGGGGAGAGAGCCGGCGGGGCCAGCTGCTGCTGCCGTCGCTGCCTTCGCCGCCGTTCGCTTCGTGCGCGCCGCTCGAGCGCTGATGAGGCGCAAGCCGACGGCCTGCAGTTGCTCGGCGATCTTGGGCTCGCCGACACGCGGTCGGAATCACAAGAAGACCTAGCCCTGCTGTACTCGATCTTGACGAAACAATGGCAGGTGACGATGTCATAAAGTAAGCTGACCTACGAGAAAGTACATGCGGGTTTGCGGGTTTGCGGGTTTGCGGGTTTGCTAATCCATGTGCTTCATGTGCTCAAAACAACTCAATGTTTCGGGGCCTGGCCCGTGAGCGAATGTGTGCTGAAGGTCGGCTGTCCTCGTTGATGCATTCAACGTCGTGCGGTTGCCAGTCGAGACTGCGTCGTGGGGGTCGCAGGCAATCCTGCGGGCAACGAGTCTCCTGAACAACGCAGCACATCAGAGTACGCTGGCATTCAGAAGGCTAGGGTAAACCCCTCGCAAAGACCTGTGCTCTGTGAACGATGGAAATGGTGCCTTGCAAGTAATCTCTTCATCCTGGAAAGGACGTATCGACGGCGGTGCAGACTGTCACCACAGATTGTTTGCGTTCTAGTCAAACGACATCTTTCGCTTGCGGCCGGTAATCAGGCTTCCCTTGAGACTCCTCTTCTTCAGCGCAGGTCGTTCGCCGGTTGCTGGCGTCGGTGGCTGGCCGTCTGGATGTTGTCATCAGGCACTGAAGGACCCTCTTCATCCTTCGATGCTATCGGGCGGCGTCGTCGTCGTCGACTTCTTCCGCTTGCGGCCGGCGAGCGGGATGCCGAGAATCCTCTTCTTCAGCGCAGGTCGTTCACCGTTGGTGGGCTCTTGGCTGCCCCGTCTCTACTGTTGCTTGCGCCGCGCACTTGTCCGCAGGTGTCTCTCGTTGTCCGCCATCCTGGGCGGGAAGAAGCCGTCTTCTTCGCTTTGCGTCGTCAGGCCGGTGCGTTCGGCGCGCTGGCCGATTCCACATAAGAACTTCAGGAGGTCGGACACATCTCAAGAATTTTGGCCCGATGAGAGGGCAGGCTTTCACGAACCACTCTTACCTTGGCATGTGCGACCGGGCTCTGCCATGCCCACACGCCGGTGCTGGCAACCTCATCGTTGCCGTTCTTTTCCTTTGCTGAGTGACTGTGCCGTGCGTAGATCTTTAGCAGCTGCGGCCGGGTTCATTCGAGCAACTCGTTTTACACACAGAGGACGGAGCGCTTCCGCGTTCCAACTAACGTACTAGCACTACCTTACCCGCCCTTCTTGATTCTCTGCCACGTTGCCTGTTGACCGGAACACGTGTGCGAAAGGGCAAGCTTGTCGCGACAAAGTGCCAAATTGGCCCCTGCCGGACTTACGGCCATGGCGGCTCGTTCTCCTGCCAGCCGATCCGAACTTATGCCTTCATCGTCGAACCAAGGTGGAAACATGCACGGATAGCGAGGCTCCGCGCATTTTGAAAAGGTCAGAGTCAGACACGAAGTCCAAGAATGCCTTCGGTACTACTAGGGCACAGGTGAGTCCTGGGGATTCCGGCCTGCACATCCACAGTGATTACCAAACTATGGTCAAGGTGCCGATGGGCCCGCGAAGTGGGTCGAGCAGCTGAAACGGGACGCCGACAGGCTGCGGGCAGCCGCCGACACCGAGCGGCACGCCCGCGAAGAGGCGGTCGCCAAATGCCTCGTCTTCTAATTAAAGACGCGCATGAATGGACCAATGAGATTCCTTCTGTCCCTACCTACTATCTGGCGAAACAGCAGTCAAGGGAACGGACTTGAAACTGTCAGCGGGGAAAGAAGACCCTGTTGAGTTTGACTCTAGTCTGACTTTGTGCAGTGACACGAGAGGTGTAGAATAGGTGGGAGGCCGCAACAATGAAATACCACTACTCTTGTTGTCGCTTTACTTATCCAATGATGGGAAGACGGCAGCTGCTCCCTTGTGGGGTTAGGGTCTTCGGATCCGTAGCTTATCCGTTTCCAGCGACAAACGGGCTTCGGCTCGCGAATCCTCGTTTGGAGACACCAGTCAGGTGGGGAGTTTGGCTGGGGCGGCACATCTGTTACACATTAACGCAGGTGTCCTAAGGCAAGCTCAGCGGGAACAGAAATCTCGCGTAGAGCATCAGGGTAAAAGCTTGCTCGATACACGATCTTCAGTACCGATCCTCGGTGTGAAAGCATGGCCTAACGATCCTTTGGTCTCGCTTCATGTTCAAGGGATGAAGCCGGACGCCGACCGGCTGCGGACCGCCGCCGACACCGAGCGGCACGCCCGCGAAGAGGCGGTCGCCAGCTACGAGCGCACCGTCGACGCCTTACCACATTATAGTTCATCAATGTGGCCAGCATGCGTTGTTTCAGTTTCGCGTACGCGTCTTGGGAGACCCCGAATAGAGGCCTAGTATTCCCATACGAGTTACGCACTCTCTGCGTAGCGGCACAAAACACTCCTTAAAAAAAATCCTTTCATTTCGCAGCCGCGGCGCGGGAGGGGGGGTGGGCGAGGGCGCGGATGGGTGTCTACTTCTACTGCAACATCTGCGAAGAAGAAGCTGCCGCAGGCGGGCGGTGCCCGACGTGCAACGGGGCCCTGTGCGCGTCGTGCGAGGGCCTGGCGAGCGGCGCCGATGGGCCTGCGAAGTGGGTCGAGCAGCTGAAGCGGGACGCCGACCGGCTGCGGACCGCCGCCGACACCGAGCGGCACGCCCGCGAAGAGGCGGTCGCCAGCTACGAGCGCACCGTCGACGCCTTACCACACTATGGTTCATCAATGTGGCCAGCATGCGTTGTTTCAGTTTCGCGTACGCGTCTTGGGAGACCCCGAATAGGGGCGTGTTCCTATGCAAGTTACGCACTCTCTGCGTAATAGTGTGATGGACCTTTCTTCGGAGGGGCTCACGCACTCATAGTTCGACTTATACGCACTCTCTGCGTAGCGGCACAAACCACTCCTTAACAATTCCTTTGATTTCGCAGCCGCGGCGCGGGAGGGGGTGGGTGGAAAAGGGCGCGGATGGGTGTCTACTTCTACTGCAACATCTGCGAAGAAGAAGCTGCCGCAGGCGGGCGGTGCCCGACGTGCAACGGGGCCCTGTGCGCGTCGTGCGAGGGCCTGGCGAGCGGCGCCGATGGGCCTGCGAAGTGGGTCGAGCAGCTGAAGCGGGACGCCGACCGGCTGCGGACCGCCGCCGACACCGAGCGGCACGCCCGCGAAGAGGCGGTCGCCAGCTACGAGCGCACCGTCGACGACCTGCGTGCGGAGGCTGCTGGGTCGGTGCGGGCGGCGCAGGGGCTGGCGGAGCGTCTGGAGGCTGTCAAACTGATCCTCGCGCAGCACAACATCCCGTTCGACACGTCTCCTGCCACCCACGCGGCCCACGCGCCCCGGCACGTGCAGGCCGATCATTCGAAGGCGAAGGCGAAGCCGACGCTGACCGCTGCGAGCAGCACCGTGGCCATCGAAGTTGTCGCCGCGACCGACGGGAGTCTCGGCGCGTCGTTCCAAGAACCGCCTGTTGACCTCCCCCAGCCAGACACCATCGCAGCGCCTGGGAGCCCTGCACAGACGGACCGCAGCCTGGTTGTGAAGCGGTTCTACGACACGGTGATCCCGTCTCCGGACGCTGACGAAGAGACCGCCAAGCGGAAGCGCGACTTCGAGAAAGGGGACCACCACCAGACCCGCTGCGCCCTGTGCACGACGCCGTACACCATCCGCAAGCGCGAGCACCACTGCAGGGGCTGCTACCTGTCCGTCTGCTCGGACTGCTCGGGCGTCAAGGGCGGGTCGCAGCGGTACTGCGACTACTGCCTCGTCTCCCGGTCGCTGTCGTCGCCGTACTGGTCCAAGGTGCGCCCGGCGCACCCGCAGCAGTGGATCGCCAAGCTGCACGCCGTCGCGGACTGCATCGCCGCCGCGGTCGACGTTTAATGGCGCCGCTTCGCCGTTCAGCTGTCTGACGGTCGTGAGCTAGCTAACGCTTCAGCTGGCATTCAGGAGGGGGGGGGGGGGGGGGGCGAGATCTGCAAGCTTCAAGCACCATCTTCAGGTTCTGCTGCCTGATGTCCCCGGCGGCGAGGCCGAGGCTCGTGTTCGTGCCTTTCCGCTTGCAGGCCGAAACAAAGAGCGTCCCGAAGTAGGCACAAGAGAGCAACTGAAGGGGATCATTTCGGGTTAGAATGCCAATATTCTGTGGCGATGTTCTGCATTTCCTTTTACTCTCAACGAAGGAGATCGAAAGTGCGAGTGCGAAGCTGCTTGCATTTGCGCGTTCCTGCAGAAACGACGTCGATGCCAGCAAAAGTTAGTACGAACGTCCCCACAATCTGCATCTGTCATTCCATGTACACAGACCGCGTACTGTCTTTGTCTCGGGTCTCGTCTTTGGTACAATTGTATACGATATAGAGCAACGCCCATGTTGGGGTGACCACCGTCTGTGGCTTTGCAGAGGTAAATGCTGCAGCGCTGTTCGTGAGTTACTCAGGGCACATCTCGGCGAACGGCAATTTCCTACTCACAGTTTCGGAGGCGCTTTCTTTGTTGTCCTTCACCAGACGCAAGCCGAAAGCAACGTTACTCTCCTAGCACTCAATCCGCTTCTGATTCGTTCGCTGGCATTTTCTCTCCATCGTTTCATCGCTTTTCTTACTTCTTTGTCGCGCGGATCGGACGCACAGGTTTTACCAGGAGCCCCTGGGCGCAAGAAAAAAACGCATGAAGCACTAAAAGCGAGCCAATCGCTACCCCCAGCTTTGAATCTTTAAACGACGGCAACAAAGGCGTTGACCGCGCCCTTAGAGAACGATCCCATAAATGCCGGCAAGACGATGACAATGGTCCAGAACAGTCGAGCACCGGGCAGACCCTCGAGTATTTCGTC
Source organism: Diplonema papillatum (assembly GCA_030068145.1). NCBI lineage: Eukaryota > Euglenozoa > Diplonemea > Diplonemida > Diplonemidae > Diplonema > Diplonema papillatum. The sequence continues at coordinate 37,649 of JAPJBO010000013.1, forward strand.
TGCGTACCATTATACTATCTCCGCGTCTTTGCTGGCAGCTGGGATACTCTTTTCCTCCGACGTATTTCTCCCACCATCGTATGGACTTAAACGCCAGTTGGCGACTTGCGTCGTCGCAACCACCAACAACTACGACACGCGCTGTTCGCCTGACACAACGTCATGCATGAAAGGTGTACGACGAGAAACCGAAACACTCCCGGAGAAGGACCTCTTCCCCACCTAGAATGACCTCTTCCACCGACCGGAGACTGGCCCCATGCGCTCCAATTCATCTCTCGTTCTCTCTAAATCTTACAACACGCCACACAGTTCCCCGTTCCCCCCCCCCCCCCCCCCTGCCTAGTCCCGCTACTTGCTACATGGATGTGAGGGACGTGGGGCTTGAGGATGACACGCGGGTGGCGGACTGCTGCGTGCCGGCGGGCCACGCCGTGTACTGCGTCCGGGACAACGTGGTGATGGAACGGGGGCTCGGCGGGAAGATAGAATGGGACGCGCGGGTCGGCGAGTCGGAGCGGGACGACCGCGTGGCTTGCCTCGCCCTGGCAGAGAGCCGCGGCTTCCGGCTGTGGTGCGGCACGCAGTGCGGGCGGGTGAAGGTGTTCGACGTGGCGCAGCGGCAGATCCTCGCGGACGTCGCCGGGCACACCGGCAGCGTGACTGCCGTGCTCGTGCACGGCAAGCGAGTGTACACAGGCGGCACCGACCGAGCCATCATCGAGTGGCATTCAGACACCCTCGAAATCCTGCGCATGCTCCCCCAGCAGCAAGGCGCGGTGCGCTGCATCCTGGCGCTCGGGCTCGTCCTATTGACGACCGACGCCTGCGACCCTGTCATCCGCTGCTGGAACTTGTCGACGTGCAAAGCAGCGGGGAAGCTGGCGGCGCACAAGGCGTGTGTGAAGTCGGTCATGTACCACACTGCCACAGCCACGCTGTGGTCAGGCGCAGACGATGGGGTCGTCAATTTGTGGGATTTGACGCACTTGAAACGCACCGCGTCTGTCCACCACCACACGCAGCCCGTGGCGAGCATGGCGCAGACGTCGTCCGGGTACGCCGTCACGGGGCAGGTCGACATGCTCGTCGTGTGGAGCTGTGCCGCCGCGGAACCGGTCGCGCTGCACCAGAAGTTCGACGTCCCGCTGCTGTCGTCGCTGGTGACCGTCGCGGACACCGGCTGCCGCGCGGTGGTGTGGGTCGTCCAGAACCGTCTCGGCGTCAAGGCCTTCGAAGTCGCCGGGAAGCCGGTCGTTAAAGACCCCGCCCACGCCGCCAGCCCGTCGACGTCCCCCGGCGCCCAGGCGCGCGGGCGCCTCGCGTCGCTGAAGGACGCGATGCGCGCCCGCTCCGCGCAGCGGCCGGCGGCGGCCAGAAAACGGTCGGCCTCCAAGAACTCGAAGTCGTCGGCGGCTTCGTCCCGCGCCGAGAACGGCGGCGGGAAGAGCCACACGCCGCGCGCGGGGCTCCCGCAGGGGGCTGCGGTGCCTGCCGGGCGGAATCGGTCGACGTCGAGAAGCAGGACGCCGGTTGGCAGGGGAGGCCGCCAGAAAGCCGCGACGCCTGACCGCGAAGCGGCGGCGGCGGCTGCTGCGAGGATCCCGCCGAAGCCCGCGTCACGGTCGCACAGCGACACCAGCCGGCGCGTCCGCAGCGGAGGGCGCCCCCCCGTGCCTAGCCCCGCAGGGCCGTCCCGGTCGAAGGACCCGCCCCTCGAACACCAGGCGCAGGCGCAGGCCCAGCAGCAGCAGCGGCTGCTCGACCGGCGGAAGCGGGTGGGGACGCTGGAGGACGAGAACGCGCGGCTGCGGGCGGCGCTGTGGGGCGCGCAGGACGAGTGCGCGGAGCTCAAAAAGCGGCACGCGCACGCGGCGCACCAGGCGGCGCAGCGCGAGCAGGCGCTGACCGCGACGCTGCACCAGACCAGCGCGTCAGTGGCGAGCGTCGCGTCGCTCTGCAGCGAAATCGTCGCGGAGCACCCTTCCTTGCGCCCGTACTTCCGCCCGGTCGCCGGTCTCCTCGCGCAGGCCAGCCGGTGTGCGATCAAAACCATGTCTTCCTCGCAGCTCTCGCCCCCCAAAAAGGAACGACGGTCGAACGGCGACGGGGTCTGTGTTTTTCTTGTATAAGCACCTGCTTTGTAGAAAATATTTGAGGAGGCTGCCAGTTGCAAAAGATCAAATGAGGTAAATGTGCTGTAGCCCACACGAAACACAGGTAAATCTGGGTTTAGTGGCGGGCGTAAGCGTTCAACAAAAAAGACCCATTTTGTAGTTGTATTGTTTCTCCCCCTCTAGCCTCCTTCGAAGTAAGCACAAGGCAGCCCCTCGAGTATTTTGTATACGCACCTGCTTTTTCGGGAATACTTCAGGAGGCTGCCAGCTGCAAAAGATCAAAGGAGGCAAATGTGCTACCTACCGGGGAAACCCCCCACAAGCCGCGGATTTCGCAAAATAATAGCGAATTCTGGGCTGAGTCACCCCAGAAATTGGCAGCACTTGGCTGCAAGCAGCTTGACTTTTCACTACACCTTTTTATTCGATGTGTAAAAAAAAAAAAAAAGTAGAAAACGTGACTCTTCTACATTTTTTTATTACGTGAAGGAATTGTACTGAAACACAGGTGAATCTGGGTTCAGTGGCGGGCGTAAGCGTTCAACACCCACTTTGTAGTTGTATTGTTTCTCCCCCTCTAGCCTCCTTCGAAGTAAGCACAAGGCAGCCCCTCGAGTATTTTGTATACGCACCTGCTTTTTTCGGGAATGCTTCAGGAGGCTGCCAGCTGCAAAAGATCAAAGGAGGCAAATGTGCTACCTACCGGGGAAACCCCCCACAAGCCGCGGATTTCGCAAAATAATAGCGAATTCTGGGCTGAGTCACCTCAGAAATTGGCAGCACTTGGCTGCAAGCAGCTTGACTTTTCACTACACCTTTTTATTCGATGTGTAAAAAAAAAAAAAAAGTAGAAAACGTGACTCTTCTACATTTTTTTATTACGTGAAGGAATTGTACTGAAACACAGGTGAATCTGGGTTCAGTGGCGGGCGTAAGCGTTCAACACCCACTTTGTAGTTGTATTGTTTCTCCCCCTCTAGCCTCCTTCGAAGTAAGCACAAGGTAAGCGTCTAACAATGGAAAGGCCCACGTTGCAGTTGTTGCATTGTCTATCTCCCCCGGGTGGGTTGTGACGGGTGGTCCTGGCTGTGGCGAGCTACGAACAGCCGCCTGACAAACCAGACTCACACCGCAGTCCTGTCTGCAGACACTCAGGTTCCACGCTGATGATGGTCCGCCTTATGTGTGCGTGGCTTAAAGGACCGAAACACGGCGCAGACGGGACCAGTGCGGTGTTGAGCACATGCCCATTCCAAGCACATTCTTGCAATCCCCCGGGTGGGCTGGGTTGACACTTTGCGGTTGTTGTGTCACGAAACCCCAAGAGTACGTTCCCCGTTTGGGTCAGAATGCAAAGAAGCTGTGGCGATAATCGCGGTTAGAACAGATCGGCACATTGCCGACTCTTCACACGTGATGTGTCATGCCCCTGTTCGCGTTTGATTACCCAAAACTTGGACCCAAAGTCGCGAGCCAAGATTTCGACCCAAAACTCGGGTCAAATCAACTGAATTGAGTCTCCTCCAACTGGGTCTCCACGCACCAGCTCGCCGTTGTTGCGTTCGTTCTCCTCGACTCACCTCCCATGACCACACGCAGGGTGCGGCGGGCGTCCAGAAGGTCGTGCGCAGCGAAGAAGAAAAGCACGTCAAAAAGATATACGCGCAACTTCTCCGTTGCGCAGAAGAGAGCGCCAACCCGCTCGAGGACGAGCAGCTCGCTCCCCGGGACTCCGAGGAAAGAGAGCTTCTGGTCGCCGTGCAAGACGACCGGGAAGTGTACGAGGCTCTGATCTACGGAATGACCGGCACGGGGCACGACGACGGAGAAGACCACACACTCGGTGCCGCGTTGGCGGAGGCGGGAGGTGGGGTTCGAGAGGTCGCTGCGGGCAGGGTGGACGCGTTCGCGGCGGAGAAGGCGCTATTGGAAAAGCGGTTCCTCGACAGCTTCGAGACCGAAGAGTCGAGCGACGACGGCATCCCGCTGCCGCCGCAGCGCACGTCGCCGCAGAAGAACCTCGAGCGCGAGCTCCGGCGGCACGGCGACCGCGTGCGGGCGCGCGAAAAGCACGACGCCCGCACCACCCGCCAGCAGCCACCCACCGCCTTCGAGGCACCCGCCCGGCCAGCCACGCGCCAACCCGTGGAGCAGCCGCGGGAGCACACCTCCCAGCACGTCCACGCCCCGGCGCCAGTCCCGAGGGGCGATCGTCCCGTCCCTGAAAGCCCGCCGTTCCGCGAGAAACCCGTCGTGGTGGCCTCGTCTTCGAGGGTGGTGGAAGGCACGCTGCCTTGCGAGCCTGCGCCTTCCTTCCCGGCGAACGCCTTCGCCCCGGGTGACCCGGAACCGGCGGCGGCGGAGGGCAGCGGCAGTGAAAGGAGCGCGGCGCAGGAAAGCGGGAACATGCAGCCGTTCGTCCCTTCGTCGGCGCAGAGCCGCACCCTCGAACCGCACGCGCGGTCCGAAGAGGAGCACATGCGCAGAAACACGCCGTTCGTCCCTTCGTCGGCGCAAAGCCGTACCATCGAACCGCACGCGCGTTCCGAAGAGGAGCACATGCGCAGAAACACGCCGTTCGTCCCTTCGTCGGCACAAAGCCGCACCCTCGAACCGCACGCGCTGTCCGAAGAGATGCGCAGAAACACGCCGTTCGTCCCTTCGTCGGCGCAAAGCCGTACCATCGAACCGCACGCGCGTTCCGAAGAGGAGCACATACGCAGAAACACGCCGTTCGTCCCTTCGTCGGCGCAAAGCCGCACTCTCGACGCGCGGTCCGAAGAGGAACGCGTGTCTCTCGGCGGCGGTGAAACCGCGGCGGAGCCGACGGAGCCGATGGGTCTGGCAGGGTACCTGCTGGCCACTGACGAAGCGCGGGGGCTGGTCCGGGAGGACACCGCGAGCTCCGCGTCTAAGCTGCGGCGAACGCCGGACGAGCTGAGTCCCATAGGCTCCCGAAAGGGGTACCGGGCTTCGTACGGCTCGCGCGAGAGACCAGCCAGCCACGGCGACCGTGACCAGAACGCAGAAACAGGCCACGGCCTGCGTTCCGCGTCCACCAGCAACGGGCACGCCGGGCAGCAGCCGCGGGACGCCGAACACAGCGCGCAACCAGACGCCGGCCGGCCGTCGAGAAGGCGGCAGACCCAGTCGAACGAGGCGCCGTCCACCGGTTTGGGCCCCGCTGGGAACGGAGTCGGCGAGGCCGGCGGCCCGTCAAGGGCACAGGACCCCGGAGGGCACCGCCGAAGCGGCGGCAAACCCGGACAATCCGCCGCCGACCCTCCGGCAGGCGGTCCGCTTGGCGAAGGCCAAAACGGGCGGCCGGACCCCGGCCGAGGCTCGCAGGCCCCCCGTCTCAATCAACAGCCCTCGGAACAGGCGACCGGCCGAGGTGCCGTGGGACCGAACGCTCGGGGCGCGGATGCGCAGCGGGTGAATCAGCTGCCCGGCCCCTTCGAGCCCGAGCATGCATCCCGAGCCAACCAGCCGCCCGGCGAACCACAGACGAGCGGGGACACTCGAACCGGCGCTGAGAGTGCCCCCCGAGGCGAAAAGCAACAAGGCGCCTTCGAGCCCAATCGGGACACCCCCCGCGGCAATCAACCGCCGGGCGAACAGCAAGCGAGACGGGACACTCGAATCGGCGCTGAGAGTGCCCCCCGAGTGAACCGACACCACCCCGGTGAGAAGCAAAAAGGCGCCTTCGAGCCCAATCGGGACACCCCCCGCGGCAATCAACCGCCGGGCGAACAGCAAGCGAGACGGGACACTCGAATCGGCGCTGAGAGTGCCCCCCGAGTGAACCGACACCACCCCGGCGAGAAGCGAGAAGGTGCTCCCGAACCCAACCGGGACACTCCCCGCGCCAACCAGCCGCCGCCCGGCGAAAAGCAAACCAGCGGCGACACTCGAATCGGCGCCGAGAGTGCCGCGCGAGTGAACCGACTCGAGAGGCAAGAAGGTGCCGCCCCCGAGCCCAACCGGGACACCCCCCGCGCCAACCAGCCGCCGCCCGGCGAAAAGCAAACCAGCGGCGACACTCGAATCGGCGCCGAGAGTGCCGCGCGAGTGAACCGACTCGAGAGGCAAGAAGGTGCCGCCCCCGAGCCCAACCGGGACACCCCCCGCGCCAACCAGCCGCCGCCCGGTGAAAAGCAAGCGAGCAGGGACCCTCGCGCCGAGACCGCCGCCCGCGTGAGCAGCCCCGGCCGGCAGTGGATCCGCGTCGCGAGCAAGCGAGCCAACCCCCCACCAGAAGCCGAGGCCGCGCCCGCCGGCCCGTCGCCGCCGCTCGGGCGGCCGACCGCCTTCCACGAGAAGTCGCCGAGCCGCGAGGACGCGCGGATACCGGCGCCGGAGGCGCTGCGCGGGGCCGCCGAGGGGCCCGGGCGGCCGAAGGCGAGGCCCGCGGTCGCGTCTCTGGTCACGACCGAGCCCGTGTCGCGGCGGAGGCAGCAGCACCTGTCGCCGACGGTGCGCGGCACGTACCGCAACCGGTCCCGGGCCGCGGAGCTCGACTTCGGCGTCGAGCTGCGGGAGCACGCGCTGGAGAAGCCGATGAGCAGTATGGACCTGCCGGAGGCGGAGCAGGCCACCGACGTTACAGGGCTGCGCGACATGGGATGCAGCGCCGAGTCAGCTGCCCTCCCCGGCGGCGGTTCTGCGGACGAAGCGATGTTCAACTGGGAGGCAACGGAGCAGTTCAGCCCTGTCCGCCGGCCCAGGAGGACCCCTGACGACCTCGACGAGCAGTCGCCGACGGCGGAGGGTCGGAGCCAGGGGAGCCCGAATCTGTTCGACTACTTCTCGGATAGCGAGAGGTTGCAGTTGTTTGCGGTCGAGCCGATGGTCTACGCCCCGACGGGCGAGTCGATTGCGCCGACGTCGCAGCGGAATATCAACGACGTCGCGTCGTGCGACGCGGGGTTCGAAAAAGAGACGACGCTGACCGCGAGTGACCGGTCGCGGAACGAGCGCGAGCCGACGCCGGCCAACGACTCGCACGACTGGCCGGACGCCATGTCGCCGTACAGCCGCCAGGCCGCATCTCCCATCCCCGCGGGCTCCCACTCGCCCATGTGCGACAGGGAGCTCACCGCCAACCTCGCCGCCATGCTCGACAGGTGCGCTCCTTCTGTCTTCAAGGGCACGCAGACCCCCGCGGGGGAATAGTTGACTCGACTTCTTCTGCGCTGCTCACCATTGCGGGAGTCGGCCTGCCTACAGGGGAGGCCCTCATCCTTAGACTTGTTTTATTGTAATGCGCGCTCGCTCTCTCTCTCGATGCAAAATAAGTTGCCGACAACGAGAAGCAAACCTTCGCATTTCATCTCTGTAACCTGTCCCCTACCCCCCAAGCCTCTACAGTCAACCGGGTCTACAATACCGGCCTTTCGAACTGCTGCACTCATACGAAACACGAATGTCGCATCCAGAGCCCAACTATAGGCGAACCCAGATTGAGTGTGTGGGGTGGGAGTGTTCGAAAAACTAGCCGACTCCGGAAGAAACACAAAGCAAGTTGACCTTATCTCCAGCCCGGAGCAAATTTAGCTGAGTACCCCACTTCGAAGCAAGTCTTCTGCCACTTCAAACGAGTTTGCGCCCTTATATCTCACACAGAGCTCCTAAAATGTTTCCCGAGAACCCATGTACCCGCAACCCTCCAACATCAGGTGCGAACAGAGCCCGTAGCCTCCTGTCGGCGGTGTTCGAAAAACTAGCCGACTCCGGAAGAAACACAAAGCAAGTTGACCTTATCTCCAGCCCGAAGCAAATTTAGCTGATGTACCCGCAACCCTCCAACATCAGGTGCGAACAGAGCCCGTAGCCTCCTGTCGGCCGTTGCTGAGTGTTCGACCGTGCGTGTGACGAAGGGCGGACGTCAGCAGCCGATGGCAGTGAACCTCGTTGCGATCTCAGGAACGAAGGCACTTTATATTTGCAATGATGCTAGCAACGAAGAAGCAGCTCGAGGTTGCTCAGTCGTGGCAGATTGACTGCGTTTAACTGCAATGTCGCTTAAAGAGCTTCAGTGTGTTCAGTTGTGCTGACATCAGATCTGCTTCAGGAAGTGAACGCAGCCGGTTTGAGTTATATGATGTTTCGGGAACGAATCTTCAGGAATGATGCTTTCAAACTGAAGGCCAGATCAACTGCAATTAGTTTTAATGAAGCTTCTGGAAACGATGGCTCCGAACGTGTCCAGTTAAAGTGAGCCTCCAGGTTTAGGAATCGAAAGCACCGAATGCGTTAGTTGCAATATCGCTCCTTCAGCTCAACTCAAAGCGATCACACGTGTGTTTGATTATGCCCGTTGTATCCCAGATTAACTTCGGGCCGCCGATGATCGTTAGGCCCATCTCCTCCCAAGCACGCTTGCCAGAAGTTGTAGACTGTTTTCAGTTCTTTTTCGAGCTTACGTTTTCACATTTCTACGAAGAAGAAAAAAGCGCCTGCCGTTCACCGCGTAGTAGCGCTGTTGTGCTGAAGGGAACATTTCCGAGAAAAAGAGAGTGCGCAACTCAAAACGAAACCGACCATAACGTGCTCATATCAAGCCAGGGGACTTTAAAATACCGGTTTATCGGTTTGACAAACCGAATAAACCGGTTTGAGTTTTTGAGGGGAAAAAAAAAAATCTTATAGACCGATTTCAAAGTTTTACCACCTTCACTGTGTAGTAGTACTATAGTAGTAATGAACGTACCTGCCTGTAATAGCGTACAAATAAGCCCTCAAAAAACAGCTTAACCTAAAAAGGGGGAAAAACGGGGAGTGGGGGGGAGTGGGGGGCTCATCATGAAGCTGGTGTTTCTTTACGTCTCCGCCTTTTTGTCATTTCTTATTGCAACCTTTTGTTCTGAAAGAAAAATGTGCTTTTCTGACCAACACAGTGCTTCTTTTTGCTTCCTTCATGTGGATCATGGAAACCGAGAGTGCCTAGAGTGCGGAAAACTCCACACAGAGTGCAGAAAGTAGCCCGCTCGTGATGCAGCACCGCATGCAAGTGTGATACACCGACCTACATAACCAAACCGGTTTTTTGGCTCAAACCGGGTTTTTGGCTCGGACCCCAAACTTTTAAAGTCCCCTGTATCAAGCCCACCCCCCTAAAAAGAAGAGTTGATGCCAGCATCAAAAAAATGCGAGAAACAGGATCCTGTCAGCGGTTTATCCTCTGTAGCGAAGAACAAGAATATCGTGTCTCATCTTCATTATTATCGTTGATCAGTTGATGCTGATCGCCCGCAGTTTCGTATAGCAGTGTAAGACCCCAACTCCGGAAATGTTCTTCTTGGTGTGCCGATAAACTGCGGTCCTGCGATATGACGCCTCTGAGTTTCTATGCCGTGGGGGTCAATTACGTAGAACTCCTCAAAGTTTAAAAAAGAAAACGAACGACGTAAATCGTCGACCGCGCGAACGGAAAAATAACTCAGAAAGAAACGATGTTTATTTTGAGGCTGGCCAACCGAAGCGTGGCTTCGAAAACGCCAGTCCCTTCAGAAAGGTTTGCCCACATCAAGGCTTCGAAAGGCCAGTCGCTTCAGAAAGGTTGGCCCACACCAAAGCTCGATAAGACACAACTGCCACAGAGTGCCAATGCCCACCTTTTCTAAGCGCCAAGCCTCACGGTACTCCTGCCTTTGCTTGGGAAATAGTAGCCGTAGGGGCGACCCTCTGCAGTACTGCCATACACGTGACGCTTAGCTCACACGTAGCAGACTTTACCGGTACTCTTCTTCATGTGCTTACAAGATGACAGCGAGTACGACACAATAGAAAACGAGAGCGAGCTCCAAATACTAATAGACAGACTACAAAGACCCGCACCGACATGCACTGCCCCTTGTACTATACAAATATGCGCACCCCTTTCTACAAAAGAACCCGTTCGACAAACGTCACCGGGTAGCTTTAGAATCCTGTATTCTCAAACGAACCTTTTCTCTAAAATACCGACCTTCTAATCCACAAATAACGCTAAATTATACAACCCGTAACCATATAGCCCTTTCTTGCTCTAAGAGAATCCATTCGTGAACGGTCACACAGAAACCCCGGAATTTCAAGCGAACCTAAACTCTAAAATATGGGGTGTACCTGATGTCTGCGGGGAGAACTGCGGGGGGAGAGAGGATGGGGAGGTGAGCAAAACATGAGAATGTCATTTTCTTGTTTCGCCTTTTTTTTTGTGTCTAACGAATGCAATTTGTCAAGAACAAAAACAGATCGATGGCAGCGTACTATCCTCACTCCCGTTAGATGAACAAAACAGGTTTGAAGGAAGTGCGCACAAACAAACGCCTTCCTGTCAAAATGAATGAAAGCGCGCTTGCAAATGCGCGCAAATGACAAAGCGGCGCGGATCCACCGCCGAGCTCCCGCCTAGTGCTCCGAGCATCAAATACGAGTAAAGAAACCCTCTGAACAGACCCCCACGACAACCCCCGAGCCAGCAGTGGATGCACGGGGGATGCGGTTGATACCCAGGCAAGCGTACGCCAGCGAGCAACAGGGACAGAGCGAAGGATAGTGACGACGTCGAGCAGCAAAACTGCGTTGATTTCAACAACGTACATATAAAAGGTGTCACGGGATAAGCCGGCAGCCGCTGCTTAACGGAATGCAAGCTTACCCCTGTGGTACCTGCATTTCAAGTTCACACTGCTTAGCGGCTTATCACGTGGGTGATACCACTTTATCTTTAGCCATACTTCAACTTTCTCGTGCAGGTGTCGCCCCGGGTCGATTCTTGGCTCGGAACGTGACGACCTCGAGAAGCACGCGGCCGTCCTTTTTCGCAGCCATTCCCTAAACGGGTTTGCGGAGACTTGCAGAAGTCTGCTTCGAAAGGCAAGTCTAATATCCTTGTTTGTGCGCACGTGTGTAATCCCTGTTTGATAGTTGCGACACGAGAACGCTCCCAACCGTCATTTTTTTTTTCAATAACGAATAACGCGTTTGTGCACTGCGTCCTCCTCCCACCGCGTGTGCTGGCCGTCTGCTGCTCCGTCTTCTTCGTCGCGTGCTGCAAGGAATTGAAGGTAGAATGGTCAGGCAGTGGTTCTGGTGTGCTTGTCAGAATCGCTGCTACCATGAAAAAGCAGGGTGAACACGGAGAACCGCGGAAACTGGAAAAAAAGAAGGCACCAAGAAACGTAAAACACGGAGGCACCAAGAAACGTAAAACACGGAGGCACCCAGCAGTGCCGAGATAAGCAGCGAGATCACGGAATAGTCGGAAAGCGCTTGCTCCTGTCTACCTGCCCATCTCGCCCGACGCAGCCTGTGCCAGAGCACTGGTCGACATCCCCCCGTTTTGATTATTATGAAACCCAGGAAAGAGGTTTCCTGCTTCAAACATATTTCATAGAGCCCCTTTCAAGCAACCGCAGAAAACGACACCCACCCCACCCTTTCCCGTGCTGCCGAAACTCGTAAGCTAGTATCCCCCTCCCGTCTAACACAGTGGACAGACCATGGGCTGGGTGCAGTCGTCGACCGCACCACTGACATAACCGCAAAATCGTTCCCAAGCTAAACTGACCGCCAAAGCGGCGGCCATTGGCTACAAAAGTACCACCGCAATGAAATCAGTGATCCGTGCTGCGTACCACGTTATCACGAGTTGGCTGATACGCGTGTCCGGCACGTACCATTGGCCCCACCCTGCCACACGCACCGCCTGTGCTCTCGTGTGGCGTGGGTTGTCGTGGCTTGTGGCGAGTAACTGCCCCACCTGACCACGACACTCTGGACTCACGTCGCTTTCCTGAGAGAACTCCCTCAGCCTGATGTGTCCGGAGACGTGGGTTGAAAGAAGAGTGGGCGGACACTGTTGCGTTCGCTCTCGTTCTTGATTACTGAAGACACTGTTCTCGAACGCAGACATTTTTCTGTGACCTCACCTCTGACGTAGGAGTACGTCCGACCCCGGCAGTCTCCGCGCAGCGAGGCCTTCGATGCGACTCAAAGAGTCTCTTGTTTGCACCTGAGGTGTTCCAGAGTTTATCGGACCAAAATACACATCTGGGGAATTCTGCTTACTGGTCTGTCTGCGCCTTGTGTTCGCTGACGTAAAGTCATCGGGATACTTCTTGGTGCCATGACTGCAAGGAAGAACGAAGATAAATCAAACCATCCAGGGTAAACCTGTCACTTACATTGCGTGGGGGCAAGATGAAAATACTCGTCCAGGGGACTTACGGAAATAAGTTTGTCTGGTCTTGTTCTTCCCGTCCAACGACACCCTGGGTGGCTTGACGACTGCGCAGTAGCATTCCCGCAGTGAGACTGTAATATGGTAAGTCCAACAGTCGCCGACGCGCCCCACCCCCGTATCTATTTTTGGGGGCCCCGAACGTGACCCCGAGCGCGAAGCAGACGGGACACGATAGCTGCATACTGACCACGACTGATGCCCTATCCTTCTCGCACCATTTTTCCTCTGAAGTGTTCCCCAAGTGCCCCACCTTGTCATCGAACCACCAGCTAGCTTCGAGCGGCACTGGCCCACGTGTGTAATGCCTCCTTTTTCGACCCCTTTTTACGTGTAAAGCGGTGCAAACGAGCCCATTGCTGTTGTCCGTGCTTTTCAGAGCACGCGCTGTCGATCCAACCGGGCTTTGTAAGAACGCTAGCCAGCGCGAGAGGCCGAGGAACGTCCCCCGAATGATCAGAACCGGCCGGGAGGCCAATCCTGAATACCGAGCCTTCGATAGCGCACAATGTGCCTCGGTCTGCCTGGGCACAAACCCGAACCGGGGTTGTACGGTGAGAGCCGTGATCAGTTTTTGCAGGGAAGAGACACTTCCCCATGCTGTCGGGCCACCGTTTTGCAACCGCTTTCGTTCAGCGATCCTTGCCCCCCTCCATCAGAAGAAGGCAACCTTTCGAAACACCGGTCCACCGGCCCGTCCTGGCGCCCCCGCCCTGAGGGTACGACCGCTCAGCGTTGGCGACACTTTCGAGATTTCGTCCCCGGATCGAGCGTCTCACTCGACTCGGCCAGCAACACAAGCCCGAAACCAGGTCTTTTACATACCCTCGGGGAAAGAAAGCAAAAGGGGGAAAAGCCAATTTCTCACCAAAAACAAGCAACGGTCGACAAGACACGAAACTGATCGTCCCTGGGGATCGACGGTTACGCATAGAGGGCACACATTTCAAGCAACCCGGCGCACTTCGAAACTGGTTCCTTCGGGAGCGCAGCGCACATGCAGCAGCTGCTGCAAGGGCCGTGTAGTGGGTCCCGGTGGAAGGCCGCTGCCATGGCGCAGATCTCCTGGGCGACCGAGAAGCTAGCGTCGGGCGTGGTTCTGCCGGGCGATGACGACATCACAAAGCTGCGGAAAAAGATCATCATCCCACTTCTTTTCACCTCTCTGATAATCGGCACCTTTGTTCTTCTGACCAGCGTCGACAGCATGCGGATTAGTTGGCCGACCGCCGTTCCTATGGCCTTGCTGACTTCCGGCTCGTTAGCGGCTTTTGCGTATATCGTGACGTACCAGTCTCTAACTCATACCGAGCTTCAATGTGTGTTGGCAGGGTTCACGCTCGTGGTGCTGCTGAGCGACTACTTCGCGGCTGTCATGTACGCAGCTCGGATCTGGCCCATCGTTATTTTGGTCCTCGATCTCTGCATTTTGTGCCGAATGGAGGCCCACGTCGCGTTCTCGCACGTCTGCGCCACCGTCCTGTGGCTGACCGTGAGCTACACGGAGGACGTCTTCCGCTTCGGCCTGTTCGACTGGGTCGCGGACGAGCACTTGTACGCGGGCACGCGGGCGATGTACTGCTGCGAGAAGCCGCCGTGCGGGCGGCCGCCGGCGTTTGCGGCGCACTTGTGCGTGACCGGGGCGTCGTTCCTCGTTCTCGACTACCTCACTACGCGGGGGTTCGCGGTGAAGATGTACGACGAGAAGGCGAGGGTTGAGGCGGCGATCGTCACCGCTGACTCGGTGGCGGGTTCCCTCGCCGAGTTCGACCTCGAAACGGCGGAAGAAGGACTCGACGCGGCGGCCGACCTGCCGCCGAAGCTGCGGAGCGCGTTTCGCGGCATCGTCGCGAACTTGAAGGCCTACCGGCCTTTTTTGCCGGACGCGTTGTTCGACGAGCTGCACATCAACCGCGCGCACTCCGTGGCCCAGGTGCAAACCCCCGGCATCATGAGCGGGAGGGCTTGCCTGGTGTTCACGGACATCGTGGGGTCAACGGTGGCGTGGGAGGCGTGCCCGGACGGGATGAAGCGGGGCTTGAAGCTCCACAACAAGGTCATCCGGCAGTGCATCGCAGACTTCAGCGGGTACGAGGTGAAGACGGTCGGAGACGCGTTCATGGTGGCCTTCGACTCGGTCACGCAAGCGGTCAACTTCGGCCTCGCGGTGCAGCTGAAGCTCTTCCAGACCGTCTGGCCAGCGTCTCTGCTCGACGTCCCCCACTGCGCCAGGGACGCTACCGGCGCGTGGTGCGGGCTGAGGGTCAGGATAGGGATGCACTACGGAGATGTCGACTTGGAGTTGAACTCGGTCTCCGGGCGAATGGACTACTTCGGGAACACAGTCAACAAAGCGGCGCGGGCGGAAGGTATCTGCGTCGAAGGCTGCGTCGCGATCCCGTCGGAAGTGTTGCAGATGGCCGCGGCCGGGGAGCTGATGAAGATGGAAAAGCTCAGCATGGGCAGCGTGGCCATGAAGGGCGTCCAGGGCGAGTGCAACGTCGTGCTGCTGCTGCCGAGCGAGCTGTCAGAACGCCGCCCGTTCGCGGAGAGAGAACTCCAACGCCGAAAGGAAGGCGCGAACACAAAGCTACCCCCGATTCGATCGATGCCTGAGCACATGCGCAACTCCCCAGCAACCAGCGAAGCGAGCACGGTTATTAACATCAAGCCGTACGCTCGCGACATCCTGCGAGAACGCCTCGACGCCGTCACGTGCTCCACCATCACTCGTGTCTCCATCGTCGTTCCGCCGAACACCGAAAGCTATGAGCTGCACAGCGTGATCAATGACAAGCTCAGCAAGACGCTCACCAGCCTCGACCGGAGTGACGGCACGGTCATAACCGTGATCGGCGCGTCCGTCGTCGCGGGTTGGAATACGTCCAAAAAATGCGCGAACCACTTCGAAAACGGGCTGCGCTTCGCCGGCATGCTGTGCGGCTCCCTCGGCGCCGACGGCGAGACCTCGCGCCACGTCAGCGTCGGCCTCGCCTCGGGCGAAGTGCACTGCGGGAACGTGGGGACGAGCGCGCAGCGGTTCATGACGGTCATCGGACCGTGCGTTTCGCTGAGTCGGCAGCTGGCGGACGGGGCCGCGGCGCTCGGGACGTTTGCCTTGTACGCCACGCGGAGCGCGGCGCTGCTGGCCAGCTTGAAGAACGACCTGCAGTTCGTCGGGCGACCAGTGGACACCTGGACTGTGCTCGGCATGAGCCTTACAATCTTCGAGCTCGCGCCCGCGAAGCTGAAGACACTGCTGCGCAGCCAGCTCGGCCGGAGGGACAGCCCCGAGGCGGAAGCATCCTGCGGCTGGTCTCGCCCCTACTGGGACGCGTTCGAAACCCAAGACTTCGTCGCCGTGAGAGAACTCGCATCCGACGCTGACCACGTCGCGCACTGCGTCGCGCTTCTCCTGGAAACGAAGCAGCACATCCTTTGTAGCCCGGGCGTCCACCTGGAGGACACGTTGATGCTGTCGTCAAACACGAGAGGCCGTGTCCCGCCTAAACACTGAACAATGGACAGCCCTCAGGCCCTAGGAAGCAGGGTAGGAACGGAGGAAGAAGCGCCTCATAGTTGAAGTGCGCCTGGGGGCTGGGGAAAACACGCCATTTCCATATTCATCCGAAAGCTTCTAACTACAGTCTTCACGTGGCAGCAGCGTGCTGTGCGGCTCCCTCGGTGTCGACGGCGAGACCTCGCGTCGGCCTCGCCTCGGGCGGAGTGCACTGCGGGAACGTGGGGACGAGCGCCCAGCGGTTCATGATGGCTAACGGACCGTGCGTTTCGCTGAGTTGGCAGTTGGCGGACGGCGCCGCGGCGCTCGGGACGTTTGCCTTGTACGCCACGCGGAGCGCGGCGCTGCCGGCCAGCTTGAAGAGCGACCTGCATTTCGTCGGGCGACCGGTGGTCGCCTGGACTGTTTTTGACTGTTTGTTGGCATGAACTCGCGCCCGTGAAGCTGAAGACACTTCTGTACAGCCAGCTTGACCGGAAGAGCTCCGTGGCGGAAGCTTCCTGCGGCTGGTCTCGCACCTACTGGGACGCGTTCGAACCCCAAGACTTCGTCGTCATGAAAGCACTCGCATCCGATCCTGACCCACAGATAGAACACAATTGGTAGGAGAAGTCTCGTGCCAGCACCGGTAATTCCAGCACCATCAGCGCAAATTGATGCTACTCCTATTAAAAGCTCGGGATGGATCCAGAGCCCAGGCAGGAAGGTCGCCCAGTTTGCTGGACATCAGCGTACTGCTGGTACTCAGACAAAGTCTTCGCATCAAGACACAAGACACCCATGAACTGTACATTGCCCAAACAAGCTCGCACGGTCATACCGCCACGCCGGCAAGGCTTTTTTGTTCGAAATCACCCCTCTGCTCTCTTCAGGCGGGGCTTCTTTTTTCCGGCTGTTCGTAAAGAAGAGTCACGTCACTTTTATTTTGTCGAGACATGTAGGCCTACTCACCCCTCGTGAGAGTTTCGGTTGTATTGGCTCAACATTGGGTATGAAGCGTCTTCTCTGCCATCCGAGTCTCGTCACCCACAAAGTACTCTGCCAGACTGACGCCGCCCAATGCTTTTTGCCAAAAAGTGGGTGACATGTTCACGGGGGGGGGGGGGAAGAGTAGGTACTTATAAAAAGCAGACTTTAAAACCCCGGAGTTTCAAGCGAACGTTCACTCTAAAGGTGTCACGGGACAAGCCGCTGCTCAACGGCTTTATCGTGCATGCTGATCCGTGTGGTCCGTGTACTTAAAAGTTCCCAGTGCTCAACGGCTTTATCACGTGGGCGGCGCTGGGATTGCGCTTCAGGTGACACCACCGAATTCCGTTTTTGACCATGCTTTAACCTTCTTGGAAGCCCCCTGCCGCCGTGTGTGACCATCGGAAGAGACCCGAACCCGAGCAACTTGCGACCGCTGCGGGACCCGAAGGAATCAACACACACGGTCGGCTCCGGACACTTGCTCGATCCGATTCCCCACGAAACCTCCACACAAGCGGTTGGATAGGGGGGTCGGTCCTGTCTGTGGGTCCCTTCCTCTTCGGCACCTAGCTCGAAACCAACAAGTAGCCCAACTTTTCCCAGTCGTAGCGTGCGTTAAACAAGAGTAAAATCAAACAAGTAACGAGTGTCTTCGTTTCAAAGCCCAATCAAGAACCCCATCTAGCCTCTGCCAAAGCCCGCGGAGTGCCATTGCCGCGCCTCCACGAAGTGTTCGTAGATGCTGGCGTTAATCTGAGCCAAGTCCACTGCTGGTTCGTTGCGTGGAAAATGATGAGATGCTTTCGGGTATCGCTCCAGCGCTAAGCAATCAATGGCAGCAAGCAGCACGGTTTAAACTTGTCGGACAGGACTGGCCCACATAGTTGGGTGTTTCAGTGTGAACGGAAATCCCGCGTAGATCACCAGGGTAAAGACTTGCTCGATGAAAGTATGCAAATTCTGCAACGAGTAGTTGGCCAGACCTCGTCGCCAGAGTTAGTCCTGCTCAGGATTGCGGGGTCAGAAGAAACTCCCCCTTTCGTGAGCTGAAAGGACCCTCCTTTTTTCATCGGGTCTGTCAAGACTTGCGACTCAACTGTTCCTTTGTGCAGACAGCCGGGCAGCGCTGCAGTCAACGATATTACCATCCCCCCCTCCCCCCCTTTTTATTTTTTCGAGTTCGCTTCATGTCAAGGGATGGCACCGGAGGTGGCAAATAAATTTCCTCACGGAAAAAAGGAAACAGGGTAACAATTGGTGGTCAACGGGCGTGCTTCTCTCCTCCCGACGCGACGCCGGAGGAAGCCCAAAAGTGCCGTCTGGGCTTAGGGCTCGGAACGTGTCTTTGTGGCTCGTGCGTGTGTGGTTCTGTCCTTCGACAGAATGAACCGGTGGCTCTCGTCTTACCTTGGATACGGCTGGTGGCATGCTCTTGCCAGACGCTGGCGTCAGGTGTTGTGCAAAATGTTTCACCAGTCGTTGGGTTGTAATGACAAGGCTTCACCGGGCACTCGAACGAGCTGCGTTACTGCGCTGCGAAGGTTGTGCAGCGCGTCCACTTTTTCCGATGCCATGGCTTTGGAAACGATGCGGACTTGCACGCGATGACAATCTGGCAGGTCTTTAACCGTCAGTTCGCCGAATGCATTGCCGGGCTGCATGGGTGATCAAACGCTTTCCACCCAGCGCTACACACCAGCCTACGCTTCGTGTGGATTGCAGAACGTTTCCTTGTTCTGTAGTAATCCGTAGAGCCGGCAGCCTCATATTTGTCCGCGCTCTGGTACGTGCGTGGTCACACCGCGCAGTTGTTGGCGTGGGCCGAGTCGAGTTTTCGTAAAAAGAAAACTGACGAAAACGACCAAGCAACACCCCTACCAAGAAGAAACAACCATCCCTGGGCTAGTTGACACTCGCTTCGTCGGGGAAAAATAAGAGCACAACTCACTACTCGTATTACTACACTGACCTTTAACACGAAGCATCACGTACGAACAAGAGGTCAATCTTGTACGCTCATCGGGATCGCCGGAGGCAACGGGCAAAATAGAAAATCATACAATCCGCATCCGATGCTCCCTATTCGATTGCTGCATCCATTCGTATCTCCTGCCACAGTTCGACCTCTACAAAACACGAGTGCAGCATGCCTCGTGCCTGACCACCACACCACTTCACCACTTCACGAATTTGGTGAACTTCCAGTTTTCGTAGTGAGGCGACCAGATACTCCCCGGAGAGATGGTCCTTCACTCTGAGTCGTCTCTCACACACTCTCTCTCAGGCCTGTCCTGGCACCCGGTCATTTTTTCACGATTTCGTACCGTAGGACCCCTTCGTGCACTGTCATTCAACGCACTGCGTTGTTCAATTGCAGTTCGACAAGGTCGCATTTCCTAGAGCTTGGATTCAAGCCCACACCTGGGTCATATTGTAAAGCTTTCGGACCTTCTTCTGTGCAAGATCTTCTTAGACGGCTGCGGTTTATCGAAAGGATGAGGTTGGATGGAAAAGAGACAGCATACAAGACCAATCAAGCAGCCGGGGACGTAGGATTGTCCTTCTCCGAAGCCCGGCATACTCTTTTCTGACGTCAATCACTCCACTCGATCCAAGCCCCTGAAGGACTACCAGGTACCAGCTGTGGTGTCGCCACGGCACACAGCTAGGATCTTGTGTTTTCAGCCTTTGCGCAATCTTTGTTGCCACATCGCAAAGACCTTTGAAAACTTGCACGCTGCCCCCCGGCCACATACTCAACCACTGGCACTGTATTCCTTCAACACGAAGTGAATCCAATTGCGAGAGTCCCCGAGACTTCAAAAACTCGAACTCTCACGAAGCATTACACATTACCCGACGTCCTCACCCCCTTTTCCAAAAGCGTTTCCACGGTCAAGAACGTCTGCCGAACTTTGGCGTGTTGCAACATTCTCTCAAACAATGGTTTCAAAAATTACTACGCAGGCTTTTCCAATCGCGGAAGAACACAAAAAAAGTAGGACTAAGAAAGTAAGCAAAGTGGTATCCTCGCTTTCAAAAGACAACTTCCCAAGTGCCGAACCACCGAAACACCCAAAAGACAGGCTTCTCAAATGAGAGGTAAACTTCATTTCTAGACTGAGAGAAACTGGATCGCAACCGCGATCTGCAGCTGGAAATGAAACTGCCTGTTCCTGAGCCTGACTCACGAACAGGGAAGACCAGATGGCTCTCCGCGACGAGTTAGCAGACAACTGGGAGTCACACAGGAGTGACTTGAAAACCATCCTACCCGACCTTAAGCACGATTAAGAACGTCTACCAAACTTCGGCGTTGCAACGTTCTCTCAAACAATGGCTTCAAAAATGCGTGTCCGCGATCTGTAGCTGGAAATGAAACTGCCTGTTCCTAAGCCTGACTCACGAACAGGGAGGACCAGATGGCTCTCCGCGACGAGTTAGCAGACAACTGAGAGTCACGCAAGAGTGACTTGAGAACCATCATACCCGACCTTAAGCACGATTAAGAACGTCTGCCACACTTCGGCGCGTTGCAACCAAACAATGGCTTCAAAAATGCGTTGGGCAGGATCGCAACCGATCTGTAGCTGGAAATGAAACTGCCTGTTCCTAAGCCTGACTCACGAACAGGGAGGACCAGATGGCTCTCCGCGACGAGTTAGCAGACAACTGGGAGTCACACAGGAATGCCTTGAAAACCATCCTACCCGACCCTAACCGGTCCCAGTACATCGCAAAGCTCCAGGCTTGTTGCGTTAGTGGGGAGTCATTTGCATGCAAATGTGTCCACACTTCTTCTTGCAAACTTGGCTAAGCGTAGTTAAAGTGTGTAATCATGCCTACATTCCTCATACTACCCGCCTGCGAGGAAACTGAACCGCCCAAGTAGGACCTTCTGATCATGACCATTTGCTCAAGTCGAAAGACTACTGCGTCCCGGAGGCCGTTGACTGGGAGGAGGTCAAGCTGAGTGCCTTCCCGGCCTGCGACTCTTTTGCCGGGCAGGGCGCGACGGGAAAGGAGGTCTCGTTCGGACTTTTACTCTCCGGTGTGACAGGGCGATTACGGCAAAATTGATCGAGGGGAGCGAGGTCGGGAACAAGGAAGAGGGAGGAATTGCCGGTGTTGTTTTCCAATTCCGAATCCTTGAGTTTCTGAATCGCCCGCCTTCCAACCTTGCTTCTGAAGCAAGTGGACTTCACACACTCAGGGCTTGTCGCCCAATGCCTCTTGTCTCCCTTTAGGTCCTCACTCGACCCCCCTAGACGCACCGAAGGTGCTCAAACAAATTTGCTGGAAATATATATTCCACAATCTGCAAGGGGACCCTCCACGCAGCCCCTTCCGCTTCCCCGACAATTTCAGAGGAACCGGCATGCCCGCGTGTTGTGCCTCCGACAACACCCAGCATTTCGACCAAGCCACCAGAGCGGCCTCCCGCCCGACTAACAGCCATCCGCCCGGTAGCACCAGAGCAGCCGCCGCCAACGTCGCCAAGCAAAGCCCGCTGCTCTGCTGCGATCATCCTACAAACCCAGCTTTCAAGACAAAAAAAAAGACGAAACCTTCCCTCTAGAGCAAAGGTCGCAAAACACCAAACCAATCGTCCCCTCGGGGCTGACGGTAACGCAAAAAAATTATTTTCCTCGAACCCCCCCCCCCAAAAGCGAAACCACACGGTGAACTCCAGCCTCTGAGCTGGAGTGGATCGGGAGGTCCTAGGAGAGGGTGTGGTCACACCCGCAAAGGGCATGTGCCACACCCGCAAAGGGCATGTGCCACACCCGCAAAGGGCATGTGCCACACCCGCAAAGGGCATGTGCCACACCCGCAAAGGGCATGTGCCACACCCAAAAAGCGGGTGTGAAAGTTGGATTTTCGTGTGTAAATACCTGTGTTCTCATCAGTATTCTGGACTGACTTTGCCTTTTCCCCCAATTTCTCAGATACCTGTTCGTTGATACCTCAAGAAAACATCATCCAGCGACTCACACACTCTTAAACACAACGAAGCCACTGTCCTCAAGTATGCCAACTAGGGGCCCCGGGCCCCTAGTTAGCGTGCAACCCCCGTGAAGTGCGAAAATGGCTTCAATGTTTCATCTGGACCCGAATCCGTAAACATCGGTCAAAGCAGCCTTCTCGATGGCCCGCATTTGAAATCTCGCCTTTTGTGGACCCTTTTGTGGGCTGGGTGGCCAGATTCTCAAAGGTGAAATGATCCCCTGGAAAAATGGGCCAACAAAAATAAAGTTGAAGTGCGTTTTTAGAGTGTTTTTAGGGCGATTTGGGCCGAAATCACCTTAGAGCGATGAGGTCACCCTGCTGGTGAACGGCGAATTTGGAAAGATCGGATTGATTTGGACCCAGATCCAAAGTGCGGCCCCTGCCAAAAATGCGAAAAATGCCAACCCCTTGAATCGAAAGGCTTGATGAGAGATTTTTCACGTGAAGTTGTACAGGGAGAAAACCGAGGCTGAAAAACCAGGTACCCGATCCCCTGGTTATGTGAACCACTGCCCCCCTCCAAACGTCCTGCCTAAGCATTAAACTAAGTTTTTCCCCCCGGAGGCTTTCAGTGGTCTTCCAAACCCCTGAACAGGCTAAGAAAATTGCGATTCCGGAGCCAGGGGCTTCGCCTGATCCTCGGGCCAAAACGAGTGGACTATCCGCCGTGTGTGCCTTTCGCGGCTTCTTGGGCCGTGTGCTAGCGGCTTGTTGGGGACTAACCCTCCCAGTTATCTCGAGCTAGCGACTTACCCCCCCCGTCGTTGTACGGGGTTGTAGCGAGGCAACCGAATACTCCCTGAACACTCAAACTCCTCTCTCGGTACGCCCTGTATTTCTAGACCTTACACACAGTGCCTTTCATGGCTTCTTGGGCCGTTTGCAAAAGCATGCTGCATGTTAGAGACCAGCCCCTCCTTTACGACATGTATCTGCTGGCCTTGTGGATGTACCCTGTATCTCTAGGCCTTAAACATACACTTCTGAGGTCGTATCTATGCGGCTTGTTGGGGACTTAACCCTCCGCGCTATCTATCTTCTGGCTTAGATACACCCTGTCTCTCCGGCCTTAAAGACAGATGGCGCCTTTCGCAGCTCCTTGGGCCGTAAGCTATGGGCTATCCCTCCATGACATCCATCGTCTGGCTTTGTGGATACACACTGTATCCCTAGGCCGTGAAGTCAAACATGAAGCGACGCTTTCCCCGAGCCTTCCCCCCTCTTCCACCCGCCGTACCATCAAATCAGGCCTGCAGGGTCCACTGGTAGAACCCTGGCTTTTTGACCCCAGAATACTTAAAGAAAAGAAGTTGTCCAACTGACCCCTGGCTGTTAGAGAGGCAGGTGCCACTGTAGTGCACCGATTCATTCACGGGCAGGGCAGAACAGACACCCACCAGCATATCCTCCGAGACTGGCCGGACAAGGAGACCGTCCCGCAACAAGAGCCCGACACACTGTACTAGTCCGGGCCTGAGCCTCAGTGCAACAGCAGCTAACGGCACCTCTTGGGAACTCCCCGAAGAAGGACGCTCGGCCCGGAGAGTTCCTGCTGAATGCAGCATCGAATCATCCCCTCGAGAGACCGTGATGTTAGTCTGGAGGTTGTTAGTTAGACTGTATTCGCTTTGGCCAAGGGAGTCAGACTTTGCTTGATTGGCGAACCACGAAGCACGCCCAGGAAAGGAGTTTATTCTACACTCGAGCATCAGCAACGTTCACAAGGAACCCCCCACCCCAAATGCACCTTCGCAAGCACACAAAAGGTCGAAAGACACACCAATCCGGTACGTCCATTCGGGATCGTCGGAAACACAAAAAGGCTCGAAGTTTAAGCAGCCAGCAAGCCGGCTGATCGCGCGCACGCTGCCCAAATGTGGACACAAAAGTAATAGGCGGAAGTTTGCGTGTTAGTGAGTGAACAATCATTACGCTAATCTCCTCCGAAACGGTTATTATCCGAGTCTCCAATTGATCGTTATTATGAAAAGAAACACAGACCACCCTGAAACGAAACGACACCAAAGAAACGGAACAAACATAAACAAGGCTCTTCAAACAGTGGTACATAAGCACATCCAACCTTCTACACGTGTACAGCCACCAAAAACTTCAACCCAAGAGCCCAGCGTGTTTTGGCGGCATTGCTGACATGATTTCCTTGCGTTAACAATGCTTTGTTGGCACCAGAAATCAGTAGTCGGCGGCATACTACATAAAGCTTACTATAACAGGTGTGGACACAAGCGAGAATCCTGGGCCAGACCGCCAGATCTTCCTGTACACGCAGGGCTTACGCTCCACGTGTGGAACGTGTGGATTTCCACACGTTAATTCTTTTTGGATTTTGTTCCCCCACGTGTGGATCCACAGGTACCACATGTGTATTTTGATTTATTGGTCCACATGCAGGGGAGTCTAGGCCCACTAGTGGTCAAGGCCGCACAGCCAGGTGTCGCCAAGTCCAGTAGCTACCTAGCGACACTATTTTTTTTTTTGCCGTCGCACATGAGGGGAAAGGTTTTTTCCCCCTCGAACCTTAAGCGCCCACATGTGGACCACACGTATTTTCTCTGAGACCGAAAACGGAGCGTAAGCCCTGTGTACACGGGAAAACCGGGCACTACCTAGGCCTAGCTGAAGCGCAGCACCAGGTGCCGAAAAAGACTCGTCTCGTCCACTACAGCGAAGAGTCTTCGACGTCTTCCGTGTACCGGGATTCGTATACTAATCAGCAACAATCTTGTGAAACAGTCTGACACTTGCTATCGTCGGTAGGCAATTCGTGACGGATTTACGTATGCTCTAGTAGCACGGGTGGTCCTGGCTACGACGAGCTACGAACAGCCGCCTGATGAACCAGGCTTACCGCTGACCTGTCTGCAGACACTCAGGTATGCGCTGGTGGATGGTCCGCCTTCAGTGTGCGTGGCTTAGAGGACTGAAACGGCGCAGATGGGGCCAGTGCGGTGTTGATCACTCACATATCCATTCCTATCGTGTTCTTGCTCCCCGTACCAGTAAGAATGCGTGCCAATTCCCCCCCTGAGAGTGCATGTAGGTGGCGCTCTCGCGTGCTACCCGCAACACCCAAGTTATTCCGCCCATTCTTTGCACGCTGTCCCGCAAATGAAGCGTCAGCATGAAATTGTTACGAACAAGGGAAAACCAACTGGTTATATTCCAACCACTGCATTTTGCTTCATCGCAGCGGTGGCGAGTGGAATGTGGCTTTGAGGAGGTTTTACACGGAGCTGTCCCGGCACGTGCCTGGCGGTGGTGTGCCGCTTCTACCAGAAGCCGCTCGACGCCGCACCTTTCCTCTCTGTTTGTTTCGAACCATACAACCCCATCCTTATGCAAAGTGTAGAGCGGTGTAGAGAGTGTATTCACATTATTTGTGTGGTAGAGCGGTGTGGAGTATACTCACATTATTTGTGGACAGGTAGGTAGGAGAAGCGTAAGAACACCTCCGGCTTTGTCCCTCGAGCCTGAAGGATTGCTAGGCTATGCTTCATCTTGTGGGTGAGACGCTGACCAGACATAGTCTGACCCGGTTTCGGCTTCAACTCCCAGAATCCGAGCTCCAGCCCTGGTCGATGGGAAAAAATAGAGATGAAAAAAAACCCGCCCACCATTGGCAGAGCAAAGCAGCAAATCAGCGGCAACTCGAAGCAACCTACAGTCATCGAGCACCAATCAAAAGACCGCCGTCACAGGCAAAACTGACACACTGAGCGATCATCGCCGGAAACACAAGGACTCAAGCGAACTTTCACTCTACAAAACAGTCTTAATTCCCAACTCAAGCAACACCAGCAGTAGAGAAACCCTGTCAAAAGGGATCAACCACCTCCGAGCGGGCTACTCTGATACTTGTACACGCCTCGGTACCTTCTTCAAACCAAATTCTCATCTTCCATTTGACGTAAGTGGTGCCCCCGAAAACCGAAGCAGCGGAGTACGCAATAACTCCGCAATACGGGGTAGGGTTACCTTTTTAAGCTCCGTATGCAGCTGGCTGGTGGCTAGCTAGTGTCTAAACGGTCCTGACAGGGCTTACATAACTTGCCACTGCGGCCAAATAATCCAGTACCTACCCCCCCCGTGTTTAAGATCGCGCCCTCCCCCCCCGTGTATATGTGGGCGATCTTATACACGGGGGGGGAGGGCGCGATCTTATATATAAGATCGAAGATCTTAGAAGATTAATACTATTCCGACGAGAACTAACACTTGTACAAAGGTTATTACCCCGTCGCTCCCGAGAAAAACACCGTATTTTTACCCCTCGCTTGCCCACCCACCCTTGCCCGTTTTTTCAAAGTCCAGTGTCCTGAGGCGTCACGAAGAAGTTCGTGGCATACACACGAGAATCTCTGCATGACCTTTCTACGTTTGTTACGCACCATCAATCTGGCATCACGCAGCAGCAAGGACAAGAGCAGCGAGTACGGAGCAGCGAGACGGGCGAGGAGGAGAGTATTATTGGGGCATTTTTACTGTGGGGGGGTTTTTTGGCCCCGCGCAGCGGAATTTTTTTTTTTTGGGGTACTTTTTCTCTGGGAGGTTCTGGCGGGAAAAATATCTCTTGGACCCCCCAAGTTGGGAGATACCATGCAGGGTCAAAACCTTGTCTTTTTTAAACGCTGCCGCGGGGGAAGTTACGGATCCAGTTTGCCGACTTCCCTTACCTACATTGTTCTGTCGGCCAGAGGCTTTTAGCCTAGGAGACCTATTGCGGTTAGCGGTACGGCCCGATGCAAGAGAATGAGATCTCCCCTGTTTTTTCCAT
Source organism: Diplonema papillatum (assembly GCA_030068145.1). Lineage (NCBI taxonomy): Eukaryota > Euglenozoa > Diplonemea > Diplonemida > Diplonemidae > Diplonema > Diplonema papillatum. Next base: position 64,291 of record JAPJBO010000013.1, read on the forward strand.
GCACATCCACAAGACACCCTACTACACGACCCTGTCCCCGCGTGAAGCGTTTCAAGGGTCAACCCTTCCTTCAAAAAGAGACGACTGCATCATCCGGGGCCTGTGGACATGGTCAACAGGATCGTCAATGTGTCACCACTTCAGATCTCTGCATCCGGGTTGCGGAATGTTCACGCATTCCCTTTCGGCAATCCGATGCGACTACGAAGTAATGCTCGAGTACATCTGTACATTACCCAGCTTCCCCTCAGGGAAGTATGGGCTTCTCGTAATGGTGGATGGGTACAAGTCGCACTACAGCATTCCTGTCGTGAAGGAGGCGAGATCGCGGGGCTGGCTGGTGTTCATTATACCTCCGAACACGTCAGGTCACTTGAATGTTGGCGACCAGAGCCTGCAATCTGAAGGTGCGACGACTTCTTCGTTCCAAGTGGATAGACTGGTCCTCGCAACAGCTTGTTGCAGAAAACAGTGCGCCAACCCGTGACGAGGTGTGCAAGTGGCTCGCGGACTCATACTTGGCAATCACAGATGCAGACATAGATTCTGCCTTCAAAAGTGCTCTGTGGGCAGGCTCGTCTTTGCACCCTGACATTCACAAAAGAAAACCCAAACAAACGTAAGCAACGTTTACCCCTCTGGGAGACACCCCAAAACAGCCCCAAAACCCCACTTACCGTCCGGCTGACAACGATGCCGAGTTTTGGGGCCTAAGCATCAGCACTGGGGGGTGGGGGGATTGCAAGAACGTGCTTGGAATGGGTATGTGCTCAACACCGCACTGGTCCCGTCTGCGCCGTGTTTCGGTCCTCTAAGCCACGGACACACGGGTTCAAGGCCCCGCGCAGCGGAAAAAATTTTTTGGGGAGTTTTTGTCCCCCCCCGTGTTTAAGATCGTCCCCCCCCGTGTATAAGATCGGGTTTTTTGGGGGGCGATCTTAAACACGGAAAAACGCGATCTTAAACACGGGAGGGGGTAGCAGCGCTCTTGTTAAGGATCAGCCACTTTGGCCGGATGGCCGGATAAGCCAGACCCCCCCCCTCTACAGTGCAGTTGCCTTGGAGGCTGGGTGGTCAAATTATCTAAGGTGAAATGGTCAAAATTCCCTGCCAAAAGTGGGCCCACAAAAATTTTCCAAAGTGTGGTATTTGGGGTATTTGGGGCAAAAAAAATTTTTTTTTTCTGACCGCCCACCGTGGTGACCACCTTAGAGAGTGACAGGTAGCGTCTCCCCCCTCACACAGTGAAAATAGCCTATGAGGGGGGGGGGGGGGGGGGGTCAGCCGGCTGATGGATGGATGGATGGTTCTTAACAAGATGCCTGGGGGGTAGGTACACCATAGCATGTAGCCCTCGCCGTTTCACAAACCCCTCACGAACTACGCATGAACTACGCAGAAACTACAGTGTGATGGACCTTTCTTCGGAGGGGCTCACGCACTCAAAGATCGACTTATCAGCATGAACTACGCAGAAACTACGCAATACGGGTTTCGGGGGTACCAGTAAGGCTTTGCATTCCGACAGACACTACAAAAAATCAGAGGTAAATCGTCGACAGCGAGCACATCAACTGAATGCTCGCAAAGAAGTGAACTTGTCGACAACGAGTAAACACTGTTAGAAAATCAGCTCGCTGCAGTTCAATACCGGAGCATTTCCGATGTTGGGGCTTGCACTGATAAACGAAGCAACGGACGATCAGCATCAACTGACCAAAGGTGATGAAAATGATAAGGCAAAAGTTTCTTGTTCTTCGCGTGTACAGGGTATAAACCTCTCTTGGGGGGGGGTTTTCCTGTATTAGCACTTTTTCGTTGGCTTCGTTTTCTCGTTCATGTGCAACCGTTGTTCCGGAAATGTTCCCGTCAGTACAGATGTACTATTAAAAAACGGAGAAAACCAAAAGGGAAGCACTTAAGTCGGGAAAATATTTATCGGAAACTGTTTCCGATAAATATTTTTTTTGTTTCCGATAAATATTTTTTTGTTTCCGATAAATATTTTTTGTTTCCGATAAATATTTTTCTGTTTCCGATAAATACTTTTTTTTGTTTCCGATAAATATTTTTCTGTTTCCGATAAGTATTGATCACTTTGGCAGTAGGTTCACCTACTTCGTCCCGTGGACGACCGCGACGAAGCCAAATACGATCGTTTTTCTATCTAGTTTCGGGTCGAAAGCCTCCCCAGCAAAGGCTGTTCAATTTTCAACACCAGATACGCAAACCTTTTCGAATGCAGCACACGGGTATCCAACAAGTGACATCTAACTATCTGGTTGCATTGAGCAGTATCCGGATCTGAAAGCTGAAGACTTTGTACCACTTCACCGCGACAAAGGTCACGAACGCAGTTGCAGTAAAACTGCGTCTTGCGCACGAGCGCGGAAATCCGCCACCCACCATTCGGCTAGATATTGCAAGAACACAACTGCAAAGCTTACTACAAACGGATAGTGTTACAAAGGCGAACGAATCATGCGAGAACCTACGTAGGGGCCCCTCAACAGCTTTCAGAACGGCAAGTCAAGAAAAGGATAAGTTTGCACATTCTACTTCCGTCTGATCTGCATGTTCCCCAGTTCTACCCTTCGTTGATCTGTTGTGTGTATTCGCAACGACTTCATCCGGGTCCTATGCGGCCCCAATACGACAAAACTGCATGCGGTCCTGACCAGGTAACATCCTCCTACCTGAAAATGTCTAACCACGACTACGGATTTGGTGCCATCGAGGCAGCCATGGAGTGTAAGTATGCCAACGGGGCTTAGTAGTATCGGGGCTGCCGTGCATACTAGTTCCCGTAAAATATTTGTTTCCCTTGACTTGTGCCATGTCGGACGGTAGGATTTTCCGCGTCAGCCTCATTTCAATCCTGGAGACAAAAGCACTCACACAATAAAGACTAGCCCATTTCACGGGCCAAAACTGCCTTTGTTGCAGAAATCAGCAACACAGGCAAGCGATGACAGAACAGCGCACACGAAGACGACCGGCTCTGAAGAGACCCGCGCCGCAAGCTGCGCGAGCAGAGGGTGCCAAGCAAACCAGGAAGGAAGGCGAGGAGATTCAGATGGCACAGCAGGACGCCCGCGAGGGATCACCGAGGTCGAAAGACAGAAAAGGGAAAGCAGGCGTGGCCGGCTTGAAAAGCTGCAAGCGCGGAGAAGGCACAGGTACAGAGCAGTCCACATGCAGACGAGCAGTGAAGCGGCCCACATCACAGAGGTCTATCACACTGGCTCCGGATTACTTAGGGTCCTCGCAAAATCCAATGAAATTGCTTGCCCAATGGGACTCCCCTTGGGCACATTTCGCACTGGGGACTAGTCCCCAGGAACCCGTATCAAAAATATTTATCGGAAACAAAAAATATTTATCGGAAACAAAAAGTATTTATCGGAAACAAAATATTTTTTATCGGAAACAAAAAAATATTTATCGGAAACAGAAAAATATTTATCGGAAACAAAAAATAGTTATCGGAAACAAAAAAATATTTATCGGAAACGTTCCGATAAATATTTTCCCCACTTAAGTGCTTCCGATATGGTTTTGTCTCTTTTTTATTAAAAAAAGAAAACCCGCCACCACCAATCTGTGCGCCCATACCATACGATTTGTCGGAAACACGCAAAACCTGCACCTTCCGCCAGAAGCGTGAAGAAACCAACTGCTTTCGGGTGGGCTTGTCCGGGCGGAGAACTCGAGGAAAAAAAGAACAAAACCTTATAAAATCAATACCGAAAACGAAAACCCGCCACCACCAATCTGTGCGCCCGATACGAGTTTCGGGAGGTTTCGGGGTGGTTCCTTTGTGGCGCTCCCCTTTTCCCTGCAGCCGGCCCTAAGGGCGGTGGAGGGGCTTTACGAGTATGAAGATGCAAAATACAGTGCTCGTGGCAACATGCCCAGTCCTTGGGTAAGCCTTGTAGAGAAATAGCGCGACCAGAAAAGGGGAAGCACCACAGCACATTGGGAAAGCGTGTTCAACAGCGCTGAATAATCGGAAACACGCAAAACCCGAACCTTCCGCCGGAAGCGTGAAGAAACCAACTGCTTTCGTGTGGGCTTGTCTGGGCGGAGAACTCGAGGAAAAAAAGAACAAGACCTTAACTCTAAAATAACGCTAAAATAATCTAACCGAAACAGACTGCAAAGTTAAACACCACGCCCCTTCATCCCTACTCAAACCTCGCGCTGCATTTCACCTGCTTCGTAGGAAATACTTGAGGAGACTGCCAGTTGCGAAATCTCAAAAGAGATAAATGTGCTGTAGCCCACACGAAACACAGGTAAATCTGGGTTTAGTGGCGGGCGTAAGCGTTCAACAAGCCCAAGAACACTCACCTAACCTGGCGAGATCTTGGCGTCGGTCACAAATTGTTTCGAACCTGACTTGCCAAAGCAAGCAAGTAAAGGGTACACGAAAGAAGCCATGCAGGCCCCCCTAACCCACCCAGTACGTATTAGCTTTAAAATAAAACAACCCATTCGATGAAGGTCACCCGGAGACTCTAAAATCCCGGATTCTCAAGCGAACTATAACTCTAAACCCCCCCCCCCCCCCCCCCCCCCCCCCCCCCCCCCCCGTACCCCGAGGACAACCCTCAAAACCCCAACTTCCCCTCCCCCTCTCCCCCCTTCTTTTTCTCCCCCATTTCTTTTTCCTTTTTTCATCCCCTAATCCGTGCCTCGTAACACACAGCCGCCGATCAACACGAAACCACCCAGAAGAAAAGCCAGGCACCGGGATCTTCCTGACGAGCACGCAACCCGGTGAACTTAATCAAGAGTCGAAGATTAGCGTCGAAACTTCCTGGCTTTTCACGCCGCAGCAGAACGACCACACCCTACCCAAACCCAAGCACCCTCTAAACGCGTTAGGGGACTTCACAAGGTTTCACAACGGAGTGACACAACACCCGAAACGAGTCGCACTCTTTTACTTTTCTCAACCCCCCGCCATACCCAAGCCTCTACGGTCAACCGGAGACTTTAAAATACCGACCTTCTAATCCACAAATAACGCTACAACACACGGTGTTTTTCAACACTACTTCCCCCCTTCCATTAGGAGTCAAAGCAGCTACGTCGAGTACTTTTATATTCAGTCGACAACAACAGTTGTCCCGACGGATGCATCTGGAGCAACGGTTGCGCAGGAGAATTTCAACAAATCCCAAGAAAATAGCAAGCGAACTTTAACTCTGAAAAAGGGGGCAGTACGAATCCCCAGAGAGAGGTGATCCCGTGTCCACGCGAAGACGGGGTCCTTTTCACCATCACAGTTCCGTCGGTATATTGACATGAGTCTGTATTTTCGAAGCCGAGCTCATAGAGTTATGTGGGGGGGCTTTTTTTATTTTTTTTTGCGTCACAGTAAAAAGGCCGGGTGGAAGTGCAGTGAACTGCAGTGACAGTGGGTGGGTGGAGGTAGTGGTGCAGCGGACGTGGCGCAGGGGATGGGTGGTGCCAGGGTGGTGCCGGTATGGCGGGATCACCGAAGTGCCCATGCACACATGCTTAGATCTGGTGACATTTCTTCTTTCTTGCTTTGCGCTGTGGTCGGTGCACACCCGGGAAAAAATCACGTTTGCCGGGAAAAAGAGTGTGTTGGCCCTCAAAAAATGTTTTCCCCTCGGGCTTCGCCCTCGGGGAAAACATTTCTTCGGGCCAACTTTTCCCCCTCGGGCTGTTTTCGCCCACGGGCTGACGCCCTCGGGCGAAAGCAGCCCTCGGGGGAAAAAAGCACTCTTGTTTCCCGGTAAACAAATAGTTTTTCTAGACCCTTCCTCGCATGGGAGCTCGCACGGGAGAAGGCGACTGGCGGTGCTTCGTTTCCGCCTCGCCAGCTGCTCGTTATAGACCTTTGAACATTTGAGGATCTCCGGTAGACTGTTGATATGGGAGTCAAATGATAGGACGGGGAGAAGGGGGAATTTTGCTCGTGTCGGGTGAGTTTACGACCTTGGGCTGTTGCGTTGCCGTTATCAGTTTTTGAGATGCTAAAACAACACGGTCGATTCACCGAGTTTCACTGCTTGGCGGATGCTGGGGAAAATTGGAAACTACCTGCGCCACGGCGAGGCCCACACCGCGTATCCGACGGATGTTCCACGCCGCCAAAAAAGTACGGGGTAGTAGTGAGGCGGCCGGAGGAGATAGTCCCTACACTCCAACCCGTCTCTCTCTCTCTCTCTCAGAGGTTAGTGGTGCACTGGCCGGAAACACCACAACAAAAAATCACTTCTTTCCCCCTTTAAAAAAACACCGAACCTCTAAACCACAATAAACCAGGGGATTAGTTTCTGTTGCAGATTTAGACCGACGGTCTAAATCTGCAAACCGGACTTGGCCGGGGGGGAAAAAAAAAAAGTTCAAAACACGGTGTTCAAAGTAAATATAGGCGGGGGGTGTGGTGTTTAGCAGTGTGCTGAAGGTGCTGGAAGGCTGCTGAGCCTCCGCTGCTGAGACCCAGCCGCTGCCGTTCAATTGCGTTCAGCTGCGGGTCGGCGGCCACTGTGCTTCATTACCGGGCCAAGGTCCTGTTTGACAGTTGAGTATCACACACGAGCTAAGAGTTGCCCACATGATAAAGGGGGGGCGGAGTTATTTTTGCCAAAATTTTTTGCCGCGCCTTCGGCGCGATGTTGCTAAGATAACGCTAAAAATGTTGTTGTAAGCACGGCGGTGCACACCAAAACCGTGGACCTATTATCATAAGAATCATAGGAAAATAGGTCCCCAGGTCGCCCCCCTTCAGCCCCTTCAGCTGCCTGACGAGACTGTCTGTTTACGATTTTGACTGTTTTTGGAGCGCGTCCCCCCACAGGGAACCCAGAAGCATTCGGAAAACCCCGAAAAGCTTGATCCAGGCTGGTGTACGTTGAAAAAACGCCCGCAGAAATTACTGACGGGGTGACCATAATTGACCCATGAAGGACCCATGAAGACCCCTCTTTTGCCGAACGAAGTTGTGGAGATGTGTCGGCTCTGCCCCAAGACGCCGTACATCGGCGAAAACGGCACTGAAACACCGCCCAAAACCACCCCATAGTAACGGTCTAAATCTGCAAATCCCGGAAGCCTTCAAACTAATACCCTGCAATAAACGCTAAAAAAAAAAAAAAAAAAAAAAAAAAAAAAAAAAAAAAAAAACGCCGAATACCTTCCGCCGGCAGAGAACCTGCCTAGAGAAATCGACTGCCTGTGGTGGGTGGGCTAGTCTGACACCCGCTGTTGTTGGAAAAGGAAAAAAAAAATGGGTTCTTACTGAAGGGCGGTGTCGAATTATCAGTGAGGATTCCATACGACTAGTACCGTTGAATACAACGGGTATTGCGATTTCCAGGGTTACAGAAGTGTTTCTGTTGAAATACTGAGTACTTACATTCAAAAGTGAGACATCGGCGGGTTGAGTTAGTAACGCCACAGTGACAGGCTGTTGGCATCAACATGCACGTGGGAACAGGGCTGCATTGGGTGCTAATTGTTTCGGACAAGGCACAGTACGCTGAAGCACTGGTGGTAAACCTGTCGCTGAATATAACGAGCACTCCTATGTAGGCAACCACTGAATGTCACAACTGTATTGTGTAATAAGAAGACATCTCGCAAAGCCGCCCGTCTGCACGGAGACTGAAGAGAGTACTCCGATAATTCGACCTCCTCCAGTAGTGCACGAAACAATCAAAAAAAATCGACGGTAACACAAAAAAAAAGCTTCGTACAACACAAACAACAAAAGGTCGAAAGACACCAATCTGTACGCCCATACGGGGTCGTCGGAAACACAAAAAACATTCAGACAAGGCCTGCGACTGGGGTTACTTCCTCTTTGCCGTTTTTGTTTGCGGGACGCATTTTGCAACGTCGGTTTCAAGGCCGTTGAACCGTCACCTACTACCGTCACATACTGAAGAAAGACCAGCAGCTCTTAGAAATGACCAGCCGCCACGAAGCCTGTTGAGAAAGAAGGGGTTCTCTCCCCAGGGCGTCTGCAAAAATGAAGTCGTCGTAGCTAGCGGGAGCGGGCTCGCCACTTAGTGCTGGCACATCACTCGTTCCGACAACTAGGAACTTCTCTGTGTCAAGCTGGACAAAGGGGGTTTTGTCTGCAACAATGGAAGTTGTCTCAGCTGGTGAGAACAGCTTCGACAATCACTCGTTCCGACAACTAGGAACTTCTCTGTGTCAAGCTGGACAAAGGGGGTTTTGTCTGCAACAATGGAAGTTGTCTCAGCTGGTGAGAACAGCTTCGACAATCACTCGTTCCGACAACTAAGAAGCGCTGCAGTCCCAGGAGTTTTCTGCGTCACAGGACGGCTACCACACGCAACCCGGCCCAAAGTTCAGCGTCTCTTTGGCAACCTGGCGTCGGAATCGTGGAAAAAGGTGACCCACGGGCTTATTCTGATGACAGTCCGCCTAGCGTGCCCGCACTCTTAGGGGCCCAGCTGTAGAGTCAAAGGGCGGAGGGCCCCAAGGTGTAGTATCACACTTCGGAATTTGGAAGTGGAAGGCCTGGCCCTTCCAGGGTCTACGAGTTGTAGTCTCAATCCAAGCAATGTTTCTCAGCTGCAGGATGCAAAGAAAACTGAGCGAACATCGCCGGAAACACAAAAAACCTTTCGGAGCTATTGCATGAATTCACACCTAAATCGCAGGAAAACTTCGAATTGATCACACACACCCCCTCTCTCTCTCCCCCCTTAAGTTCACCGAGAAAGGAAAAGAAAAGACCGAGAGCGGTACAGCCGGTGTAACCAAGAAAGGGGAAGTAAGAAAGCGCCCGCCAAGAAACACCGGATCAGAAAAGGAAAGAGACTTCTTCGCCCCTTCTCAGCAAAAAAACAAGATGACCGCCGCCACTGAGTGCTACGCTGCGTCAAGAAGAAGAGGTGGTGGCTGGTGCAGACGCCCGGCTGGCGGAAGCAACAAGGTGTGCACTTTCTTTCTCTCTCCATTCCTCACCTGAGCAGGGCAACAATTAGTGGGTGTGCTCTTCCAAAGCCGCGGTTAAGTTCAGCATTCACACCGAATCTGCCATCGTATCTACTCCATTTTCGACCCACTGCGTGTTTTAGTTTCAGCCACATGCAATGTGTGAGGAAACTGAACCGCCCAAGTAGGACTTTCTGATCATGATCATTTTCCAAATTCGCCACGTCCAGAATTTGGGCTCAGGGTAGTGCGGTCAACGAAAGCGTCAGCTTGGAAGGAAATGCTCATCCCAAGTGCTGTACCTACCGAACCACGTGTTGAACGGACGTGAGGTCATGCGGGTCCGCCCCTACACGACAAGACACACAAACTCAACAGGTCAAAAGTCCTGGGCTAAAAACGGAAATTTGTTGTAGTTTGTTTCGCTGCCGCGGGCTATTAGTGTTGTTCTGTAACCCGGGCTCACAAACCAATATATTGTAGTATACCACGAAGGTGGTGTTACCCACTAGGAGCCTACACAGCAATATCCTCCACAGCTATATCCAGGGGTGGTGTCACTTTTTATTTTGATATGTCAAAAATGACCACCCTATGGCAGTGCACACGGTCACCAAAGATCTCACTACATCGACCAATTTTTGATGCTATGAGCGCAGGTGTCCCCGGTCTCTCTGTTCCCGAGGGTTTGGAAAAAAGATGACCCCCCTTGGACGCGTTCAACTCGATATAATCATATTTAGATCATACCTACCTATATTGTAGTATACCACTTGTAGCAGCATTGCTTTTGCGTCGCGCTCGACGTCATCGACAGAGGCGTCATACAACGCCAGAGCCGTCTGCGCTCTCAACAGTGTCGGTCTGAGCTCCGCACGCACAAAGTGCCACGGGGACCCTGATGCACAACATTTGACAGGATTTTACGTGGGGCTCGGAGCCCAAGCTACTTCCCTGGATCGATTGGTCGAACACTAATTTTTTTTTCCGGGTGGCCGAAGGTTAGGTGTCATGGGGGGGCCTTCACGTGGCCACACTGTTGATCGCACCTTAATTGAGTCGCGGTCGCCGATTCCCCAACCGCCAGCATCATGTACTTGATGCGAAGCGGAACAAGTGCTGACAGCACCGCCCGGCGATTAAAGGGCCACAAAAGGGGCAAATCGACCGGTCGGGGGGGTGCTCAACAGTCAATGGCCTGACGGCTGAGTACACCTAAGCATCGTGTTGTAGCCGTGTTGTGTAAGGCTTCGTGGGGGCCTGGTCAACCACCTCACACAGTAGGCGCAAACCTTTCTCGACAGTGATTGGACAGTCGGGATTGCCGGGGGTGGGTCTCCAAGAAGAGAAAAGTAAAGCAAGGCCTGCCCCCTGCGCCTGCTGTCTCCGGCTGCTTCGGCAGACGACACATACTACTACTACGTACTGTGCAGTCTATCGACACAGATTGTTGCTACATAACAAGTTCAAAGTACTACTACGACTACGTCACATAAAAAGGTCAGGTGGAAGTGCATTGGAACTGCAGTGACAGTGGGTGGGTGGGAGGTAGTGGTGCAGCGGATGTGGCGCAGGGGATGGGCACTAAGCTGAAACTAAGCTGAAACTAAGCTGAAACTACTACTACTACTACGGGTGGCCGAATCAAGCTTGCTCCGACCACTGCACCCTCTGCCGACACTCGCTACCCGTCGACGCTCATGACGGCAGCCCCATCCTGAAGTGCAAATACTGCCGACGCGTCTCTGCTGCTGTGTGCGCTCGGATTGGCGCCGCTCAAGCGGCCACCTTATGTCACTCGTTTGTTTGTAAAGGTTGCTCCGTTCTTCTCCCTGACTTGTTCCCGGATTAGGATGGCACATACTACTACGAGCTGGAGGTGACCCGAAGCGGATTCCGGACGGTGTTCCCGTTTTGGAGGGAAACCAGCGCGTGTGTCCGATGCACGGCAAGCCGAGGCACCCGCCGAAAATTGAAGCTGGAAGGGTGCTGCACCAACCACCACGAGGAAGTGGGCTGGCTGGCGGTGAAGATGTGCACGAAGCACCGCGTGACGGCGTGCTCCACTTGCAAGTCTGTGGCATGTTGCAGGAATTCGTATCACAAGAGCCTGACTCACGAGCTGCCGACGTGCGATACGTGCATGCGGTACGAGGACGTGTGGAGCCGCAGCTGCTGCAAGCGAGAGCACCACGGAGCACGGCCAGCGGAAGAGCGAGGGCCTGTCGGCCCACAATCAACCGTGAAGCGCGTACCGGAGACAAACAGTACGCGGGGAAAGAAGCGACCGAAGCATGACACGACGCGTGCAAAGAGGTAGTCTGTAGCGGCTTGTGCAGTCTATCGTCACAGACTGTTGCTGCATAACAAGTCCAAACTACTACTACTACTACTACCGGGCGGCCGAACAGTAGCAGGATCAATTTGTGGTGGTGTTTTGAGACGACCAGACGCGTGCCAAATAACTGTTATTATTCGACCCCCCCTTTACTGATAGGCACCCTAAAAAAACTTGCACAAACAAATACACTCTGTAGGGCGCCGCCCTGTTCTTCGCCTTCACTGCCTTCTGCACCTACGACATCTTGGGATACGGTATGTACAGGAAGGTCGCCCGCATGGTGCAAAAAACGACGGAACAACAGCTTCGTCTCTGAGAGGATCAGCGGTGCTCGTGCGAAGTGAGAAGGCACCCCGCATACTAAATTTAGCAACAACTGCGGCGCTACCAAAGTCCACCCACCCCCCCCCCCCCCCCCACCATCCCTTGCGGCGAAGATGAAACAATCCGTCCTCCACCGAACGGGATACGCACAGTAGGAGAACGAGACAAAGAGCGACCAAAGAAAATCTTTGCGAACACAAAGGGGGTCTTAGTGACTAGGCCGCCCCAGAAAGAAACAAAGAAGCGTGGGGAAAAAAAAAAAATCAAGAAAAAGGAAAAAAGAAAAGCCGAATAGGTAAATCACAAAAAAAAGCAGAGGGTAGGGGAGCCGCTGTCCTTCGGCTTTCCCATTTTACGCACCCTCCCCCCCTCCCCCCTCTTTGCGGTGTACCCAGTACCCCCTCATCCGATGAACTGAAGGAGAAGTCTGTTCTCATTTTCCTTCTGCTCCGTTTTTTTCTCGAAAAACAGTATCAACAAATAAAAAGTGAAAGCGCCTGTCCCCCCTCCCCCAAGCACCCTTTCTTTTTCCCTTCTTCTCTGTGTGAGAACGCCACCGCCCCACTGCAATGCCTCCGGCTTAGCCCTCTATAACCGCCCCAACAAGACCGTGGGCGGGAGGAGACCACAAAGATATCAGGAGGCTGTTGTCAATGGACTGGCTCTTGCCACACACGAGTAGTCTACACGGGGGTCTAGCTAGAGTATTTGCGTCATATTCTAGTCAAACAATAAGGGTTGGCTCGAAAAGTATTCATCGAACGTGTATGTATTGCTACTGTGACCAAAATCCAGGCACCGGGATCTTCCTGACGAGCACGCAACCCGGTGAACTTAATCAAGAGTCGAAGATTAGCGTCGAAACTTCCTGGCTTTTCACGCCGCAGCAGAACGACCACACCCTACCCAAACCCAAGCACCCTCTAAACGCGTTAGGGGACTTCACAAGGTTTCACAACGGAGTGACACAACACCCGAAACGAGTCGCACCCTTTTACTTTTCTCAACCCCCCGCCATACCCAAGCCTCTACGGTCAACCGGAGACTTTAAAATACCGACCTTCTAATCCACAAATAACGCTACAAAATGTCCGTTAGCCACGTTATTCCCTCAAGTGTGCGGATGACTCTAAAAAGTGGAAACCCCAAGGCTCGTTGGAAACGTGTTTTGCGACACTGCAAGCACCGATTGTTTCTTTTCTGTCGGCGTCTTCGCGGACGGTGGTGCAGTGAACGAACACCAATTTGCCTTTGACCTTTCGGCAATGCATCTCGTGCGATTCCTGACAGTGGAAAGCCTTCAGTATGTCAGGTCGACACATTCGTTTTTACCAGTGACAACGACAGGCGCGCAGGCTGCAGAGTGCGAAACGGTTGCACCGCTGACAGTTTCAAGTGCGTTCCCTTGACTGCTGATAGTAGTTAGGGACAAGGAATCTCATTGGTCCATTCATGCGCGTCTTTAATTAGAAGACGAGGCATTTGGCTACCTTAAGAGAGTCATAGTTACTCCCGCCGTTTACCCGCGCTTGACCTGATCTCTCAGCGTTGACGTTCAGGGCACTGGGCAGAAGTCACCAGTGGCTCCTCCAAGCCCTGTTGATAGCCACCGTACAAAACTAGTCACCCCATGACGGCGCTTTCTGGAGCCCACTTAAAGTTGGACTCTAACCTGGCCGCCGTGTAGAAGTGGAAAGGAGAAGAGAAGAAGAAACAAAAGGTAAGAAAGAAACAACCCGAAGCAGAAATGTTTAGTAGAAGCAGAATGTGGGGGGACCCCACCTCCCTTCCCACGTTCTGTTTTTTTGTTTCTTTTTCATCCCCCTCCATTTTTTTCTTTCTGCCCGGTCGCTTTTATCTCATTAGAGCTCGAAAGTATTCCCCCCTTACGGATGGAAACCTTTGCGACATTGCCCTGAGGGCGCGACTTTGCGAAGTAGAATGCACCTCTGCTTAACGGAAAACGTTCTGTCTAGAATATTCCAAACCTCTACGGTCAAACCGGAGACTTTAATGGTACCGACCTTCTAATCCACAAATACCGCTAGAACAAAAGGGCAATCCGCTTTCGACTTCGCGAATGCTGTTTCGGTCGCAAAACGAGCGTGTGCGTCCAAGCTCTCCCAGTGTTCATCGGTTCTCCCGGGGTTCGAATAGTAACACCTGGGGAACGTGTCAGTTAGACTTTGGCGGACACTTGCAAGTTGTAGGGGTGAATCGAAAACGCTCCTCCAGCCGCCCAGTCTGCTATGGCGCTCCACGTGTACACGTGTGGAAGTGAAGCCAACCCCACGTGCTGTTACCCAGTGGCAACAGTGTGGCCCGGCAACTGCGGCGAGCGCACTGCATTGCTGACTGCAAAAAAAGGAAGGAGGAGGCCAACGGCGGAAGAATAAATAAAAAAAAAGCCAATCTGTACCGCCCATTCGGGATCGTCGGAACACACAAAAGAAACCCGCACGAAAAAAGAACGAAATGACGAGCGGGTGGCTCCACCCCTAACCTCCTCCATGCGCACCTAGTACTTGGCTTTTCTTTCCAGTGGCGGGGAGTGCTCCTTCCCCCCGTGGACGTGACTTACGTTATCTCGAGTGCATCGCCTAACGGGAAGGGGCGAATAATAACACCTGCGTTGCTATTCGATTCGTCGAATCCCGAAGGGTTTTCCCGGGCCCTTGTCGAACAGGAGCAGGGTCTAAATATAGTGTGATTTTGACAGCCAGGCGCGTGGTCAAATAGCTGTTACCATTCGACCCACATTTGCGGCGATCCCTTCAGGAAACACGATGCTCAGGAAACACGATGCAAACCTCGTCTTCGACCACTTGTTACGTAGACAGGAAGGGATTTCATATTGTGTTGATAGTAGATGCGACATAACACGTGAACGCTACCCACAGGGGAATCGGTTTCGTGCGGAAAGGGTGGAAGCGTTGCCTTCTTCGGCTGGCTACGTTGAGGGAGGCCGTCGAGATTCCTTCGATTGTGCGCAAACTACCATCACCTCGGTTGTTGTTGCTCGATACACGATCTTCAGTACCGATCCTCGGTGTGAAAGCATGGCCTAACGATCCGTTGGTCTCGCTTCATGTTCAAGGGATGAAGTCGGAGGTGACAGAAAAATTACCACAGGGATAACTGGCTTGTGGCAGCCAAGCGTTCATAGCGACGTTGCTTTTTGATCCTTCGATGTCGGCTTTTCCTAACCTAGACAAGCAGAATTGTCTAAGGGTTGGATTGTTCACCCACTAACAGGGAACGTGAGCTGGTTTAGGCCGTCGTGAGACAAGTTGGTTTTACCCTACTGATGGAGAGAGACGAAACCGCATCTACACGCGCCGTATCGTCACGACAATGCTGGGCCCTGCGTGCCTCGGATTGCACGTTGGCCACCTCTGCCGGGGGGCCTGGGTGGTGGTGCAGTGCCATGTTTTTTTCTTCTTCCCCGCCGGCTTTTTCAAATTTGGACTGACAGTCCGAATGTGGATATAAAAGCTAGCCCCCTGCTCCCGGTTACCTTCGTCGAATAGGCCATTTTGTAGTGTTGTAGAAGGGCGTGCGTATTTATTTAGTATTTGGGGCGGTGCATGTTGAGCCCATTCCTGAGTGAGGACGCAAAACGCCGCTGGCGGTCCAAATTTGGCAACGGGCCGGAGACCAAGCTAATGCCCTGCCGGGAGACTTAAAAAAATCCGAAAATCCGGGATCCCCAAGCGAAATTTTACGCTGAAAAACAGTCTAAACCACGACGCCGAAGATAGAACAAGCCGTCTGGAAAACAAAAAAACAAAAAAACAAAATTGAAAAGCAAATGACTAGAAACGATAACAAAAAGGACTATGCATGGGGATGACGTTTTTGGAATACCGACGGACATTGTCCGTCGAAAAAGGGGGGGGGGGGGGTACCCACCCACCCCCCAGAAATCCCGAGAAATCTTTTTTTTTTACCTAACATTTTTCCCCCGCGAAGCGGGGAATTTTTTTTTTTTTTGGGGCATTTTTTGTGGGGGATTTCTTGGCCCCGCGCAGCGGGAATTTTTTTTTTTGAGGTTTTTTTTTGGACCCGTGTTAAGATCATCCCAAACCATTATGCGCAACTATGCGCAACGACCCCAAAGTATGCGGAACAGCCCAAACAACTATGCGCAACTATGCGCAACTATGTTGCGCATAGTTGTTTGGGCTGTTCCGCATAGTTGCGCATAGTTGCGCATAGTTGTTTGGGCTTTTCCGCACACTTTGGGGTCGTTCCGCATAGTTGCGCATAGTTGCGCATAGTTGTTTGGGCTTTTCCGCATAGTTGCGCATAGTTGCGCATAGTTGCGCATAGTTGTTTGGGCTGTCCCGCATACTTTGGGGGTCGTTCCGCATAGTTGCGCATAGTTGCGCATAGTTGTTTGGGCTGTTCCGCATAGTTGCGCATAGTTGCGCATAGTTGTTTGGGTTGTTCCGTACTTGCGCATAGTTTTCGGGGACCAAAGTTGGACGAAAATTGGACGAAAATTGGACGAAAATTGGACCAAAATTGGACCAAAATTGGATCAAAATTGGACCAAAATTGGACCAAAATTGGACCAAAATTGGACCAAAATTGGACCAAAATTGGACCAAAATTGGACCAAAATTGGACCAAAATTGGACCAAAATTGGACCAAAATTGGACCAAAATTGGACCAAAATTGGACCAAAATTGGACCAAAATTGGACCAAAATTGGACCAAAATTGGACCAAAATTGGACCAAAATTGGACCAAAATTGGACCAAAATTGGACCAAAATTGGACCAAAATTGGACCAAAATTGGACCAAAATTGGACCAAAATTGGACCAAAATTGGACCAAAAAATTGGACCGAAAATGGACCAGTATTAGGGGGGGGGGGTACCCACCCACCCCGGCCACGGCCCCAGGGTGGGACATTGTCCGTCGGTATTCCAAAAAACGTCATCCCATGTCTAATTTTTTTTTTGTGCGTAATCTTTTGGTTGGCTGACCATGTCTGTCGATAAAAAGAAAAAATCAAAGGCGTGCCAAGCTTTAGCCCTTTACGACCGAACCCCTTGCTATTGACATAGTTGAGCCGGTCCGTCCCTATCTCTTGAAACTGCATCGAAGTGCCTGCCGCTGTTTAATTTTTGTTTGTTTGTCACAGTGAATCACGGTCCACCACGGTCTATCAGGTCCATCCCTAGTCCCTAGAGCTGCATCGAATTGCCCGGTGCTGTATTCTTCGGTCTATCACGGTCTATCAAGAGGGGATGGACCGGCTCATAATACTGCGTCGTTTCTTGAAACGCTGACAACCACCCGGGAAGTAACACCGGAAGTCTGTTGGGGTTAGTCCCGGAGTCTAGCAGCACCAAATCCTGTTGCGGGGGCTTGAAAGATACGCTTTCGATGCTTGGAAGTCGTGAGCAAATTCACCTACCCCCCCTGAAAACGACTTGAGCTCGATTGCGCGTCGATCACACTCTACAACGCTAAGAGGAAGGCAATGCAGAGGAAGGCGGAGCCGGAGGGCCCCGCGTCAGCGCCGAGACACGCGCAACCGGGGGTTTGAAACATGATGATTGTTATCAAAAGCACGCACCCACGCGGCGTTGACTGTGGCTGGTCTTTGTAAGGGCTGCCTTGATGTTACTTTGATCAAACTCACTAAGCTGAAACTACCACACTGCTCCAATCGATCAGGGGGCAGGTGAATTGGCTCAAGTGGCTAGCGCTGAGTGTCGACTCTACGCAGGCCGTGAAAGGTTAAGGGAAGGCGATACAAGGAAACGACCTCGGTCATTTTCTGCGCACCCAATGAGGAGGAGCGGGCCGTCTTTGATACATTTTCTTTTCTACCTTATTTCAAACCCCTTCCACCTTCGTTAAAAAAGGATGCGTCCAACTAAGTACAGAATCCTTCCTTAACATATCCACAAAATAAAACTTTCACTCTAAAAAAAAGGTTATCTGAAGTTTTCTAACTCAGAAACAATGCAAAAAGATGGCTTCTCAAGACACGAAAGAGGTCTACAAATACAAAGGCCTTTTTTTTTTTTTTTTTTTTTTTTCACTCTGAAAAGTTTAAGAAAAAAAAAATAGAAGAAGAACAGAAAAGAAGCAAAGATATTGGACCGAAGTATTATTATTGAAAAACTAGGCTCTGATCGCGCGCTGGATCCGGGTGTAACCGCAAAGGGTGCACGTCTTCGATAGCTACCAGCGGACAGTCGAAGTCAACGTTGACCGCCGACCGCACATATACACGCACCTACAGAAGCCCTGTCCCTCCCTTGTCCATGTTTCCTTCTTTGACTTACTGTGTGCATTTGTCCCCCTTTTCCTCATTTGAAAGCCACAAGAGTCTACGGGCACGCCCCCCCCCCCACCATTTTGACGTTTCTGTGAGATCCTCGCCCGATTCCTGCGAGGGCGAAATCCTGCACTGAGCGAGGGTCCCGTGCGCTTCCGCAAGCGGCGTGTCCGAGCTACGACAGCCGCCTGGCAAACCAGACTCACACCGCTGTCCTGTCTGCAGACACTCAGGTTCCGCGCTGATGATGGTCCGCCTTATGTATCCGTGGCTTAAAGGACCGAAACACGACGCAGACGGGACCAGTGCGGTGTTGAGCGCATACCCATTCCAAGCACGTTCTTGCAATCCCCCCACCATTTTGACGCTCCTGTGAGATTTTCGCCCGATTCCTGCGAGGGCGAATTCCTGCACTGAGCGAGGGCCCCGTGCGCTTCCGCAAGCGGCGTGTCCTGTTCTGTGTTCCCGAGGATTTTCAAGCTAGGTCCACACCCTTCTGCCGCAGACTCGCAACCGGGGTGTGTGCATGCTTTCGCTTTGGTGCTCGCTTAAGGGGGGTTCGAGTTTATTCATCAGGAATCCCGCGTATCACACGGGGAGTCCAGCCTTGCAGTTTAAGCTCCATAGTTTCGTAATCGTAAAAATGAAATGACCTAACATTGAACCCCCGCCTCGCGTGTTCGCTCGGAGAATTGGGAATGCCGACTTCTTTGCACAGGAAACAGTCTAAGTAAAAGCCCCGGAGTTTCGGCTGCATGGAAACGCCGTTTCATGCATCCCGGCGCCACGTCCTTTGCTTTTGAGAGAAGTTTCTTGAAGCTCGAGTGTGGTGTCGTATCGAGGCCCCTGCTCCCCACACGCTTTCTTTCTTTCTTTCTTTTCAATTTTGGTTGCTTTTCTTGTCTGCGTTCTCGTATTGACCCCTCCCGGCCCATACCCCCTTTGTACTTTTGCCCGTCTTTCCATCGTTCGTCAGAAGATCTGAAGATTTTACTTCTGTTTTTCTCTTTCTTTTTTGCCCCTGTTTCTTCCTTCTCCCCCCCTCCCTGGGTTTCTGCCTTTTCCGTTCCGTATTGACTCTGCTCCGTGTCGTCCTCTCGTCATCGGAGCTCTATCTCTATCTCTCTCTCTCTCTCTCTCGCTTCTTGTTCTCCTTTCTTCCTCACCTTTCCTCTACTCTTCTCTTGGCTATCGTTGTTTCGTTTCCCCCTTCCCCCTCCGTTACGAAATCTTTTTTCTTCTTTTTTAAATTTTGTTTGTCTTTTCGTACCTTCTCCGCCCCTCCCCACCTCATTTTTCGCCCGTTTTCCTGAGTGAAATCCAATCCGCGCCAACATGATCGGCAGCTCCTGCGCCGTTATCGTGAATTTGTCAGCCCCTCCTTCCTCCCGTTTTGGGAGTTGTGCAAACTCCCAAAACACCCCCTCGACTGGGTGGATTGTCAGTTGCGTTCTTTACCCCTTCCCATTCCAGGAACGCTTACCCCTACTCAGATGGGACGATGTCGACCGCACAACGGTCCATTGGCTTAATCCCAACTGGACCCTTTACCAACCCACCTGAGACAGCACGAGCACAAGGTGTCAGAGATCTCGGAAGGACCAACTGCGTAGCATCCGTGGACAGCACCCGAAACAAGCAATCGACGAGGACGCAGGACACCAACCGGTAGATCCTCCCCATTGTACTGCTGAAGCTTAAACGTTTGCAAGAAAGTGCACCGACTTTGCTTCCGCCAGGAAAAAAGGGGCTTCTCCGGTTGGTGCTCGTGTGTGTGTGTAAGGTCTTCAGTACCTGGCTTCGCCGCCTGGTTTGTGATTCTGAGACTAAGACGCGTACACGTGCGTGCCCCGTCCGTTTGCACTCGTTTTTGAGTGCACACAGTTTTAGATGGTCGCTCCAGGATTTCCGTAGCGTGTGGAGGTGAGGACCATTCGATAGATCTCCTTGGTGGACTCGTGCGCGCATCGAGGGAGGCCGGGGAGTGCAGGGTGGGCAAATAATTGTCCGCCATGCGAGGGTTGCGCCCCCGCCCAGCAGGGCGCGAGTGGCATACTGGAAAAAAAAAAAAAAAAAAAAAGAGGAATGTTGTCAAACACGGACCAAGGAGTCTAACACGTGTGCGAGGCTTAGGGTGTCAAACCCGCAAGTCGCACTGAAAGGGAGATGTGCCAATGCTTGAGAGGACGCAGCGCAGCCCAATCCTGGTTTACTGCAAAGGGATTTGAGGTTAAGTGCACTTGTTGGGACCCGGAAGATGGCTATCTATGCCTGGATAGGACGACGTCGGGGGAAACCTGATCTGCGTACGGGGACCCCAGTTCAACAACCTGACAAGTCTCATGCTCCGGCAGTTCCCATTGGCTACCAGCGTCCTGCTGCAGTCTTCATTGTTCCCAAGCCAAGCCATCCACCCGATGCGTGCAATTGGTGATGTCACCCTCGATCAACCGCGGGTCGAGGCAAATAATTGTCTGCCTGCGAGACTTGCGCCCCTCGGACAATGCGAGTGACATCCGGCAGCACTGCTTGTTGTTGGTTGATCAGAGTTCCACAAACTCGAAACAAAAAAGAGAAGAGCAACCCGTTAAGTAGGGGGAACCCGGTCAGCCGGGCACGCGCTAAAGCAGAAAAATTCCTTTCTTGCGCCTCCTTTCTTTTTCCCGGACAGCGGAAAGTCTACCCTCCCATCCTCCCGCCACTTGACAGTGGGGGCCCTTGGCTCATCCCGCTCCTTCTGGGGCTTTTCGGAAAAGAGACAATATTAATTCCCGGTCGCTCGCCGCTCGACGTCAGCGACCCCCACGTCGCGTGCAGTGTAGGCTCACAGATACCACACAAGAAGCAATCTGAATAATAATAGAGTACTCTACAATGGCCCAAAAAAACACGAGAGAAACTGTCAGTCGAACGATATCGAGAAGACAGACCGTTTCACTGCTGTGGCACTGGCGAACGACAACAAAAGGTACTCACCGGCACTCTGTCCGCCACCTTTAACAGCGCGTTGCGGGTACAGGTTGATCCAGTTGCTGACTCTTAATGCATGCACCGCCCCGAGTCCCATGCAAGTATGTATGCACATCCGTGTCCAGTACTACATGATTCCCCCCGCCGGAGACACTCATGAACCGAACTTTCGAGCGAACGTTAACTCTAAAGATCCAGGGTTTCAGAGCCTTCACTGTAAATAGACTGGTCACTTTTTCCATTGAGGGGACTACTTTCAACGGGCGAGAAAAAAGGATCAACTGATTCTTTATCGACTGATACCTTGCACGCCCTGTATCATGCAATCGCTGGCAAGCAGGAGCTACAGAGCTACATCTTACCAGCCAGAGTCTCATACAAGCAGCAGTGATTTAACCTGGGCATGTTTAGGATAGTCTGCCGTCGGTTGCTGAATCGTACGTGGGGCGCCGAAAACAAGTGACCCGCAGTGGCGAGCCCTCCAACCTGTACTGCATGCTGCCAGAAAAAAAAAAAAAAAAAAAAAAAAAAAAAACTGAATACACAAATGATTAAATGAATAAAAAAAGATCAGAAGCATGCAAGAAATACCTCCGCCTCCTGTGTGCCTCATCATCCCCTCCCCCCCCCCACGCTCTCTCTGAGCGCATTTTCCCCCCCTCGGCGAACCACGGTTCAGACCACTGGAGCGGGGTGCTACTTGTCGGGCGTGTATTGTTGTTCGAAGTGGACCGCACAATCAATGTGGTATTTGTCCCTTTCTTGTCCCAAGGTCACAACCCTCTGTCCGAGTAAGATCCCGAGGTCCCCTCGTCGGGATTGCAGGCAGTTGCTGCAGTGACACTTTTTTGTGCCTGCTCACAGTGCACACAACGCACTGGGGGGAGGACAACCAGTGTAT
This sequence comes from Diplonema papillatum, assembly GCA_030068145.1. Classification (NCBI taxonomy): domain Eukaryota; phylum Euglenozoa; class Diplonemea; order Diplonemida; family Diplonemidae; genus Diplonema; species Diplonema papillatum. The sequence continues at coordinate 86,079 of JAPJBO010000013.1, forward strand.
ACCAGAAATACTTACACTCCGAATAAGGTTAGTGTAGGCCGGAGGGACGGGGACTCCTTAGCAGCATTAGTAATGCGCTGGCCCGGTTGCTCAACCAGTTGTTACCCAGCTTTCCGCTCCAGGGCCGAGGTTCCGCGCACCGGAGGAAAAAGTGAAGAGACGGCACACGTTTCTACTCTGCGGGGGTTCTTTCTTTTTGTATAAGCACCTGCTTTGTAGGAAATGCTTGAGGAGACTGCCAGTTGCGATAGATCAAAGGAGGTAAATGTGCTGTAGCCCGCACGAAACACAGGTAAATCTGGGTTTAGTGGCGGGCGTACGTGTTCAACAAAAAAGACCCACTTTATAGTTGTATTGATTTCTCCTTCTCTAGCCTCCTTCGAAATGAGCACAAGGCAGTCCCTCGAACATTCCGTTGTCATCGTCAGGTTGAGCACTTGTCCGGAGTGTGGCGCAAGCTGCATCAGGGACACACGGGCTGGCAGCAGGAGGAGGAAGCCTCCTGTGAGCGGCCTACTGCACGGAGCTTGCAGGCGCGAGAGGCAATTCAGCCTTGTTTGCAGCTCAAATGAGACAGTAGAGAAGATATAAAATCCCGGATTCTCAAGCGAACTTCAACTCTAAAAAGTAAAAAAATGCAACGGGAAACAAGGGAGGGCCCGTTTTTCTCCACCGTGCGGGGGATAGAGCAACAAAAAATAATCAGCCCTGCTTCGGAAGCTGAGCGCCGCCGTGGAACCGTTTCGGGTTTCCCTTTTGAGAAAGGGCGGGAACGGAGGCGCTCGTCGGTAGCGACGTTTGCCAATCGGGGGGAGCGGCGGTAGTATTCGCGTCGGAAATAGCATGAAACGGACCCCGCGACCGTCCACAGAGAACGAGCATGCGCGTGGGGGGCCCAAGACTGAATTCAAAGCGAATTTCTTCTTGGTGTCGGTCGCAACACTAACAAACATGGCTAGCCGTAGTTAACGTACCTACTACCCTCATACTACCCGCCTCACAGCATCAATGGTCAACCGGAGACCCCAAAACACCGAACCTCTAAACCACAATAAACGCTTGAACGGCACCACGTACTCACTCGGGGGGCATATAGCTACCTTCACTGCGAATTGTGTGTTAGCTCAGTGTCGGTCACGGGGTCCTTTTTCCCCTCTAGCCGAAGTGATCAGTGAAGTGTACGTGTCGGCGGGAAACACCGCAACAGGCTGGCCAGAGCACACACGTGTTCAGATCGCACTTTTTATTGGGCACCGTACCCGGTGAGGTGGCGCGAGTAAAGAAATGACAGCCGTGGTCCACGGCAGGGCTTACGCTCCGTTTTCGGTCTCAGAGAAAACACGTGTGGTCCACGTGTGGGCGCTTAAGGTTCGAGGGGGAAAAAAAACCTTTTTCCCTCATGTGCGACGGCAAATAAGAAATAGCGCCGCTGCTGGACTTGGCGACACCTGGGCTAGTGGGCCTAGACTCCCCTGCATGTGTACCAATAAGTCAAAATCCACATGTGGTACCTGTGGATCCACACGTGGGGGAACAAAATTCAAAAAGAATTAACGTGGGGAAATCCACACGTTCCACACGTGGAGCGTAAGCTGTGGTCCACGGGCTTCCTGAAACCTTGCTTGGGAAACCCGGATGACCCGACAGCAGTGAACATCACCGCTGGTGGTTACCCCAATCTTGGCCAAGACACTCAGCAGCGACGCGTTTGCTGCCTATCACGCTTCACCCCGCATGGACATGCAGTGAGCCCCGGTGGCTTACTGTCTCTAATTCATCCCGGAGGATCTGCGGCCTTGTGCTTCCAGAAACACATCACACATCCTTCTTCTCGGCCTAAAAGTACTTACACTTTAAGAGAACCAGCCAAGAAGTCAGGGCATAGAAGCGACGAACATGCACAATGGCACTCTTTCTGCTCCCCTTTTATTTTTTTCTTGCTCTTCTTATTTGACTTAACTTCAAAAAATATAGTTCAGGCTTCTTCAAACCACTCTTGAAAGAAGCTCTGCTCCCTTCTTTTCTTTTTGCTTTGAGTTGCTGCAGTTCTTCGCTATCCACTCACACACACACACACACACACGCCCTATAATGAATACTTCCATATACACACCTTTTTAGAGTGAAAGTCGACTGAAACGTGTTCTACTGCACTACGAACCCATTCTGCCACGGTCCTCTGAAGACTTTAAAATCCGGATCCGCAAACGACGACGATTGTTCACTCTCAGAAAGAAGTGGCCGAGAGACGCCGCACTCTGTACGCCCCAGGGATCACCGAAAACACAAGAAGAACGAAGTTCAGCGACACCGAGAACATCCTGCCAGCCTCTCGTGAATCCACTCACCCGGATCTGGCCGCACAAATGCACGTGCACCCGTCGTTGCCGCACTACTCGGCTGTCTCTCTATCTCCCCACCCCCCCTCGACCCTGCATTCCCGCGAAGAAGACTTGATGCTAGCATCAAACATACATGAGAGACAAGTAGCGCCTGAACACGAAACTAAGATTTTTCCCCCGCCTCAATCGGTCGTCTCTGTGCAGCGCCGACTTGTCGCGTTCAAGCTTGAGCCCGCACCTTGTCGTCACCCGCTGGACGTTGGCCATGACGGCAGTCCCACCCTGACGCGTTTTGTACAGCTGCTGCTGTTCACGCTCGGATACGGCGCCGATCACCAAGGCGGCCGCCTTACGTTTATGGCCGTAAACGATTGCCTCCGTTCTTCTTCCAGACTCGCTCCCGAAATCGAACGAGGCATGCGTACCTAAAGGGGGGGTCGAATAATAAAAAAATTCCGGGTAGCCGAACAGTATCAGGATCAAATAGTGGCAGTGTTTTTAGACAACCAGACGTGTGTCAAATAACTGTTATTATTCGACCCCCCCCCCTTTACTATTGTTTCACTCAGTGTGTGCGAAGGACCTGTTTTGTATCTTTACATGGCAGGTTCCAACGCTGCCAACTTTCTTTTTTGTACTGACATGTCCAGCGTGGTATGTTGTTCCAAAAAAAAAAAAAAAAAAAAAACGTACAGCACACAGTGCCCGTTGCAACTTGGGGTCCCGTCCTGTCCCCCGAGGACCTGTGTTCACAGCGGGGAGAAACGTGCGGAGAGGAAGCAGGCCCCGCCACTGACTCCAGAGAAGTGGGCTCTGTTTCCTGAGGCGGGTGGAGGTGGGGGGACCGCTTTCTTTTACTTAAGCGCCAGCTTGAAAGGAAATGCTCGACGATGCTGCCCGACAAAGAACAGAAGGGATCCAAAGTGCTGTAACTACCGAACCACGTGTTGAACGGACGTGAGGTCATGCGGGTCTACCCCTACACGACAAATCACACAAACACAACAGGTCAAAAGTCCTGAGTGAGAAAACAACACACGGTGGTGTAAGCGAAGAACAAATCAGATTGTGTTTGTATTGTATTTGCCCCTTACCACTATATTTCCCCCCTTCCATTCGGAGTCGAAGCAGCTACGTCGAGTATTTTTGCCACACGCGCTTTTTCGGGCGTGGCTCAGGCGCACTCCCTTCTCGCAGCTTCGGAAGCCGGACCACCCCTTCCAACGATGCCTCGATTTCCCTATTAACTGTATGTGCTCATGTGTTCCCTTTTGATGAAAGGAACCGACATTTTGTGAAAAGCACAGCATTTCAACGTTTCGAACTTGGGGGCTCTTCAAGCGCTGGGACTCCGTCACGCCGCCCCTGAACGGAAAAGCCCCCCGCGTACAGCAAGGGAACGAACGTCCTCACACGATCGTTCATTACCGACCGCGTTGTGAAAACACATTGCACTCCGGACTCCCACTCCGGATTGCGGGAGTGGTTTTGCGGTCGTTGGTGCGGTCGGCCTCGCTCCCGCAATGCGGAGGGAGGCCGCAACAATGAAATACCACTACTCTTGTTGCCGCTTTACTTATCCAATGATGGGAAGCGGCAGCTGCTCCCTTGTGGGGTTAGGGTCTTCGGATCCGTAGCTTATCCGTTTCCAGCGACAAACGGGCTTCGGCTCGCGAATCCTCGTTTGGAGACACCAGTCAGGTGGGGAGTTTGGCTGGGGCGGCACATCTGTTGCACATTAACGCAGGTGTCCTAAGGCAAGCTCAGCGGGAACAGAAATCTCGCGTACGCATAGCATAAGGGTAAAAGCTTGCTCGATACACGTCATTAGCTCTCCCTCAATGCGGGAGTAGCATTATGTCTACTGAAGTCCGGGGCGTACCTAACGATCCTGTGGCCTATTCCCGTCCCGGGGATGCCAGCCAGGGTGAAGAAGAAAACGAAAAACAAAAAAAAGGTCGAACGACCAATCTGCGCGCCCCATCCGGGTCGTTTTTTTTTTTTTTTTTTTTTTTTTTTTTTTGTATAAGCACCATCATTGCGAAGGTTACTGCTGCGGCCTTCTGGGTGGCAGCTGTGTCAGGTCAAGTAGCGAGATCTGAGGCCCTGTGGTGGCTGAGTGCACACCTAAGCAGGGCTGCATCCTCGTGTTGTAGCCGTGATGTGTATAAGGCTTCGTGGGGGCCTGGTCAACCACCTCATCACTATAGGGCACACACCTTTCTCGACACGTGATTGGACAGTCGGGATTGCCGGGGGCGGGTCTCCATGAAGAAGAAAAGTGTAAAGCAAGACCTGCCCCCTGCGCCTGCTGTCTCCGGCTGCTTCGGCAGACGACACATACTACTACTACTACTACTACTACTACTGTATAAGCACCTGCTTTGCAGGAAAAAATACTTGAGGAGGCTGCCAGCTGCAAAAGATCAAAGGAAGTGTAAATGCGCTGTAGCCCACACGAAACACAGGTAAATCTGGGTTTAGTGGTGGGCGTAAGCGTTCAACAAAAAAAAAACCCCTTTGTAGTTGTATTGTTTCTCCCCCTCTAGCCTCCTTCGAAGTAAGCACAAGGCAGCCCCTCGAGTATTTTTAGCGGAGAAGGAAAAATGCGGGCCGCAAAGGAGATTTCTGCAAGCGTTCACGTGCCCACGCACACGCGCTTCGGTGAGCGAGGAGAGGCTGCACGCGCACTACACTGACGCATTAAACGAGTTTGAGTTCTTCCGGCTACCTATCTTGAAGAGGATGGGAATGAACTTGCGTCGTGATGAGGATCGATGATTGCAGTTTTCTCCTTGAATGAGGAATGCCAAGTTGGCGCAAGTCGTCAGCTTGCACTGATTACGTCCCTGCCATTTGTACACGCCGCCCGTCGTTGCTACCGATTGGGACAGAGCTTGGGAGAGGGAAGCTCGTTCTTGGCAACAAGTTCAGCGCCCGAATCCAGCGTTGTAGTAGGCGTGCCCGCCCGCCGCCTCGACATCTCCGGCCAGCTCAAATTTTTACGAAAGGAACTTCTCATTCGGCAAAAAGGTTTCATCCTTTCGAACCAAATGACTTCTGACTCTAGACAGAGAACGCTGCACACGTAGCACACAGCCGAACGACGTCCTTGCTTCCAAGGTTCATGTACTCAAGATAACCCAATGCTGCCATTGGCCTCGTGTGGTTATATGCTCGCAGGCTTGTCAGACATCCTTATCTTCTACCCCGTCTTGAAACACGGACCAAGGAGTTTAGCTCGTCTGCAAGGCTTGGAGTGTCAACTCCCCACGCCGCCAGGACTTCCTGGAAGAGCGTGCCACAGGCGACATTGACAGCTGTCTTCCAGCACACTGGCCTGAGAACCCGCGAGCCGAAGACTTCTACGGTCAAAAGAACACGGTTCCGGGTGAGAGTGAACACGAAGGGAAACGAAGAAAAAAAAAAAACCACAAAAAGAATCACCAATCGCATAGCCCGCAAGCAACGGTGAAAGGAAGCACTTTTTATCTACCCTACTTTCTTTATCCTACGCCCCAACCCCACCACCCCCCCCCCCATCGAAAGGCCCCGTGAGAAGGCAGACAGTTCTGCCTAGGCGTTTAAGTCAGACCACCCCCCCATCCCGGAAAACACACCCACACACCGCTTTTTGTTTTCTGTCTTTCTTTGATGACTTTCTCTCGCTTCTCTCTTACTACAACGCAAACAAAATACTTCTTCTGGAAGTACTTCCCCCTCCCACGTTGAAAAAAAAAAAAAGAGATCGTTTCCCGGAGGAACGCTGGCGAAGGGGATCGGTTCCGGAAAGGATTTCCCCTTATTTCTTTTTTGTATAAGCACCTGCTTTGTAGGAAATGCTTGAGGAGACTGCCAGTTGCGATAAATCAAAGGAGGTAAATGTGCTGTAGCCCACACGAAACACAGGTACATCTGGGTTTAGTGGCGGGCGTAAGCGTTCAACAAAAAAGACCCACTTTATAGTTGTATTGTTTTCTCCCCCTCTAGCCTCCTTTGAAAAGAGCACAAGGCAGTCCCTCGAGTATTTCCCATTCTTTTGCAGCGGAACCGTGACGCCCGCTGTTGGGGAGAAGTGAGCGTCCTCCTTGGCAAGAGCTGCACGACGAAGGGGATGATGCAAGAGTGCATCATCATGCTGATCGCTGCGTGGCATCGCCGATGCTTTTCGACCACGCCCACCCCAATGTTGGCACCCTACCTGTTTTTTTTCTTTTGTTTTTTTTGCTGTTTTTTCGCTTCCTGGAGGGTTGTGTTTTTTTGCCCTGGTGGTCTGCTGCTGGTGCTCGGGTGAGCCGGCCGGGCCTGTGCACGAGTGTTGGGTTCACCAGGAGGGCCTTTTTTTTTTTTTTTTTTTTTTTTTTTTTTTCTTTTTCTTGTTCTGTTTTGGTGGTTGCTGTTTTTTTTTGCTCCGGATGTCGTTTTTGCCGCCATTGCCACCCCCCCCCCCCGAAGATTTCCTTCCCTATCCTGGCTCGTTGGGAGAAGAAGAAAAATGCCCGCCGTGAGGAGGAGGGGCCGGTTGGTTTTTTTTTCTCTCTTTCTCTCTCCAAAAAGTCCAAAAAAAAAAAAATCCCCGTATCCTTCGGGGTCGACGGTAACACAAAAACTTTCACTCTAAAAAAAGCCCCGGAGAGCTCATTGATTGGAGCGACTGTTCCTTCCCCCCCCCCCCCCCCACTTTTTCTGCGAAGCAGACGCACAAAGGGACGGTGCCACGGCATGATTCGGCAGCCGCTGCTAAACGAAAATCGACGAAACGAAGTGCATGCTAATCCATGTGGTTCATGTACTTAAAAGAACTCAATGCTAAACGAACATCGACGTGGGCGGCATAGAGAAAGAAGAACTACTCTTCGGCACCAGAAAGTCCAAAGAACCATGGTAAAGAAAGTAGAAGGAGAAAAAAGACGTTGTCGACAACGAAAGAAAGAAAAGAACAGAAAATAAGACTCTGCATTCCGCGAAGAAGACTTGATGCTAGCATCAAACACATGAGAGGCAAGTAGCGCCTGAACACGAAACTACGATTTTCCCCCCAGAGACTGCGTGCCGTGCCCGGTCTGTTCGAGTCGCGCAACCTTTGGTTGTCTGGTAACAGGCCAAGCGAGAAACGAGCATGCAACCCCACACACGCACACCCGCTAGGCGCAACGCACACCGGAGAACTCCACAAACCTCAGCGCTTGCGTCCTTTGCGTCCTAGCAGGCCTCACTGCCCAAAACGTTGAGGCGAGGGTTATTTTTGTTTTCTGTGGTTGGGTGGGAGAAAAAGGCAGCATCGGCCCGTAGGCAGACTCCCACTCCTTCGTTCCGCCGTTGCGGCTTTCTCTCTCCCCCCAACCTCCATGCAACCAAGAAAAAGCAACAGTTAATCTCTCTCAGTGCTCACGCTCAGAGGAAACACCGGATGAATGAGATGATCCAGCACCCACATGTCTCGACCTCCCGACACAACTTTACTTTGGAGCCTTCAAAACCTTCTCAGGCGGACGTCCATTCTGAAACCGAGGTTAAGAATCCTCATATTTCCTCTACAGCCTGAGCAGCGTGAGCACTGCAAACCGGGTATCGAAAAAGATACCCTTTCTTAACCCCTAACTGTTGTCCTTGAAACCGTAAGAAGAGATGCCGGCGTGTGTCTGGTGTCTCCCCTCCCATGCCCTTGCTTCGGCAGCAAAGAAAAGCAAGAGGTACTGAACAGAGGAAACGAAAAAAAAAGTCCCGCCCCTCCGACAAAACTCTAAAACTTCTAACTCTAAAAGAAAGTGACAGAAAATGCAATGACTACCCAACCGACATCGACTGTTCAAAGAGGGGTGGGGGTCCTGAACACGAATGTCTTGGGAAAGCAGCATGTGCTACCCCGCTGGACGAGTGACGGAATCTGGACCTTTCCGTGTTGGCAACGCATTTTTGGTTCTGAAGATTAGTAGTTGGCGGGGTGTGTGTACCAAATGAAACTCACCGAACCAGGGGTTCCGCTAGTCCGCACAAACAAAACACCCCGCCTAGGAGCTCGCAAACCACCCTTTTACAGTACCGAGACGGCCCACCCTCTGCTGATCGACTGCTGATAGACTATGCTTGCCTCCTACGACTGTGATAGTTGAGGTTAGAATGCACAATATCTGTAGCAATGGCCTGCATTCGTCACTAGGTGACTGTGATCGACAACAGCAGGCAATTCGATGCAGTTCCAAAAAATAGCAGTGGACTGGCACAAAAGAACCATTCGACGAAGGTCACCCGGAGACTTTAAAATCCCGGATTCTCAAGTGAACTTTCACTCGAAAACATGCTCGGACACACTCCACACACACACACACACACACACACACACACTCACGTACGCACCCACAAGAAACGCTCTAAGAAAGCAAGCGATGAAACAACGAAGAGACTTGTCTGAAAGAAGCCACAATAACTTTCACTCTAATAAACGCTGGCAGTGCGGAGGTGGGGGTTCTCGCCGTCCAAGGTACCCACGCCTAGCCTTCTCCACCCACCTGTGTCGCCACAACACAGCCGGTGCCCCTCCTGGACGAACCCCCCACTCTTTCTCACCCAGCCCAGCCCCGGTCTAGCCTCGTACCGTGGGGGTGTAACTTAGACGAGGAGTTGCGCTTTCCGCTGCTGACGTTGTTGTGTGGCCTGCAGACTTTGTGTCGCCCACCTCAGATAACGAACGGCGGTTGACGGGCTCGTTGACCGAGGCTGGCAATAGTTAAAGTGGCGTGCAAATATGTGTACATTCCTTTCACTACCCGACTCCCAGCCTCAATGGTGAACTGGAAACCCTAAACCACCGAACCTTTGCACCACAACACGGACCCCGCTCGGCAAAGGCTTCGCGCAACTTCTCGCTCTAACGAATCCGATTCAGAAGTGTAGCTAGTTTGTTCGAACCTGTTTTTTAAAACCGAAAAAAAAGAAAAAGAAAAAGGAAACATTCCCTGCGAAAATCTTCCACCCCCCCACCGCTCTGTGTGTCGCAGGTGCGTCCGTTTTGAACCGCACAAGTCGTGCTGAAGGGAACATTTCCGGCAACAGGCAGAGTCCAAGCCTGAACCGGTGTTCTACGGATATCCGGAATATGGTGCAAGCTGCTTGGGGACACAACTGGCGTCGAGGTAAGTCTGCTGGAATGGGGTATCCACAGAGGGTGAGAGGACCGAAACACGGCGCAGACGGGACCAGTGCGGTGTTGAGCACATATCCATTCCAAGCACGTTCTTGCAAGCACCCGTGAGGGCGCATCCTCGTTCGCCGTCCACCGCGCACGGCGCCTCGCAGAAGAAGAACACCACCCCGGAAGCGAACTTTCTCTGAAAACTGCTTCCTGCACGCGCACAGCACTATCCGTCCCGTTGTTTCGGCTATCATTTGGCCGCACTACCCCGGAAGTGTTCTCGCTTCTTTTGTTGACGCCACCTTGCAATCCACCCACGCCCCATATTATTTCAACAGTCCTTCGCATTTCTTTGTTTTGAGACGTGGGGAGGGCGAGGCTACAGCTTGGTGCATTGAATGCTCGCAGGGGTGCGTCGCTCTTTGTGCTTGCCCGTTGCTTCCGGTCGAAGGGAGCCGAATGCTCCGAATTGAAGGTGCGGCCATTTGAGCTTGGGTCCCGCCCTCCCTCCTCACAGAGAACCAGCCTTTCGAAGCTTGCACTCCATAGTGTCACAATGGTATCGTCACCAAGGAACACGTTCGGCGGAGTGCCGAAATTCCCCCAAGTTGACAGAAGCTGGACGAGCAGGCAGCTGCCAATGGACAGTTTTTGGCCCCCCTTTCGATAACCCGGGTGCACTCCAGTATCCCGCGGCTGTTAGCAGTATTTCGCTGCTCGTTCTTTTGCTTTTATGTGGGTGTCCCGCTTTCCAGATTTTTTTTGTTCTTCTTTTTTTGTTGATTTTACCCCGGTCTTATACACGACCCCTCCACTATTCCCGTTCCCCCCTCTCCCTTTGGGTTCGGGGGATTCTCTTTTTTTTTTGTCAGCCCGCTTTTTTTCCTTTTTTTCTTCTCTTCTTTGATCTCAGTCCCCACAACACCGCGCCCAAAACCTTGCGATCCATTTGTCTCCTGTCGTTCCCAGGGGGGAGTTTTGTTTCGCCAGGTGTCGGTCCCTGCAGCAGAGGCACCACTTTTTCGCTGTGTTGCAAAAACCTTTGCAACACCGGGAAAGACCAGCCCCAGGGTTGATTGTCGGTAACCCGCGACTTTCACTTTTCGCAAAGCACTCTTCACCTGGGCGGACGGAGCGGATGCGTATTGCACAGCTGCACAGAACTGCTGGAAGGCAGGCAAGCAACCTCAAGAACATAAAATCCGTTCCTTTTCACATTTCGGCTTTTTTTTTTTCCCCTTCTTTCACATTTCTTCTTGTTCTTTCTCCTCTTCTCTTTCAAGCCGCATGCAACCGTGTGTGTGAGGATACCGGACCGCCTGAGTAGGAATCTCTGACATGATCAATTGCCACCTGCAATCGCGTCCAAGGATTGGGGGTTCACTCTTCTCCTTTTTCCCTCCTACTTTCGCGGTGTACGGTTTTTGTGGTGACTCAAGTCTTTCCCGCAGGAAGCATTTGCCGGGAAAGTTTCGAGGGGACCCGTTTTCCCGACATTTCCTTTAGGCCTCCCCACGCCTCCTTGCCAGTCCTGGTGCTTTGTTTCCCGTTTTCACATTTCTTCTTCTTCTTTCTTCGCAGAGAGCTTCCTAATCCAAGGTTAGCGCCTTCCTTGCACAACCCATATATAACACGGCGACCCAGCTCACGCGGTCGAACAATCCGTACTGATTCTCTCAGGTTTGCGTACGTACGCCCTACTGCAAGGTCGACACAGATGTGTCTTCGCCTTCATCAGTACCGATGCCCAGCCTCAACGGCGACGAAATACCAGATCTTTAAACCTCGGAGAACACTGAACAAAAAGCAGTCTAAAAGCACCGAACCTCTAAACCACAATAAACGCTAAAAAGACTGGCCGGTTCAGAGTTGCGGTTGACGGGAACAGCCACCTGCAAGCTCGGCTTCAGCGATGTCCCCCCCTTCTCAGAACTGTGGGACACACCTTTTCTTCCCCAGGGCCACTTCCACAACTTTCCCACCCCGACCATGTGGAGCATCCCTGCGTGTCTTTCCTCCGAATCAAAGTTGACGGTCCCTACTCTGCCGTGTGTTCTTTCCTCCTATTTTATTTTACACTTTCTTCGACGAAGACTTGATGCTAGCATCAGCCATGCATGCGAGGCAGTGTTCTGCCCAAACATTAATCTAAGTTTTCCCCCTTAGCTGCTCACCCCGTCTGCCCCTTTCGTCCTGTGTTCGTTGTTTTCGTTGTTGTTGTTGTTGCGGTTGCTTTTTTTTTTTTTTTGCCCCCCCACCCCCGCTCTTTTTCTTTTTCTCTCCCCTTTCCACCGCTAACCCGTTTTTGTGGTTACGGGCTCCTGGATTTTCTTTGTTTGTTCATCATACAGATGAGGGCCGGGTGATCGCGCATCGCACGAGTTCACAACTGCACCTTTTGTTTGTGTGCCACCAGACGTGTAGTCCCCGTTTGGAAGCTAGTTACAGTCTCTCAAAAAAAAAAAAAAAAAAAAGCGACAACTGTGACATTGTTGCCATTTAAAAAGAATCTGTTTCGCCAAAATTCTGTTCCACGAAACAACCAGTGTTTGCGCTAAGGAAAAAAGCGGCTGATTGCAGCCAGGGATTTTCCCCTTTAGTGAAAAAAAAAAAAATTCCCAAAATGGGCTTGGTGAAAAAACTTTTTTCACTAAAAGGGATTTTGCGTTGCTGGGTGTAGGTGGTCAGGGCGCGGGTTGTGGTGGACAGTGTGGGTGGGCGTGGGTGGTGGGCGCTGGTGGTGGAGTGGGTGCGTGTTGTGTGTGGTCGGGGCGTGGGTTGTGGGTGGTAAGGGCGCGGGTTGTGGTGGACAGTGTGGGTGGGCGTGGGTGGTGGGCTGGTGGTGAAGTGGGTGCGTGTTGTGTGTGGTCAGGGTGTGGTTTAAGCGGCCCAACAACAGGTCTGTATGATGCGGACCGTATCCAAGGCGGAAATCGAGTCAACCATCTTCTACTTACATCGTTCACGGCATCATGTGTAGCTGTTCTGCATGTTCTCTGAATCCGTTTCCTGCTTGATCTGAAGAGGAGCAAGAGGGTAGGGAGTGAGCTAGCACCCCAAACTTGAGTGGGGTGAAGGGCCAGAGGGACCCCCGCTTATGGGGCTACGAGGTCAACGACGCGTACCACACACAGACAGACACAGGCACGTGTCGACTGGCACCCACACCACACCACACCGGCAGAAAAACTTTTCTGCCGGAGTGAATTTTTTTTTCACCACGGGTTTGGCCCGAAACTGGTGAGTGGAAAAACCCCTGATTGCAGCCGGAAAAAAAAAAAAAAAAAGTCGTTAGACATCAGAACGACGTATATCGTCGACCGCACAAAAAAAAGAAAAACTCGAAAAACTGACCGGCTGATAATCAGCCGGCTGATCAGAAGGGTTTTCCGACAATATCTTGCCGGTGCTGTTGAAAATCGGCTGGGTTTGAGCGAGTCTGCTGGTAAAAAAAAATGGGCTCGAAATTTAATCAGCCGGCAAGCCGGCTGATCGCGCGCACACTGGATACAACGCTAAAAAAATTGTGGGGCTCGGTTTGTAGGAGCACAACGCAAACGGAGACGACCGCAACTGGGCACTGCCGACAGCCCCGCTGCTAGGAATGCCGGGGGGGATGCTGAGGGGGCCGGGGGTGGGCAGGCCAAGCGCCGTCCTCCCCCCAGTCGCGGTTACCACTTGCGGCGTGCGGAAGCTCAACGAGAGCCCGGCCCGATTGACAACCTCGTTTTTTTTTTCTCTCCTTTTTTTTTTTGCGCGAGATGTTTCATTCCGTGTTCGGACGTTTGAGTAGGCACATCGTGATGGGGTTCCTGATTCTGATACAACACACGGGCACCGCCTGTTTTCTAGAGTTAAAGTTCGTTTGAAATTCCGGGGTTTGAGGGTCTCCGTCTGACCGTTCATGAATGGGTTCTCTTAGAGCAAGAAAGGGCTATATGCTTACGGGTTGTATATTTGGTGCACGCTTTCGTGGGTTATGGCTAGCCATGTCCGGGACTGTTTGTGACCGACACCAAGCACATTCCTTCGTGGAGTGTAGTCTTGGGCCCCCCACGTTCTTCTTTCTAGTGAAAGCTCTTTCCCGCCCTACTGGTCTGGAGATTCACAACGCACCCCCTCCTGCGAAATTGCATCGCACCCGGCGAAGTTGCCCAAGGGCAAAGGCGGCTGCAACGAGGTCACAGAAAAGTTGCCACAGGGATAACTGGCTTGTGGCAGCCAAGCGTTCATAGCGACGTTGCTTTTTTGATCCTTCGATGTCGGCTCTTCCTAACCTAGACAAGCAGAATTGTCTAAGGGTTGGAGTGTTCACGCACTAACAGGGAACGTGAGCTGGGTTTAAACCGTCGTGAGACAGGTGGGGTTTACCCTACTGATGGAGAGAGAGCCCGTCGGGCCAGCGCATCCGGGTTCCTTCTACGCTTTCCATCGCCCTACTCGCGTTCGAGGCTTGAAACTTCTCTCTTCCCCACCATTTTCTTTTCCCCACCGTCCTCCTCCTTGTTTTCTTCTTCCGAAAGAAAGAAAATATCCTATCGTAAGTTGCCATCAGAGTTCGACCCCCCATCCTCTTGCGTTTCTTTAGTGCCACCAGCAATGTAGGTGTAGGTGGTCAGGGCGCGGGTTGTGGTGGACAGTGTGGGTGGGCGTGGGTGGTGGGCGCTGGTGGTGGAGTGGGTGCGTGTTGTGTGTGGTCGGGGCGTGGGTTGTGGGTGGTAAGGGCGCGGGTTGTGGTGGACAGTGTGGGTGGGCGTGGGTGGTGGGCTGGTGGTGAAGTGGGTGCTGCCCATCTTGATATAAGCACATTGTAAGCTCGCCCATCTCAGTCACAACACGCAGTGCCACCGTGGGGGAGTCTTCACGCGCATGGCAGGATTCACCAAAGGGGTTATCCAGAGACCGGCCATGGAAACAGCAGGTAGAGTGGGCAATGTATTGTAACGGCTCAAAGCTGGCGGCTGCGCAGGCACTGATTTCCTTCACTTGGGCAGCAGGCAGCCGAAGGGTCGGCGGAGGAATAATGACGACGGAAGCGGGAGTGTTCCAAAAATGTTAAGCGTGCCGCCAACACCATATTGAAGATCACGTCGCTGTTACAGCAAAATGGATCCTTAGCACTCGAAACAGTCTAGTTTACGTGTACGTGCTTTAAATGAAGATCCCAACTCAAAACGCACCAGGTGGAACGGAAAACCCTATCCTGTGGATGCGTCAACCCAATTTACCTTTGGTAAAAATTGCGAAAGGGCGAACGCATGCCTTGGTTGATTGTGTCGTCGACACATACGACGAGCCCGAAATCACGCAAAACGGGATCGCCGGCGTGCGGCGGGCGGACGCGCTGTTCCCGGCGACGGCGGCGCTGCTGTTCCTGCTGCTGGTGCTGGTCCGCGGGCGCACGGACACGCTCGAGGCGGACGCCCCGCGACGCGGGGGCCCGGGGGGCGGTACTTCAGCTTCAAGCCCCTGCACACCTTGGACGGCCAGCGTAGGGCGGCCGACCGCCGCGCGTTAGAACGAGAGGAGCAGCGGCACAGGCGGTGCCGCCGAAAGGTCAAACGACGACGAAAGCGGGAGCTATAAAAAACGTGCTAAAAAAAAAGGTGTGCTAAAAAAAACGTGCTAAAAAAAAGGTGTGCCAATGTTCCAAAGGTCTAAGCCTGTGGAATTGACCGAACCAACACCGTACTGAAAGACACGTCACTGATACAGTATTCAGTTTAATTACAGGGATACCTAACTCAAGACATACCAGGTGAAAAGGAAACCCCCCACCCTGTGGATGCGTCAACGCAAGAGTCTGTGATACAAATCGCAAAAGGGCGAACGCATACTTTTGTTTGATTTTGCGGTCGGCGGCATGGCGACGAGCCCGAAATCGCGCAAGGGGATCGCCGGCGTGCGGCGGGCGGACGCGCTGTTCCTGGCGACGGCGGCTTCAAGCCCCTGCACACCTTGGACGGCCAGCGTGGGGCGGTCGACCGCCGCGCGTTAGAACAAGAGGAGCAGTGGCACAGGCTGTGACGCCGAAAGGTCAATCGACGACGAAAGCGGGAGTGTTCCAAAGGTCAAAGCCTGTGGAATTGACCGAACCATCACCGTACTGAAAGTCACGTCACTGATACAGGATTCAGTTTAATTTACAGGGATACCTAACTCAAGACATACCAGGTGAAAAGGAAACCCCCCACCCTGTGGATGCGTCAACGCAAGAGTCTGTGAAAGGGCGAACGCATACTTTTGTTTGATTTTGCGGTCGGCGGCATGGCGACGAGCCCGAAATCGCGCAAGGGGATAGCCGGCGTGCGGCGGGCGGACGCGCTGTTCCTGGCGACGGCGGCGCTGCTGTTCCTGCTGCTGGTGCTCGTCCGCGGGCGCATGGACACGCTCGCTGAGGCGGACGCCCCGGCGACGCGGGGGCCCGGGGGACGGTACTTCAGCTTCAAGCCCCTGCATACCCTGCGGCCTGACGCCCAGCGCGCGGCGGAGCGAGAGGAGCAGCGACCACGGGGCGCCGCCGGAGGCGACGCCGAAGGGTCGGCGGAGGAACACGAGGACGACAGCGCGGGGTCCGACGATCAAAACGAGGAGCACGACGACGAAAGCGCAGGATCCGACAAAAGCGTCGAAAAAAACGAAGAAAACGACGAAGAAGAGGAGCAGGAGGCCGATGAAGCGGCGGATCCACGGGAGGAGCGCGCGTCCACAGGGCACCGCGCCCAACGGGCCGTGTCCTCCCGCGCCACAGACCCGCTCACGGGTGGTTCGGTCGGCGGCGACGACGCACCGTCAGGACCGCCGCGGGCCCAAGCGCTGGACTTCCGCGGGTTGGTCGACTTTTCGGCGCCAATCGCCGGGGATCCTCCGCGGGCAAGCATTCTGCCGGTTTCGGCAGCGGCCGGGGTGCCGACACGGCTGCGGCACTTATCGAACGCCGCGGTGGTCATCCTCGCGTACAACCGCCCGGACCACCTCAAACACGCCCTCAAGGCCCTGTTTTCGGCCCGCCTCGCGTCCCAAATCACGACCTACGTCTCCATCGACGGGGAAGACCCCGCCACGCTGGCCGTGATCGAATCGGAGGCCGACGAACCGGGGCAGTCGTTCACCGTGCTGCGGCACCGGAGGAAGGAGCTGGACCCTATTTCGAAGTTTCTCGGCGGCCCTACCGGGTTCGGCTCGGTGCGGGCGCCGGGGACGATGTACCTGGCGAAGCACTACAAGTGGGCGCTGCACCAGGTGCTGGCCGAAAAGGGGCATTCTCATGCCATCGTGCTCGAGGACGACCTGGTTGTGAGCGCGGACTTCCTCACGCTCTTTGAGCAGACCGCGCCGCTGCTTGAGGCGGACCCGACGATTTGGTGCGTCAGCTCGTGGAATGATAACGGGTTCAAGCATCTGGCGCTGCCGCCGGACAGACTGTTCCGCACCGCTTTCTTCCCCGGCCTCGGTTGGATGCTGCGGCGCGAGTTGTGGCTCGAGCTGGAGCCTGAGTTTCCGGCTGACCAGTGGGACCACTGGATGCGGGCGTTCAGCACGTCGCGGGGGCGGGAGTGCGTCGTGCCGTATCTTTCGCGGAATCGCAACACCGGCATCGGGGGGTCGACCGCGAACGGGCAGTTCTTCAGGCGGTACCTGCAGGACATCGCGACGCCGACGAAGGCCGCGGCGCCGGCCGCGTTCGGCGATCTGAGCTACCTCCTGTACGACAACTACAGAACAGCCATGCGGGAAAAAGTGGCCGAGATCCGCCGCGATACGGCCCGGTTCGTCCACGAAGCGGACGTCTATTTCAACACGGAAGACGACACTCTCCCGCACTGGACGCGCGCGCTGCCATCTTCGCCTGACGGGCCGCCGACCACTGTCGTCGTGCCTTACCGGAAGGAAACGTTCGAAGCCCTGAGCAAGCAGCTGGGCATCTACCGGACGCCGCGCGGGTTCCACCAGCACAGCATCGTGTTGTACTACAAGTCGTTCGAGGTGATTTTGATGGACAAGCAGCTGAGTCCGTACCTGCCGCAGGCGTACGCATCGCTGCCCACCGACGGGCTGCAGGCGGTGCCCGCGGAAACGGTGGGGCAGTCGTGCAACGACGTGTGCGAGAAGATGGAGGGCGGATGGGACTGCGCGAAGGATCAGTTCGAGTTTGTGAACCAGTGCCGGGTGCTGCAGAAGGTGTTCGGGTGCCGGAGGGGCTGCCGCCGCGACTGGGGCCGCGACATCCCGAACCTCGAGCACCTGACCGCGGACGAGAGCCACTTCGGCGGCATGCAGTGCTTGGTCACGGAGGAGATCCCCACGTGCCACGCGTCTCACCCGAAGACGCAGCGGCTCTGCCCGTGCATCCCCCGGAACACGGCGAAGCGGTCTTCTGCGCTGCGCGTCACCGAGTCGGCAGCGGCCGACCAGTCCTGCGATCAAACCTGCAGGGCGCTCGGCGGCGGCAGCTACGTCTGCGACGCGGCGCAGTTCGGCTTCGTCAACTCGTGCGCCGTCCTCAAGGAGCACTTCGACTGCGCGGTGTGCCTCGAAAGCTTGGGGCGCGACCTGCCGAACTACGTCTCTTCCCCGTCAGGTGTGGCCCCGTCTTTCTACCATTTTGGGAAATACTCGACGTAGCTGCTTCGACTCCGAATGGAAGGGAGGAAATATAGAGGTAAGGGGCAAATACAATACAAACACAGCAGTTTGTTTTGTTCTTCGCTTACACCACCGTGTGTTGTTTTGTTCACTCAGGACTTTGACCTGTTGTGTTTTGTGTGATTTTTGTGCAGGGGTAGACCCGCATGACCTCACGTCCGTTCAACACG
Source organism: Diplonema papillatum (assembly GCA_030068145.1). Lineage (NCBI taxonomy): Eukaryota > Euglenozoa > Diplonemea > Diplonemida > Diplonemidae > Diplonema > Diplonema papillatum. The sequence continues at coordinate 104,369 of JAPJBO010000013.1, forward strand.
TGGTTCGGTAGTTACAGCACTTGGGATCCCTTCTGTTCTTTGTCGGGCAGCATCGTTGAGCATTTCCTTTCAAGCTGGCGCTTATGTAAAAAAAAACGGCAAAACGGATCTCGTATGAGTGGATGAGTGGATTACAACCAACACCAACGTGGATTTATGATTCACTGTCGCCTCCGGGCAACTGGCATGAATTTGTTTATAGGGGGACCTTTCAAAACGTGACTATTTTGGATGCTTTGTAGCAATTCCCCAACGAGAGGGCCCGCCAGTTGCAAACCTCGTAGTCAGACCGATGCGAGTGAGACCGACGCGAGTTGGATTGCGACGAAAGCGCGCGAAGAGCCTTTCTTTGAATTAACCTAGCGTAGGGCTGGCATCGCGTGGTACTCATCATCCTTTTCGATCCGTTTGTGTATCCATTGCTGGTCCTTTGCGGGTCTTTTCGGGTCCATCCGCAGTCTCGAGCAGCGCGGCGACCGCTCACTGTCGGCCGCGGGTAGCAAGCGGAAGCGTCGATTCCTTGGAGGTAGGTTGGAAGTGCTGCATGTCATCAGGACGACCGCAAACCAATACTAGGTGGACGAAACAAACAACGGAGTAAATAGCGGGAACAAGGAACCCCTGTACGTTACTCATAAGATAGGCCGTCTATCCTCGCCTAGGCCTATGGTGGCTGCATACGGCTGCATACGCCTATGCACCCAAACCTGCATACGCATACAGCGCTGCATACGGCTATACATACGTATGCATACGGCTGTGACTTCTCTGGCAATGCACCTCCTTCGTCCAGGACGAAGGGGGAGTCGAAAAGGATACTTGAAAGCAGAGCTTCGTGAGTGTCGACGGAACCTACGTCCCGCAACCTAGCTGGCGTTCGTCGTCGTCGGGGAAAAAGCGATGCAGACATTGACCCTGGCACGCATCCTCATCGACCTGCTTTCTACATCGTAGTCTACCCTACACGGTGAGGCCTGGAGTCGAAGAGGGTGCCCGAGTCACACCTGAAAAGCGGGACACCCGCTTTTTCAACTCCAGCTTTAACCCCAGCTTTAACTCCAATAGGAACGGTACGGGAGGGACACCGGCGTGGCAACGCCTGTGTCGCAAATTAAAAATGGGTACAATTTATAAGGTATTTTTGAGACGTGCTCGCTTTCACTTTCAAATCTGCATGTATGCACGTATGCAGCCAGCCCAGGCCTAGGCTGCCGTAAAACGTCTCGCTAAACAGATGCGAACAGAAAAATCAACGCAAACGCAACCCGCGCAGACATAAATTTCGGAAAATGCTTGACGCAGCGCTCGCCACCGACGTGCAGCGGCTCGCACAGGAGCACAAGGCGGGTATGCATCGCCTACTTTTGCTGCAGCTGGGTAAGGTATCAGCGAAAGCCTGCTACACGGGAGCCAAGCTTCACGTGTTCGGCGGTACTGCAGAGCCACGGGCCTACGGGCCAAGTGGCTACTGGTTTCCCAAACTAAAGCACCCAGGCGCGGCGCATCTTGGGGCTTGGCGCTCGCGCTGACCACAAGCTCGTCGAGACGGTCAGCCACCAGACAGAGCGGACGGGGTAGGAGCACTGTGCTGCCTCCGGCTCAAACTTTGCAAGCTGTGGTTGACCGTCATGTTCCTGGACCCGGAGCGGCATGTTCTGCTGCGGCTGGCACCAATACACTGTGGCTTACGAAAACTTAGACCTGGTGACGCAAGAAATCATCTGCAGAATACCACGAAACGCCTCTTGGCGAGCACTCTTTCTGATGCAGGTCTCTCACGTAAAGAAGGCCACGTCGCGTTTCCCCGCGGTACGAACTCGCCTGCCATCGCAGGGCAACCCCGAAAAGAAAGAAAATGAAATGAACCAACCACACTATACAGCTCTGCCCTTGCGTCAAGACTTCTTGAGGGGCGGATTGGTTACCGGCGGGTTGAGATGCAGTCCAGGCAGAATGCACGTCGCTGGGCGAAAAGGTCTGCCTTCAGCGCAGGAGAAGAAAGCAACATGCGACGTTTCGGGTAACGGCAACAAGGCAAAGCCCGCGCCTGCTCCGGATGTGTTACGGATATCCGGAATGTGACGCAAGCTGCTTGGGGGGCACAACTGGTGTCGAGAAGAGTATCTCCTGGAATGGGTATCCACAGAAGGCAGTTCCGCGCCGGGTCGGCCTAATTTGTCCGTGGCGTCAAGGACTGAAACACCGATGTTGAGCACATGCCATTCCAAACAGGATTCCTGCCTTGCCCTCTACATACGAAGGGTTCTGAAGAGGTACAGCGGCGGCTTGAAAAAAGGGTGCACGAGTCTGCTGGAGACGGACCCCCTGCTGGGCGCTGGACACGGGCGGAGCGAGCACCCGAAGAACCCGCCGGATACATCAGTCAACACCCTGTCATGCCCCACCTTGTTTACGCTGGCGAAGTCTTCGCTGTACGTCACCCAAGAAAATGGAGCCGTTTGCCCCCATGGGACCATGTTCGGTGCTCATGAAGGTCGCCACCGTTTGGCGTTTGCAAGCACCACTGCCATTCGGCAAAATATGCCAAGTACATGAACCTGAACCCCGGCGATGCGCCGCCGCCGCCCCCTCAGACCGCGTGCTGTACACAGCAACCCCGTGTTTGCAGTGCTCGGCGGAGTTTGTACTGTGCGGACTGCCCCCGTTGAAAGAAGAGTCTCAGTGCGTTCTAATGAGTCGCAAAGAGGGCGGGCGCCTTGCGTTTTCCCTTTTTTAACTGAAATGACGCTTGAAATGCTTGGACACGGTTGCAGGGACCTTCTACCCGAAAGCACGGCTTTGCCTGTGCTCTGGTAGCATGGGCGGCCTGGCTGTCGAGCCACGAACAGCCACCTGCCGTGCCAGACTCACGTGGCTGGTCTGTCTGCAGACACGCACAGGTTCCGCGCTGATAATGCTGTGTGTCCGTGGCCTAAAAGATCGAAGCACGACGACACGTTTTTGAGGCTCCCCCCCGACTCGGCTAGAGACCTCTCTTAACCATCGACCACAATTCCTGTTTTCCATTCTGTCGGCATGCGACTTACACGATTTACCCCCGCCCGCTGGTTCCTATTCCGTCTCCCCCGCTTTCCCAACGAAGCACAGCGAAACCACCGCGCCGTCGATCGAGATCGCAACGATGAGGCATGCCGCCCAAGGGAAACCGCAAACGCTGAGGCAGGTTTGATACCATTATTATGGCTACATGCCGTGAACGGTGAATTGCGTGCAGTGGGCCAGGAAAAGGTGAAGGTTTGCGACGCAGCTACGGGCTCGTCTCCTCCTTCAGGTGATTGAACTGGCGCAGTGTATTGACCGCTTGTCGTCTCGCGGAAGAATGGAGACCGAAAGAACCACGCGCACGCGTTCAATGGAGAATCAGACCGACGGAAAGCCTGTCGCGCTGAGGGAAGAACGAGCAGACGACTGGCCATACGAAGCCGAGCTCTGAAGTTGTCCACACAGGCGCCTAAAGAACAGAAACACGATACAGACAGCGGCGCCACGAGGATGAGCAGTGCATCCAAAGCGGAAGATTGGAGCCCGGCAGTAAGCATTGAGATCAGTAGAATGCAGGTGCCGTGAAGGCAGGCGAGCACTGGCGGCAGTAAACAAAAGCAAGAACGGCGCGCAAGGTCCTTCCTAAGCCACCCCCCCGTGCCCAGACACTTTGACCTACCTTTGCAAAGGACCCTACTCCCCGCATCACCCTGAGTGTCCTGAGTATTTTAACTGATTGCTCAGGTACGGCTGAAGGGGCCTTCTCCCCGTGACGGATTCGCCTGTGCTCTAGTAGTGGTCCTGGCTGTGGTTAGCTACGAACAGCCGCCTGACATACCAGACTCACACCGCTGTCCTGTCTGCAGACACTCAGGTTCCGCGCTGATGATGGTCCGCCTTATGTGTGCGTGGCTTAAAGGACCGAAACACGGCGCAGACGGGACCAGTGCGGTGTTGAGCACATACCCATTCCAAGCACGTTCTTGCAATACCCCCCCGCCTCACATGCCACACGCGGACTTCAGCAGCCATATACTAAGTCAATGCGGGAGTGAAAAAGTGCGGGAGTGGCCACTCCCGCATTGAGGGAGTGCCACTTCCGCATTGAGGGAGTGAGCGCGATCCGGAATGGGAGTCCGGGGTGCAACCATCGAATTATAAACATCGACTTCTTCACACAAGAATACTATAAACCCCCGGATTCCTAAGTGTACTCGCACTCTAAGAAACCAACCAAAATAAACGCAAGGGAAAAAAACACCCCCAACCCACCCGCCCCCCGCCCCACCCCCTTTTCCTCTCCGCTCTCGCCGCCCGAGCGCACCCCACCCCCTTGCCCCTCCCCTCAATGGGCGAGACTGGCATCGTCGTGTGGGGTAAGAGCGGTGAGCTGGTGAACTACAAGGGCGAGAAGGAGTCCACTGTGGACCAGGTTCGGTACGCCGCTCTCGATGAGCTGCGGGAGCGGCAGCAGACGCAGGGGACCGATGCCTTCGAAGTCGACCGGAAGAAGCTGGTGCTGCTCGACCACCTGGGTGACCAGCCGAGGGCGACAGACGCGGTGAGCGAGCACAAGTACATCTTCGTCTTCATGCGGCCTGGACGCGACCAAGCGAACAACCATCCGGACGCTCTCTCCTACGACTTTCCCGAGCACGCGCACTTGGAAACCCCGACGCCGTATATCGCGCCATTAAACGCCTCTCTCACCTCTTCCCAGCGCCTGCAGAAGCTGAAAGAGCTCATGCACGGGCGCACCGATCGGTACCGAACGTACAGTCAGATCGGGAGGAACCGGGCCGAGTTCTGCAACAAGTCGTCGGCGGCGCTGCAGCTGCAGACGAAGGCGCGGGACGCGGTGTGCGCGCACATTTGCCAGCTGGCCATCAAGGTCACCGACGCCTTCACGGATCTGCAGGGGCGAGCGAAAGCCAGCGGGAAGGCGTTCGAAAAGCTGCTCGACGGTTTTCCAGCCGACATGAAGCGGCTCGCCTCGACGCCGCTGCACCCCTCGCTGCAGGGCGTCGACGGCCGCGTGCACCTCTCCGACTGCGTGCAGAACATCTCGCCTTGGAAAGACAGCTGCCACGAAAAGTGGCAGGGCCTCGTCGCGAAGCTGCAAGAGTTCGAAAGCGACCTCTCGAAGGTGAAGGCGGAGGTGGAAGACATCAACAACGCGCTGCCCGGTGGTGTGCATTGCGACCGTTTCCTGAACAATCCTTCACTAAATCCGCGGTTAAATAACCTGGCCTGCAAAATAACTCGCTTACCTACCCCCTCCCGTGAACATGTCACCCCCTTTTGTGCAAAAATCCGCTGGGGGGTGACATACTCAAGGGGGGTGACATACTTAGGGGTTTGCAGAGGTCATCTGAGCCTCGACTGGGGGGAAACGTCCTTAGCTGTCCTGGACACGACCGACCAGAGACAGAACGCTGGGCCCATGGCAAGGTACCAGATGCTGAAAGACCCGCCCCTCTGCCCTGTTCACTCGCCGTTGCTAGGAGCATCGCTGTTGCTTTATTTTCCTGCGCTGAGTGATATGCTTAAGTTTAGCGCGTAGATCTTCAACAGCTGAGGTCGGTGAGAGTTTCAGACTTCCAACCCCAGTTCCTCACGACCCCCTGCCGGCAGGGAGACCCTGCCGACGCGCTGGACCTCAACGCAACAAGCAGCAACAAGCTCGAACGACTGGGCATAACGCGCCGCAGGCCGAACCAATGTGCCACGTTGACGATCGGACGCGTACAAAGCAGACCAGGCACGAACGTGAAGAGAGTGATGATTGAACCGTTGCGCAAAGCAGTGGCATGAATGACGTAAGTGATATGTGATTGTCATCATACGTGATCCACTGCTCTCCTGCAGACAAAATGGCTGCTTCCGGCTCAGCATTCGCTCAAACTTCTGCATTGCACGCCCCTCAGGTTGCAAGTGCAAGACACTTGAAACAATTTTACAAACTTCCTTCTCCTGTGCACAGTCCGTGCACTTCAGCAAGTCGTGTTGGCAGAATGATAAGATTGCGAGGTCTGGAAGTGTTTCGAAGTAGGCCGTTCCATCAGGTGCAGCCACCGGGAACAAGCCGAACAATCCACTCTCAAGAAGCTCCGATGCATCCTGCTGGGCGTTTCCTTGAAATTTCCCAGGCATACACTTGCGGAGTTGGGACAATATGGCAGACAGTGTTCCTGTTTCGACGTCTTGCTGAAGAATAGTCGTGAGGTCGTTGCAAGCGTCATTCGCAGACCGACGCAATGTGCGGAAGGCGGCGGTGATTGCGAAAAACTCACAAAAAAAAACTGTTCAAAAAAATTCCGCTGCGCGGGGCCACTCCCCCCTACTGGGACAACGGGGCAAAACCTTGAGTATGTCACCCCCCCCTCTCAGGCCTTGGGGGGTGACATACTCAAGGGAGTTTTGGGGGTTGACATGTTCACGGGGGGTAGGTAGTACAAAATTTGACGTGGGCGGCCAATAACCGTAGAATTTGAGAGTGAGAGACATTGTTTTCAAAACAACGCATCTCTTTCTCCTTCAAAATAAGAAGCTCAAACGTCGACCCCAGAGGCTTTAACGCCCCCGTACCCTCAAGCGAATCTTCATTCATTCCATCAGGGGAGGTCGATTTCGAAGGCTTGGAACGAGCGCGGGTGGAGTCGAGGGACGCTGCTCGGCACATTCGGGCGCTGCAGGAGGACGCCGAGCATTGGTTGATGGATGTGATCGATCGGATGTCGCTGGTCCCGTCGGCGGTGACCGAAGCCGACGAGCTGGAGGAGGAGAGCCTGTGGAAAACGACGCTCGACCGGCAAGAGCACGAGGAGCAGGAGGTGTTCGCACGGCTGCAGAAGGTGGAAGCCTTCTGCCAGCTTTCCGCCGACGCCAGGCAGCACATGCAAGCCTTCCTCATGCGCCACGTCGAGCGGGCCGTCAACCTCACTTCGGAAGTCATGAAGCTCCAGCGAAGGGTCGTCGCCTACTCCGCGACGTTGGACGGCATCCGGCAGTACTTCCAGCAGCTCGAAATCGTGCACTTCCTCCCCGAAGCGTACCGATGGGGCCTCGTCGAGACATTCCGCCGCATCCACTACCACCGCAAGGTCGCCTGCGTCGTCTCCACCGCGCAGCAGATGCTCGCACGCCTGAAGTCAGAAGAAGAGGTCTGTTCCCACACCAGGCGGCCATTTTGCACGAGTCTATGGGCCGGACACCCATGTCTTTTTTTCCAGATTTCGGCATGCAGCCGTGCACGAAAAATCTGGCCTTTCAGGCTTGTTTCTGAGAAAATTTCACAGGTTCTGGCATTCTTCATGGCGTACGGAGATTGCCATAGGAAGGACGTCAGTGTGCTGGCTGCCAGTGTAAGTAAGACCCTCTGATCACGATCATTGCCACCTGCAACCGCGTACAGGGCCTGCATCTTGTAGCCTCCACCGTACTTTGTAGGACTGCGCGCAAGATTGTTAGTACTGGACAGTTGAACAGAGTTGACCACGACACACACACGAAACCGAGCGAATCCCCATTCCACAGGGCCACCGCAAAGCATGGAACGAGAGCTTCGCTGCCTACATGCCGGACGGTATCCTCGAATCCCTCAGCCAGCCTATTCTGTCGGTGAAGATCGACACGTCGCCGCCTGTATTCGACCTCACGTACCCCTCCTTCCAAAAGCCGTATGACACGCCAGAGGACACCATGCGCTACTACGACAGCATCGGCCTCTCACCGGTATCCGGAGCGCCAACTCCGCCGAGCACGCTGAAGAACCTCCACTCATCCGCCCTGGACAAAGAGCTCGACGCGCTCGTAGACGGCGAGTCACTCACCGCCGCGGGCGGCAAAAAGCCTCCCAGCCGCCCCCGCATTGCTCCTGCGCAAGCCGCCGCCGACGCCATGCGGGAGAAGTTGGGAGATAAAAAACCGGCGCTGTCCGATCAGCTTGCCGTATGCTTTTTTTTTTTTTTTTTTTTCAGTTCTCGTTTTCTTTTTTGCATAAACGCCGGCTTGGAAGGAGATGGTCGACGAAGCTGCCAGGCAAAGAACCGAAGGGATCCCAAGTGCTTTATCTACCGAACACGTGTTGAATGGACGTGAGGTCATGCGGGTCCACCGCTACACGACAAGACACACAAATACAGCAGGGAGGAAGGAGATGGTCGACGAAGCTGCCAGGCAAAGAACAAAGAACCGAAGGGATCCCAAGTGCTTTATCTACCGAACACGTGTTGAATGGACGTGAGGTCATGCGGGTCCACCGCTACACGACAAGACACACAAATACAGCAGGGAGGAAGGAGATGGTCGACGAAGCTGCCAGGCAAAGAACAAAGAACCGAAGGGGTCCCAAGTGCTGTATCTACCGAACACGTGTTGAACGGACGTGAGGTCACGCGGGTCCACCCGGGAAAAGTCCTGAGCGAAAAAACAACACGCGGCGGTGTAAGCGAAGAACAAAAAGCGTAAGACCGAAGATCTTTGAAGATTGATACTACTCTGACGAGAACTGACACTTGTACAAAGGTGATAACCCGTCACGAAAACCGTATATACACCGCTCGCTCGAAGAAGTTCGTGGCATCTACAAGAGAATCTTTGCATGACCTTTCTACGTTTGTTACGTAGTAGTATGTGCGTTAACCAAGTTGTCGACCCGCAAACCGCCTGGCTTGCGGGGGCAGACCCACTGGTTTGCGGATAGCGGTTATCGTCCACTTGAAGTGGGGCCACTTGGACACGAGTTTTCGGCATATTTAGCATCTTCGTGAAGTTCTTCGAACAAGACTTGATGCTAACATTAAGCATCCCCATGAGAGGCACCTGCTGTACCTGAACGTCAGGCTAAGAGTTCTGCTTACTGGCCTGTCTGCGCCTTTTGTGTTCGCTGACGTAAAGTCTGCGGGATACTTCTTGGCGAAATGACTGCAAGAAAGAACGAAGAGGAACACAAATAACGCTAGGAATCAAACCATCCAGGGTAAACCTATCACTTACATTGCGTAGGGGCAAGATGAAAATACCCGTCCAGGGGACCTACGGAAATAAGCTTGTCTGGACAAGGTCACTTTTTTCTTCCCGTCCAACGACACCCCCCCCCAACCACCTGGTTCTTGGGTGGCTTGACGACTGCGCAGCAGCATTACCGCAGTGAGACTGTAAGAGTTCCCCTCCTTGGAAGCACGCAGCATATCTTGTAAAAACGACACTCAGAGCACAAAAAATATCTTCCCTTAACGACGAAGGTCACCCGGAGACTTTAAAACCCCGAAGTTTCAAGCGAACTTTCACTCTAGAACCCTTGCAGATTGAAGACTGCAGCCAACGGAGCTCGCCGTGCGTGGTGACGCCGCTGCAGAAGACGCAGTTCGATGGCGACCAGAAGGGGGGCGGGGAGCTGGAGCTGCTGCGCTTGCGGGTAACGGAGCTGGAGAAGGAGTTGCAGAAGACGAATGACAGCGTGGCGAAGGAGCGGAGCGAGATGCACGCGATGGTAACCCGGTGCTGCGCCGTCGAAGAGGGAGTGCGGTGCCTGCCGGGGATGCAGAATTTCACGGTCGAGGACGAAAAGGAGATCGCCGTGCTGCAGCAGCTGTCGACCGGCCACGTCCTGTGCCCTTGGAAAGAGCTGGGGTTCACGTCTCCGTCCCCTTCCGACTGGGTCGGACGGCTCATGATCTTCGAACGCAATGCGCTGACGAACACGGAGGGGAATCCTGCGGTGCTGTACTCCGTACCCCTGCTCCCTGTCACCGGCTTTTACACTTTGGGCAACTCCGATTCCTTCGGCATTCCAGCCAAAGACTCGCCGCCATGGATTTGCGTGAGGGTCGTTTTCGTGTCGGAAGAAGACGAAACCATCACCGGCGGTATGTTAGCCATACTTTAACGTTCTTTCCAACGCCGCCTTTTCTCGTCGTCCAGAAAATCCATGGTGAAGAAAAAAAGACAGGCGCTTCGTTTTGTTTGTGCGTGCCGGTTGATCGTTTTCCCACTTGTATTTACCCTGTGCGTATTCAGGTAAGGAATTCTGATCAACCACCAAAACACGCTGCCTACGTCTTTTTAGCCTGCACAATACATTGAAGGGCAACCCACAAGATTGTTAGTACTAAAAAAAACCCCCAAACAAATACCGTCACGAAAAGGCATGAAAAGACGCTGAATAGAAATAGCTATTTACTGCCTGTCACCTGACTTTTCTGCATCCTTGAGAGCTACTTTTCTTGCACGCATAACTACTTTTCTTGCACGCATAACTACTTTTCTTGCACGCATAACTATTTTTCTTGCACGCATAACTACTTTTCTTGCACGCATAGCAGTTTTGGTTTCCAGGTGCTTTTGTGGGCAATACAGGTGCATTCGTGGGCAATCCGGTGTCTTCGTGGGCAATTCAGGTGCATTCCTGTGGAAGGCCTAGTGCCAAAGAACAGCAAGGGACAAGGTTGACGCGCATGATCTGACACTACTGAGCGAACGGAAGAATGATTCGAATGGCAGGACCAGCTCATTCGTTGCAGGATGCGGAGCAGGAGTCGGAGACCGCCAGTGCCATGGAAACTTGGGATGCTGACGTGCAGCGTACACTGTGTGAGCCGACTGTGCTGTTGTACACGACAGGAACTTGGCCAGTAGCTGGTGTGTGGCACGCCATCTTTCTTGGCCTTCGGCGTCTCCCACACCCTGTGCGTAGCTCTCTCGGACGCAGAAAAGTCAGGTGATGCGGCAGCAAAGCAATCTTCTTACCTCGAGACGTCGTTTTCTTGCACTCGGTTTTCCAGATTGCCACTCGAGCCCTGCGGGCTCTCGTGGCAATCTGGAAAACCTCGTGCAAGAAAACGACTTTTCTCTCGGTGAATAAATAGCTATTATTCTCGAGAGAAGAGTAGTTTTCTTTCACGAGTAGTTTTCCAGTGTGCCACGAGTGGTCGTAGGCCACGAGTGGCACACTGGAAAACTACGAATGAAAGAAAACTACTTTCTCGAGTGAATGAGATAGTTTTTCCACCGCACCACGCGACTTTTCCGCACGCGAGCTACGCACGAACGCAGGGAGGGTAGGGTTGGCACCGAAGCTGTCGCTGATGCCATGAAGCCCGCTAAGCCGCCAAGTACCGGTGATGGCCCAACCAAGCGTTGTTTACAACATCACTGTCGGACGGCAGTCAAATGTTTCCTTCGGGCTCCCACAAATGCCAACTCAGGACATGAAGGTTCATTTGCCTGCTAGCGATGCGGATTCCGAGGCCCCGGGCTCTGACTCCGACTAAGTTCGCTGCTCTCTGAGCACGTATCACACCTTGCCTTTCTGCCTTCGCTTCGTTGCCGCGCCCATCATTTTCAATGCCTGCCCTACTGGTTTTCGTTATTTGCTTTCAATCTGGGGCTGTGCCCGTCAGATTTCAATGGATGTCTACTTTACAACCTGCTTTCACCCTTGCTTTCTCCCTTGTTTGCATGGAAATCACAAAATGGCTACTGTGCGAGAAAAGTAGCTACTGTGCGAGAAAAGTAGCCCTCCAGAGCGCATCGAGCGTGCGGAAAAGTCGCGTGGCAGGTGGAAAAATAATGTTCTCGACAACGAAAAGCAAAATTAGCTTTAAAAGAACCCATTTGACGAAGGTAATCCGGAGACTTTAGAACCCCGGATCCTTAAGCGAACTATAGCTCTAAAAATGAATGGGTGTTCAGGAAAGAACCCGCGGGATAGGGGCAAGAAGCACACACAACGCAGCAGTCATTGGGCAACAACCAGGAAAACACTGGTAGGTGAGCAGCGACACCTCCCGAAAGCGAGCCAAGGGCGAAGGACGTATCTACGGCTGCTGCGGCAGTTGCCCGGTGGCAACCCCACACGCAGAACGCGGGGAAGGGGAACGTGTTTTCCCAACTACATTGAAGCCCCTTCCCGACCGTAGCATCCGAGGAAGGTGCAAACATGGAGGGTGCTACGGTGGGTCTTGGGCGCGTGCCTCGTGCAGGGCGGGTTGTGATCCGCCGCGAAGTTCTCTCCTGGTGCAATCCGGAGAGACCGGCGTCGAGTTTCGGCTCACAGCCGGTTCCCTCGGGCGGCAACCCTAAGGGAGAGAGCGCCAGACACAATCCATCTTAAAAACGCCTTCTCCGACCCTCAGCTTCTTCCTTTTGTCTCCCACTGCCTCTCCATTCGAGGGCTTACAACTCGACGCCAATTGCATAATTACCACTCTTACAGCGATTCTCCGTCCATTCAGTGTGCGCTGAAACAACACTTCTTCCAAACAGAACTAATCTATCCGTCGCGCAGCAAGGGCCCAGTCAACTAGACCCGGGTTCATCAGGCGATTAGGTGTGTCTTCTTTCCTTCGACCTCCGCCAGCTGAACACGGAAGTCAAGCACACTGAGTGAATCCAGTACAGACAGACTAACTTAGTGCCGCGTGACCCAGCACCTGCAATCGACTTCGTGTCGAAGGCGTACCGCCGCAACGCACCACGCTACGGGCCGCGTCCGAAGTGGTCAAGGCGACCATTTAAAGAAGGCATCCATGCGTGAGCAGACAATGACAAAAGGAACGTGGATGCCCTGTGTATTTTGTATGTGTGTGCAGTCGCGAGGGAACTCTTGCCGAGGACAAGACCACTAAAAAAGCAACAAGAGCCTATTTGCCGTGGTGTCGAACCACACAGTTTCGACCCCCACTCCAACAGGCGCACGGAAAAACCCGCATCGCGGGCGATGGCTTTGTCGGCGACGATTGCTGGCTGCCGCCTCGCTGTCGTGCATAGAGCCTTGGCAGCACCGTTGCCTGGCCAGTCCACGCGTGTCCTTCACGCCTCCAGCGAAGCCGCCGATGCAACGACTAATGCCCGCGACAGTAGTCCCGGGTAGTGGCGAGACGGACGGGGAAGTCGCGAGAAAGATGGTCGTCGGCACTACAAACACGCCTCCCTTCCTCATTCACTCACTCACTCTCCTTTGTTGTGTCCTTGTTGTGCGAGCCCGCGCGCGATGCGTCAATTGTTGTAGAAAGCTCTGATCTGGCGATCGCGTTTTCCACCCGAGCCCCCCCGGCACCGGGAAAAATGAGAAGACCCGAACGCCGATCACATAAAGGAGTGTTTTAACTGATTGCTCAGACACGGTTGCAGGGGCCTTCTCCCCGTGACGGATTCGCCTGTGACGGGTGGTCCTGGCTGTGGCGAGCTACGAACAGCCGCCTGACAAACCAGACTCACACCGCAGTCCTGTCTGCAGACACTCAGGTTCCGCGCTGATGATGGTCCGCCTTATGTGTCCGTGGCTTAAAGGACCGAAACACGGCGCAGACGGGACCAGTGCGGTGTTGAGCACATACCCATTCCAAGCACGTTCTTGCATTCCCCCTTTAGCTTCCGCCTTTCTTGTTTTCGTGCCAAGTGCGGTGGGGGGAGGCTTCGGAAAGCGTGAGTTGAAGGTGAGAATGCAGACCTAAGGCCCTCGAACCTGTACCCCTCGAACCTGAACAGCCGGTTAGGCCTTCTTCCATTAAGGGCTACTGAAAGGAGCAGGACGGACGATGGTCGGCAAATTGAAAAGGTCGACTCGAGGGTATGCCGGTAAAATATAAGCGCCCCTCATAAGTCGGCCTTTTCAATCAGCACGCCGGGTCGTGGGGGCGGCGCGCAAGCCAACCTTACCCTTCTGTTGCATCGGCTGATCGTGGGAGTGTGGGGGGGAGGGACGACCTCTTTGGCTTTAGCAATCTCTTGGGTTTCCCCCGCGTTGCGTTGTTACACAGCTAAGGGGAGGCACCAGAATTCGTGGCGCGGACAATGTCCGGCCGCCCCCCAAAAACACCCCCCCCCCCCCCCCCCCCGAATTTCGCCGCAAACGGTTGACGAGAACTGCCTAGAAGAGCTTCTGCTCTTCGTATTGTCTGACGAGAACTGCCTAGCAGAAAGGGAGAAGTAAGAACACGTCTTTGTAACTGATAGCACTAGCGCAAGGGAATGTTGAGTGACTGCCTTAACCCGGGGAAACGAGCTTGGGCGAGGTCACCTTCCATCCACCACAACGCCAGTGAGAAACCGCCTCACCGCAAGTACAATTGAATCGAGCGCATCGGCGCCAATCAAGGTCAGCGGCACGCGTGACGGCAAGTCCGCAGGGTTGCCCTCACTCCTGACCCATCGTACAGAAACAGCGCAGTTCAAGGAACGCACGCGTTCCAGTCCTTTAACTACCGCCTCGTTCAAGACGGCACTTTTCAAACAGGACCCCTTACGGGCCACTCCTTTCACAGTGGTATTATCAACCACAATGTCCACTCTCCCACCTCTAATCGAGGGCGGCAAAGCCAAGACAACCAACTTGAAGGCAATAGCCTCTAACTCGTTTATGTGCAACGAGCTCTCCGCAGAGTTCCAAGACCCACCCAACACGGTCACTTCCATTGTGCGCGAGTCAACAAGGACACCCCCCCAGCCTTTCTTACTCGCGTCCACGAAGGCCGTGATACGTGGGGACTGTTCGAGAGTGGGAACGGCCCTCGGCTTCAGCACCGAGTCAATCCACTCTTGGAGCGACAAACGAACACACGGAGAAACTTCAACTCTATCAGAGGGCAGCCGAGCCCCTCGGTTCAACGAGTTGGTTATGCGTCGAAAGAACTTCAACGCAAACCAAAACGAGCCCGGAAAAATGCCGGCGACCGCAGAGGCATGCAATAAACGGCCGCCGAGAGTCTCGAGCTCGCACGCCAGCACGGTGGGCGACGACTTCAGCGTGTAGCGCGCCTCCATCAGCTTTCTTCGCAACTTCCGTGAGACAGCCACACGATGAGCAACGTGGTCCCAATCGACCCCGATGAACTCATACCGTGTGGCGGCAGTCTGCGAGTCGGACGGCTTCCACGTCAGGCCGCACTCCTCCGCGGTCTGGTCCAGCCTCCGAGTCGCGAGCCGCACAGCCGGCTTCTTGCCCGCATACCGGATGTTGTCTATCCAGATGTCGACGACGACATCCCGTTCCGCAAACTCCGGACGCACGAAGTCCTCATGTCCGCCGGCCACCGCTGCCAGCGTGTGCATTATCTCAGGTGCACACGAATGTCCCATGGGAAGCCGCAGAAGTTCCCACCAACCGCCATCGGAATCAGCGAAGCGGAAGAGGTGACGCGACTCCGGTGGAATCTCGATCGCGTAAAACCCGGTCTTGAAATCCCGGGTCGAACCGCACTCCTCACGGCTTGCTCCCAAGTACGCCGAAACGTGCCCGAGAGGCACATGCGCCTCGTACCCCCGCTCGTGAGCGGCCCGGTTCCCGTCCACTGTCCACAATATGAAGCGCTGTCGCAGCGCCCCGTCCTTCTCTTCCAGTACGGTAAAAGGGACCGAAGCGAACGGGCCAGGACCGGTCGAACTGCGGGCAATCCCGTTGTCGGCAAGCAAAGACGCATGTTCAGGATGAAGGGTTGAGGGTGAACCGATTACCGTCTCGGTTTCAACACGAGGGAAGAATGTTGCTCGCCACGTGTCGTCAAAGCGACGGAGAGCCGCTTCGTTCATCCGCGCACGCAGCCTGTCGACCGACATCGGCTTGATCGGCGCGAAGTGCAGCGGCGAGGCACGCTCCTCCTTGCTACGCGGCAGACGCGTCTTGAATTTTTCTTTGAACCAACCACACCCAAGGCTGTGTGAAGTTCTCTAATCGACTTTTCGTGGTGCATCAACTCCCTCAGTGAAACTGTGAAACGCTCTGGGACGGTCGGGAACGCTCTGGGACGGTCAGGAACGCTCTGGGACGGTCAGGAACGCTCTGGGACGGTCGGGAACACTCAGGGACGGGCAGGAACGCTCACAGTTTCACTGAGACCACGAAAGTCGACAGGTGAACTTCCACGCGTGTTGGTGAAAAGGAAAGTAAGTTTTTTGACCTTCTGGAATAATTAGGGGTCGGGACTGGCTGAGACGGTCAGGAAAGCACCGCAAAATTTCGGCGCCTGCGGCGCCGAAGTGTTGAATGGGGTTGGTAATAGCAGTGCATGCATAGTAGCCCCCGCGCAGACCCCCCCCCCCCAGCTCTCAGTGCACGAACCCCCCCCCAGTGCTGATGCTAAGGCCCCTAAACTCGGCATCGTTGTCAGCCGGACGGCAACGAGGGGTGGGTGGGTACCCCCCCCCCCCTTAAACACCCCCTGCCTAAACATTAAACTAAGATTTTCCCCCCTCCTGCAGGGCCGGTGTGCAGCAGGGTGGTGACCGCTCGAAGGTGGTTTCCTCAGCAGCGACCAAGAAAAAAAAATTTTTTTTTTGGCCCAAATCCTCCCAAAAAAGCACTCGAAAAAAAAATTTTTTGACCCACTTTTTCCACCATTTCACCTTAGCGAATTTAGCTAAGGCGGG
This sequence comes from Diplonema papillatum, assembly GCA_030068145.1. Classification (NCBI taxonomy): domain Eukaryota; phylum Euglenozoa; class Diplonemea; order Diplonemida; family Diplonemidae; genus Diplonema; species Diplonema papillatum. Next base: position 120,740 of record JAPJBO010000013.1, read on the forward strand.
TCCCACAGTAGGTCCACAGTGGGTTGCACCAGGAGGGGGGGGGGCAAGGGTACCTGTAAATCCAGGGTCTCCGGGGCCCCGGGCCCCGGGTTAGCGCTAGGGTCCAGATAGGGTCCAGGCCCACGGTAATCACGCCATCCAAGGATGGAATCTTCAATATTGCAGCTTCCACAACAAGCGGAGAGCAAGACGAGAGAAAATCAAGAGATAAACTTGATAAAATTGATAAAAAAAGCTCACAGTCGTGCATTTACCATAGGGGCTGAGCGGGCGGAGGCTCTAAGGTGAAATGGTCAAAATGCCCTGGGAAAAATGTGGGACTAAAACTTTCCGAAATGCGGGTTTTTAGGGATTCCGGCCCAAAAAAAAATTTTTTTTTTTCAACGCCCACCTTGCCACCTGTGACCTTAGGTGGCTGAGCCGTGGTAGCCAGCTAGACCTGCCAGAACCTGAAAACCTCCTTCAGGTTTTGTGGCTGTGTCGAAAAATACATTCCGAGGACGTTTTTGAACGCTTTTGAATCCGTTGAGCTCAAGGACAGTCTGGGGCCCTGGAATGGAATTGTAAACGAATTGCATCTCGTACCAGAGAGTTTTTCCTTTGGTAATCGTTCAGGGCCAAAAACCCTGGATAATTTTCCAGGGCCCGGGCCCCGGATTACAGGTACCCCTGGGGGGGGGGTACCCAGGGTTAGCAACTTCGTTTTGGGTCTCAGGCTTAGTATCAGCACTGCCCCCCCCCCCCCCCCCCCCCCCACCCAACTTCAGGCGGACATTGTCCGCGCCACGAATTCTGGTGCCTCCCCTAAGAAGATGTAAAAAAAGCGTGTTTGGGTGGTTGATCAAAAAATTTCCCGACCGAAACGATCAACCGGCACGCACAAACAAAACGAAGCGCCTGCTTTTCTCCAGGAAATCAGGTGCCCGCCGCATAAGTACAGCCATTCGCAATTCGCACTCTCCCTTTTCCTGTTTGTTTGTGCTTGCTTCCAAAACATAAAAAGAACGACGAAAAAAAGGCACCAGGTGCGCGCAACAGTTTTGCGAAAGAAGTCTACAGAACTAAAACGAACAAACGGCTTCTGTCCGACGGGGAAGGGGTGTTTTCATTCCTAACTACGGAGTTTTGTGCTCCGATTTTTTTTTTGTACGAGATGAAGACTTGCTGCTAGCATCGAACAGGTCTGAAGGGCAGAATTCTGCCGAAACATTGAACAATGTCGTTCTTCCCTCCCCCATCCGACCTCGATGCACTGCGGACACTCTTCCCGTTGCCACTAGCCTGTAGCCCACAACCGCCCCCCTGCGCCGTTGAACGGTTGTTGTCCCTACGCAGTGGGCTTTCCCACTGGCAGGGGCAGCCAGTGATAGACTGCTGTTGGTCGCTGTGTGCATTCCCGTCAACGGCGCAAGATCCTCGGCCAGTCTGCTGGCAGACTTATCAAGCACTTTCCCCTCAAGTACCCCTAACCCCCCCTTTTGCTCACCGTGACGCGGGCTTTACAAAGCCGACAGAGCAGGCAGTGCCGTCATCCATTGACCCGTGAAACGCTTCCAGGCTCCCTGACACGCCTAACCTGGTTTGCCTCACCACGATCGGTTGCGGCCGAAGACAGGAGAAGATGCGGCACCCTCACCGTCAGTATAGCACATTCGTTCAACGGCTGATGCGCCGTACACTGACCACCCAACAACCGGTCCACTGCCTGAGTCCGGTCCAGCCTGTGAGGCTACTTTCCAACTCTGTACAGCCCGTCCGAAAGCGGCGTGAGTTCAAGAACTGACAAATTGCAGGCGCCGTTTTGCCCAAGTACGAAGGTGTCCGCCGAGTCTTGCCACGACGACACTGACTGAAAGCACGTCTTCTCACTTCAAACAGATCCTGGTACCGGAACACAGCATGTGCCGGAGGAACAGTGAAGAATGGACAGGGTTGCACCCACACACGTGACACGTGGACGCCTCTCGCGCATTAAGGCACCACGTACAAACGGGTTCAAAGCACGGACGGATATACACACACGCACACAATTGCACTATCGACGCAATAATTCTTTCCTTGTCACATACAAAGTGAACGAACATGAACCGACGAAGAACGACCCCCCGCCCCCAAGAAACATTTTCCCCCCAATCCCAAGCACCCTTAAAATGCGTTAGGGGACGCCCGGTGAGCAATCACTCGCCGCGGGCAAACACCCCCTTCCCTTTCTTCTTCCCCCTATATTACTGTTCTACTCCGGAAATTGATCTCCATATCCCCGATATCACGCCGGAATCGACGATTCCACAAGGGAGTCGCCTAGCCTCAACGGTCAAGCGGAGACTCTAAGATACAGGTCCTTCGAACCTCAAAAACTCGAATACACCGGCTCTTTGAAGCGAGTCTACGAACCCTAAACAGTGAACTTTTTGTTGCCCAAAGCCAATGTTGTCTCGCAGGAAACACTCGAGGAGGCCTTCCATTGCAGCCTGTCAAAAAGGAACTGGCAAGAGCCAATCCATTGCCAACAGCCTCCTGATATCTTTGTGGTCTCCTCCCGCCCACGGTCTTGTTGGGGCGGTTATAGAGGACTAAGCCGGAGGCATTGCAGTGGGGCGGTGGCGTTCTCACACAGAAGAAGGGAAAAAGAAAGGGTGCTTGGGGGCTGGATGTACGAGAGACATGGTCTAGATGACTAGCGTCCCGCTAACTATCCTTGTTGTGTATGCCTAGGAGCACCACGTAGGATGCCTGGGTGCTGGTAGCAGCTCGTTCTCATCACCATCCTCCTGGCGGTGGAGTTTAGCCTTAGGAGTTGGAGTGAAGAGGGTGTGCCCGGGCCACAACAGCGGGGTGTCTCACCCAAGACGTGGAAATGTCCACCCAAGAAGTGTAACACTCGCTTTGTAGCTCCAGCGTTTGCATCCGGACACCACCGTGTTCAAGCCCCCTCCTACTTGATGCTAGCATCGAACTGTATGAGAGGCAGGGTTCTGCCTAAACATTCATCTAAGGGCTGAGGTTTAGGGCTGGCTATTGCCAAAAGGAGGAGAGCCCGCGAAACAACGAGTCCACACACGCCTGCCAGGCGGTCTCGTCCGTCAGTCAGAACGCCCCCGGCTGCGCCACCATCGGTGCAACAATCGTCTTTCGCTCCGCGCCCACGGCGCAACGACTTACGCCCGCCGTAGTACGGGACAGTACTGGGGCGACCGGATACTCCTCGGAGAGATGGTCCCTGCACTCTAACTCGTCTCTCTCTAAGATTCTCCCCGTCCGGCGCCGAGCTGACTCACGTCGCTGCCGCCCTGCGGAAATCCTAGAGAGGAAAAAAACCGACCACAAAACAAGCCCGACTAGCACCCAATCCCACAAGGTACCCCATATGGTACCCCCGAAACCGAAGTAACGAAGTCCGCAAGAACTCCGCACAAACTACGCAGTGCGATGGACCTTTCTTCGGAGGGGCTCACGCACTCAAAGATCGACTTATGCGCACAAACGCAGGAACTCCCCGATACGGGGGAGGGCTACAAAGCCCTCGCCGTTTCACAAACCCCGCACGAACTACGCACGAATCATGCAGGACATACGCAATACTGGGGTTTCGGGGGTACCACTATAGGCATCCGGAAAATCCCGAAGAACCCGCTCTAGATCGGCGCGGGTCGATAAGCCGGCCGGAAAACGACCCACTATAAATCTGTCGGTCACAAGAGCCATGGAAATGGCAAAGCACATAGGAAATAAGAGCACTAAAATAAGTCGAATAGTCGGCAATAGGCAACAACGATACATGCACAACTACACGTACTGCCACTACAGCAGATACGATACGCACACTAACATACTATACCTTAAAGGAACCTGTACGACAATGGCCACCCGGAGACTTTAAAACCCCGCATCCCGAAGCGAACTTGCACTCTACCACTTGGGTTCGGCTAGTGTGCCCGTTACTGAGGACCGAAACACGGGGCCGCTTCGTCCCGCTCTACGGGCCTTTTCCGGATGGGAGCCTTTCCCTGCGTTTTGGATCTTCCGCGCTCGGCGCAGAAGGAGCACGCGATCTGAACACAACGAACGAGACTGCACACCCTCTGGCTACACCGCGAAGAGAACCCTTTCGACGACGTCCGCCGGAGACTTTAACCCCTCGAGCACCCGCCTTGCGCTTTCCCCGCCCCTCCGTCCGGCGCACGCTTTGGGTCCCCTGCAAAACTCTTGCGAAAGGAATATTTGAGCCTCTGGTGGAATGTTCCAGTTTCACCGGGCGCGGGGGACGGGCGGGGTAGTTACACTTTTGCCGTCACAGGCCTTCTTGCCTCTGCGAATCGCCGTTTCCGTGTTGAATAGCTTCACTCCCCTTGTCTCGCCTCTCCACAAATCACACCCAAAACCCCCATGTGTTCCTGTCACTTCCCAATCTGTCCTAACCAGGCGCCTTCTGGCCAACTGATTTTTTTTCTGCAATTCCCCCCCTCCATGAGGCAGTGTCTGTCTAAACATTGAACCAACATTTCCCCTTCGGGCTTCGAGGTCGGTGGCGGTGCGTATTCGCGTTTGAGATCGGGTTTGAGACCCCGCTGAAACCGTCTGCACCACGGGGTATCAGGGAACAACTGTTTCGTGTTTGTCCCAGCCCTTCCTCGCATCATGAGGAACGCTCTGAGCGCCATGCATTCAGTCGTCCGGACAAGTTAGAACTGCGGGCATCTTCTTTTGCAGGTGGCTCGGCAGCGGTCTCTCGGTCTCCATGTACCACTGGTGGTGCCAATCCGGTCGACGAAGCCGGTCCTGACAGCCACCAGCTTTCTTCTAGCCACCCGTAGTGTGCCACACGGTGTTGCTTTTCTTCCTTTTGCGGGGTGAAGAGTTGTTTGCTAGTTATCGTGTTCTTCCCGCCTTTTCGACTGTCACCTCGAAAGGGAGCGTCCCGGTGGGCGCTGCTCCCGCGGTGCCCGCGCCGCTCTGCCGTACACGAGACTCGGGGCCCCTTTCGAGCAGTCGCATCATGAGGAACGCTCTGAGCGCCATGCATTCAGTCCTGCGGACAAGTTTCTGAGTCTTTTCCTTACGAAACTTACGTTGCGGACTCACAGTACGGTACGGTACGTGCGTAACCCGTGTTTAAGATCGCAGAGACTGTGCTGAAGATCGTTTTCGTCAGATCCCCATAAAGAATACTGACCTCATGGCATTAAAAAAAAAGGAGGGTAGAATAACGAACGAAACCAATCCTGGGCCAACCTTTGCTAAAGATCCCGTGCTGCTTTCTTTCGCGAAAATCTCTTTTTTTGCCCGGTACGATAGCTGTCATTGCAGCTTCAACACCCAGACTGTTCCAAACTCCTGGTGCAAACACCGGTCCTGGTCTGCAGTCGCCACCTGGGTCACAGGTTTGAGTCCTGTTCCGAAACTCGCTCGCACGGGAGCGGCACGGATTACTCGTCGCCAAGCATCCCGCAATGCTGGCGACTGCGATTGTTGTAAGCTGAATGCCGATCAACCAGACACCAATCGCATTCTAGAGTAAGTAATGCACGAGTTACCCCCGGGTTACGCATCAGATTTATCGGGCCACGGCTATCTCCGGCCAGCGATGAAATAGTCCCGCCTCACAAGTCAAACGGAGACTTCAAAAACCCGACCGCTTACTACAAGAAACAGTCTAGAAGTGAGAGACACCTTTGAGAGCAGATTGACGTCTGAACGAATCCTGTGAAGCCAAATAGATGATCAGGGGGTTAGCTTCTATATCCACATTTGGACTTTCAGTCCAAATTTGGAAAAAAGCCGGTGGGGAAAAAATAAAGAAAATGGCACTACACCAATACCCAGGCCCCCGGCAGAGGCGGCCAACGTGCAATCCGAGGCACTCGGGGCCCAGCATTGTCGTGAAGATACGTCGCGCCGCGCTGTGTTGAGCCCATTCCTGAGTGAGAACGCAAAAAGCCGTTAGCTGTCCAAATTTGGAAAATGTGCCGGAGACCAAGCTAATGCCCTGTAGATGATGGTGTCGGCAAAAAAAAAAGGACCGGTTGGGACGCTAAGAGTGAGGGAGGACGCATATCAATAAAATGTGAGAGTATGAAAAAGCGAGCGAATGAGAAAATGAATAGCCGAAGGACGCCCATCATCATGGACTCAAGCAATCTCTGGACGGGGGAGACCCTGCCTGAAGGAACCAACCACCCCCGGGTGGGGTAGTCTGACACAAGTTGGCAACAGGGATCCTGCATGGTTAAAAAAAAATTTTTTTTTTCACCAAAAACAAAGTGTTCTGTCCGGTTAAAAAAGGGGTTTTCCACAGGGGTTTCTGGTGAAAAGTTTTTTGTGCTTGCAAGGCCAGTGACACGGAGGCTAGAGGACCCGCAAGACCCACAGGTGGGGTCCACAACAAAGTGGCGAAGCAGCAACACTCCCACGAAGGTCGCTTACCAGGATTACAGGTCATTAAAAAACCCTCGCTCAACGTGGGAAAAAAAAAATCTTTCCGGCCATGCTACAGACCTTTCAACCATGATTTCCCCGAATTTCGGGGATTAGATTAACCCCTGGTTGTCAACAGGAAAAAAAAAAAAAAAAGATGAGGGCAGACTATTTTTTTTTTTTTTTCGGAGAAAACCATAAGGGAAGCACTTAAGTCGGGAAAATATTTATCGGAAACTGTTTCCGATAAATATTTTTTTTTGTTTCCGATAAATGTTTTTTTGTTTCCGATAAATATTTTTCTGTTTCCGATAATTATGAGCCAATTCACCTAGCCCCCCTGAAAGTGACTTTAGCTCGATTACGCGTCGATTACACTCGATTACACTCGATTACGCTCGATTACGCTCGATTACACTCGATCAACATTTGGGTGAATTGGGGGGGTACTGCAGTAATTGATTAAAGGCGTGACACTCAGCCAATCTTGATAGGCCGGTTCAACGGGCCCACTAACGCACCTTCTTCCGGGGCTAAAAAGGTGCTGATGACAGGATATTGAAATTGGAATAAAAACAAGAATATTAGTCTGAAAAAATGACCGCGACAGGCAGTGTAGCTGGAGACCAGGAAGCTCGGGCTGACTCACGGAAGCAGGTTGTCGAGTGCGTACGGGCTCGGGTACCACTATCTCGCATTAGCTCGTCTTCTTGTTGCGTTAGTATAGTCCTTTGACAGAGTGAGCCGGTGCCTCTCATCTCACCTTTAAAACACGGCTGAGTCACGCATGCTCTTGACAGACGCTAGCGTCCGACATTTCGCACGCGCGTCGCAGTCGTTGGGTGGTATTGACAAGGGGTTTCATCGGACACTCGGATGAGCTTCGTTACTTCACTGGAGGCCCGCTTGGCTGCCTTCGAGTTGCGTTTCCGCGTTGGTGTTGTTGCTTCGCTTTTGGACTCCTTCTTCGACTTCGCACGGTCCCAACGTCCTGGTCTGCCCTTGGTGCACGTCTTGCGCTCAGTCTGCGCAGTTCGTCTCTCCTGCTTGACTTCGTGATTCCATCGAGCCTGCTTGCGCTCCCATCCCGACGGGTAATGCGTCTGCGGTCGAAAACTGCCATTCAGTGTTGCAGCTTTGCGGAGCCCAGCCTGCGGTACGGCTCGCACCTTGTCGCCGGCCTACTTCGCCGTCTGCTCTCGTGCGGCGGCTTCGTAGGCGCGCATCACAGCTTCAAACGCCTGCTGGTTTGCTATTTGTGGTCTCTTGTTGAGTCCGGCCATGTTCCCGCCTCCGAGAGACGTCAGGACGTTGACTTGCATCTCAAGCGCCGGGTGAATCGGCGTCTGCACGATACTCGTCAGCCGTCGCATCGCGCTCTTCATCGCGTACGATTTCGCGGTCGCCGAGTCCCGATACTCGGCTGTCGCTCGTCTCTGAACCTCATCCATCGCGTGATTCGATAGAGCATCGGCGTCTTCTTGTTGCGTCAGTGGGGAGTCATTTGCATGCAAATGAGTACCACAATAGCTCGCATATATTAAATTTAGCGCAGTTAGTACTTGAGCCTTTAGGCATTCCGTGCGGGCCAGTTCCAGGCGATAGGGTGTTCGCCGAGCGCTCGGTAGGCACCTTGTCCTCGGTGACATGGAGTTTCTGCTCCGGCTTGGGGGTGGTGACTTCGTCATTGCCGGGGATGCAGGAGAGCTTCCGGGGAGCAAAGATATCCTCTGCCTGACGTTCTCGTACCTGGACACGATGGAGCAGAGATGGAGGATGCGGCTTGTGTTTGCAGCACTTGTGCGGCAGAAGGATCCAGCAACGACAACCAAGTATCTCCAGTACGTGCTGGATTACTTTCAGAAGCTGCAAGAGTCGCTCCTTGCCTTGGGGTTCGATCTCCCTGGCGATGCACTGCTCCCAAGGATGAAAAAGGTGGTTACAGACAGAGGCCTCTTCACGACGGCTAGTGAGTGTACGCCTGTGGGGCCGTTGACGAGGTCATCATGGAGCCCGTGCATCGCCTGCACCTTGCTGACAAAAATGTCTGGCTACCGACCTTCCTTTCAAGGAAGGTCGGTCGCCAGACAAGGACCTTTGCGATCACTTAGCGCTTCTTCATCATTCATCATCCCGTCTTGCTAGGCTGCTCACAGTCGCTCGAAGATCTTTCTGTCCCTTTTCGCCACCAACCCGCCTGCAGTCCCCGTGCTTGCTGCCATGATTTAGAACATCTTCATCTCGAGAGCTTCCGGTCTCATATGCACATCGCCCACTTGCCTGCGGTTTCCGTCCCTCGTATGCTTATGCTTGGCACGTCTTGGGCCAGACAGTGGTCAACATGGTCGCCCATGGGCCAGTCAGGGGTCCACCAGTGGTCGAACCCAAAATACTAGTGTCAATCTCGATCACACTCTACAACGCTCTACTACACTCTACTACACTCTATTACGCTCGATTACACTCGATTACACTCGATTACACTCGATTACGCTCGATTACACTCGATCAGGGGGTAGGTGAATTGGCTCAAGGGCGCAACCCAGAAATGGGCAAAAAAGGTATCGATAAGGTCTCATGAGACGGTATCGGGACCGCCGCCACTATGCAGTCGTCTGGCCTTGGAGCACTTGAAGGTCGTATTTTCCCATCTTTTTTCCAAGTTTTTCGCCGACTGTCTTTCCGACGTGAGAACGTGGTGCTCGTTCTGCCGGAAGCAGAGGAAGACGAGCGAGAACCCGCAACATCAACGCCGACATCAGCAGCGAAGGTCGGGAAGACGGCGCCAACGCCAGCGAAGAAGCGGCAACCAGACTCCGCGGCGGAGCCGGTACCGAAAAGACGCAAAGGACGCGTCGATGCGCCACGACCATCGCCCAGGCGCTGGGAAAAAGCAGAAATCGACGCGCAACCGATGAACCTCGACGAGCAATCGAAGGAGAAGCGAAGCACCAAACGCGCGCCTGAGCGCGACGATCAAGACGAGCTAAAGAGGCGAAAGCATGACACTTCACGTGCGAAGAGATAACCGCGCCGTCGGCGATGCAGATTATCGCCATAGATTCTTTGCATTCTAATCCAAACGATTACACTCGATTACACTCGATTACGCTCGATTACACTCGATCAGGGGGTAGGTGAATTGGCTCAGATAAATATTTTTTTGTTTCCGATAAATATTTTTTGTTTCCGATAATTAAGTGCGCTCGGCTAAGGCCGGCGCGTGGCGAGACTGGAGGCAGCAAATAAAGTTCGGGGAACAGTAAAGTTCGGGCGAAGCTAAGTTCGAGCAATGCTGGTGAAGCTAAGTTCGAGTGATGCTAAGTTCGGGCGTTGCTAAGCGCTCAGGCTGCGCTGGTACTAAAAAACAGTTCGGGCACGAAGCGAAGTTCGGCCAGGGTGGTAAAGTCCGGGTGAAGCCAAGGTCGGTGCTCGTGCCCGGGGGGGGACACCCCCCCCGGACCCCCCGACCCACCGAGTGCGGGAAAAGTTTGGCGCTGGTACCCGGGTGGGCGCCCCCCCCGCCGCCCCCCGGCGAAGCAAAAGTTCGGGCGCAGCTAAGTTCTGGTGAAGCTCAGTTCAGACGATAATAAGTTCGAGTGATGCTAAGTTCGGGCGGAGCTAAGTTCTGGTGAAGCAAAGTTCGGGCGCAGCTGAGTTCGGGCGAAGCAACGCTCGGGCGAAGCTAAGTTTCTGGCGAAGCAAAGTTCGGGCGATGCTAAATTCTGGTACGGGGGCAGCTGAGTTCGGACGAAGCAAAAATCGCGCGAAGCTGAGTTCTGGTGAAGCAAAGTTCGGTTCTCGTAGCAAGTTTGGCCTGTGATGGCAAGCTCAAATACCGCGAGATACTGAGAAACTCCGGCAAAAACGCAATTTTCGGGCACATTTGACCCCGAAACGCAACAAACCTCGAAAACAATCTTCGACCGGAAAAATGTCAAGGGCGGGATTCGAACTCAGGCCTACTGGCCTGAAGGCCGTCACCCGCTCACTCTGCCACGCCCCTGCCTACTGGCAGACGGGAGAAAAGTTATATCCGCAATATTATCCAGTCCAAAACAATACAGTAGAGAAAAGTGGGGTTGGCTCGAATAGAGGCTATTCACATTGCATGTTCATAGGACCTCCAGTCTCGAAATATTTTTCTGTTTCCGATAAGTATTGATCACTTTGACAGTAGGTTCACCTACTTCCTCCCGTGGACGACCGCGACGAAGCCAAATACGATCGTTTTACTATCTAGTTTCGGGTCGAAAGCCTCCCCAGCAAAGGCTGTTCAATTTTCAACACCAGATACGCAAACCTTTTCGAATGCAGCACACGGGTATCCATCAAGTGACATCTAACTATCTGGTTGCATTGAGCAGTATCCGGATCTGAAAGCTGAAGACTTTGTACCACTTCACCGCGACAAAGGTCACGAACCGGGTTCGGCTTACACTGCAGTTGCAGTAAAACTGCGTCTTGCGCACGAGCGCGGAAATCCGCCACCCACCATTCGGCTAGATATTGCAAGAACACAACTGCAAAGCTTACTACAAACGGATAGTGTTACAAAGGCGAACGAATCATGCGAGAACCTACGTAGGGGCCCCTCAACAGCTTTCAGAACGGCAAGTCAAGAAAAGGATAAGTTTGCACATTCTACTTCCGTCTGATCTGCATGTTCCCCAGTTCTACCCTTCGTTGATCTGTTGTGTGTATTCGCAACGACTTCATCCGGGTCCTATGCGGCCCCAATACGACAAAACTGCATGCGGTCCTGACCAGGTAACATCCTCCTACCTGAAAATGTCTAACCACGACTACGGATTTGGTGCCATCGAGGCAGCCATGGAGTGTAAGTATGCCAACGGGGCTTAGTAGTATCGGGGCTGCCGTGCATACTAGTTCCCGTAAAATATTTGTTTCCCTTGACTTGTGCCATGTCGGACGGTAGGATTTTCCGCGTCAGCCTCATTTCAATCCTGGAGACAAAAGCACTCACACAATAAAGACTAGCCCATTTCACGGGCCAAAACTGCCTTTGTTGCAGAAATCAGCAACACAGGCAAGCGATGACAGAACAGCGCACACGAAGACGACCGGCTCTGAAGAGACCCGCGCCGCAAGCTGCGCGAGCAGAGGGTGCCAAGCAAACCAGGAAGGAAGGCGAGGAGATTCAGATGGCACAGCAGGACGCCCGCGAGGGATCACCGAGGTCGAAAGACAGAAAAGGGAAAGCAGGCGTGGCCGGCTTGAAAAGCTGCAAGCGCGGAGAAGGCACAGGTACAGAGCAGTCCACATGCAGACGAGCAGTGAAGCGGCCCACATCACAGAGGTCTATCACACTGGCTCCGGATTACTTAGGGTCCTCGCAAAATCCAATGAAATTGCTTGCCCAATGGGACTCCCCTTGGGCACATTTCGCACTGGGGACTAGTCCCCAGGAACCCGTATCAAAAATATTTATCGGAAACAAAAAATATTTATCGGAAACAAAAAATATTTATCGGAAACAAAAAAATATTTATCGGAAACAAAAAATATTTATCGGAAACAAAAAAATATTTATCGGAAACAGAAAAATATTTATCGGAAACAAAAAATATTTATCGGAAACAAAAAAAATATTTATCGGAAACAAAAAAAATATTTATCGGAAACAAAAAATATTTATCGGAAACAAAAAAATATTTATCGGAAACGTTCCGATAAATATTTTCCACTTACGTGCTTCCGATATGGTTTTGTCTCTTTTTTTTTTTTTGATCCGCGTCCTAGCGCGCGGAAAATTTTGGGAAACCGTGGAAAAAGAATAGTTGAAAAAAAAAAAATATTTTTTCTTTTTTGCTGTGGAAGGGTACAACAGGGTGCCATGGGACTCCAGATGGTCACTTAGCAGGAGTGTGTGGAGAGATGTTTCTCTTGGGATGATGCAGGCCATGGACTCCATGCAGTACCGGGAGGTTCGGTACGTTGTGAAGCAAAAGTTCCCGTAGCGAACACCTGTCAACGCCTTCGACCTGTGAAAAAGAGCCAAGCCCGCGTGAAGCCGCTGCAAATGGGTGAAACGAAGAATTTGGCAGGGCCCTCCTGGTCGATGAGAAAGGGCATCCGTTCTATCAGGAAGTGGCCAAGACCCTTCGCAAACTTGATGGGCTCCCACTTTCTGTGCAGCTGTTGCAGTAGTATGAGGGCACCAACAAGGTGATTGCCCAGCGCCGTACCGCCGACATCCCCCGGTGCACCCTTCATAACCTGCAAGAACAAGAAAGTAGCCTGAGAAATGTGTTGGCCTTGCCGTGGGTTGCAGAGCTGAGGTATTCTCAGCATCCACTGCACGAAACTGCAGGAAGTGAGAGATGTGGTGTATACCCGTATCGTCACGCAGCAAGCGCAAAACCAACAGCGCACTGAGCAACGCAGTGCGGGAGTTCCATCCAGAAACCCTGTTTGCGACTGGGAGCAGTCCATCGTGAAAGCGGAGGGGTCTTCTTCTTGGGGAGAGCTGGAAGGGCAATTCGCCGAGGCAACTCGAGCCGTTTTCACTGGACACCGTGCCCAGCCTCTCTGACGATCGCCGTGCTCGGTTCAAGCAGATCCACGGGGTAAAGACGAGCTTCCCCTTCGGTGTCCACAAATACAACGCTGGGGGGCAAGCGCTTGGTATTCAAGCTGCCACCGAGCGACCGCCGCCTACAGGAGGATGTCGCAAAGGCGTTCAAGTCGTGCATCGGGACGGGGAAAAGGTTCCACACCCGGGCCATGAGGATGAAATTCGTCGAGGTCTGGAAGTCATCTGGGGTTCCGCGTACCATCCTCAAGACGATGTACATGTTCGTGACTGGAGATGTGAACCCCCTGCGCACACCAACCGAAAGCCACCTGGCTGAACTCCTCACAACTGATTTCACCCCAGTGAGGTTGCATTCCGAAGCTCGTCAAAAGAGTCCAAACACGACGGCTACTGGGACGCCATGGGCCGCGTTCTTGAGAAGTGCGGTACTGTCGTGGACGAGAGGCGTCATGGAGAAGTTTCACGCCTCACGGTTGAGGCCCCCGCAAGCATCCGGCTTCTCATGGAAGAAGTGCAGAAGCGGCTTCCGGCCGATGCCCACGTCCCGTCCGAAACGTGGGTACGATACCAATTCTGGCCGAGTACGCCGAACAACACGGTTGCTCCCAGGCAGTCGCAAGGCCCACGACTAGACGCCTACTACTGTCGGTGGCAGCAGCTCTACGCTGAAGGCTCACCTGGTCCCTCCGTACAACAAAAAGCCTGAGCACATGCAGACGACAGTTATTTCCCAGTGCAAAAAGTCGCCGAAGAATCAAAGTGAGGGGCGCGTACCCCTCCGGCCCCCCACCCCCCGACCGCTTGCCACCAAGACCCCCCCCCCTCCACACAGGAACCCACAGGCCAGGTGACTTGCCAAACTATTTTTTTTTAAAAAACTATTTTTTTTTTTGCGCGCACGTGCGGAAAATTTTCAAGGGTCGGGGGACGCGGATCAAAAAAAAAAAAAAAAAATAGTCTGCCCTGAACGGGCAAAAGCCAGAGCTGAAGTTCTCGGAAAACAAAGACCAGTTTGGGTCCTATCTCAGCGTCAACGGCAACTGTCAAAATCACGTCCAGATGCCCTGCTGAGCGAACTTTAGCTCTAGACAGAGAGTGAGAGCGAGAGAGAAAAGGAAAGGCATCAAGAGCAGTCTCCGGGCCTCTCTCACCCGCTTGCATGCGTTCTCAAGGTCGCCAATCAGGGCTTACGCAGCTCTTTTGTCTTGAGCTAAATACCTACTACGTAAGGTCAGGCAAAAAAGAAATAGAGCATAGGAGGCTCACCTGCCAGTGCTGCATGTCTTTGCCTCTGCCTCCTCCCGGCCTCAAACCCTTCAGTGTCGCGGTGGTAAGCAACAGCAGGATCTGCCGACCCGAATCCCCGGTACTGCGGTTGATTCCCCAGATGAATCTGCAGAAAGAAGGTACGTGCTGACAACGTACTGATGTCAGCACGTGTACACGTACTGATTCAGCATGTGTACAAAAAGAAACGAAGAAAATTAACGTGCTGAAATCAGTACGTTCAGCATGCTGAACGTAAGGCCTGTCGCCGCTACCGCGCTGATCTTTTCTGCGAAAGCCCATCCACCAAAGTATGAGCGCAAGCTATCCGTCCTGGTCATCTGCAGGCCAGGGGCAGCTGGCAGTTCCTGCTTTGGAATTACGAAGAAGCCCAAAACAAAGATCGCTCACCATCGGAGGATTGCGTCTTTGCGGTCAACCGGAGACTCTTAAATGCCGGCCTTTTTCAGCCCACAAGCTACTCTATATACCGGCACCGGTGCGCCAAGACACCCTGTTGGAGACGAGCTTCAGAGGCGCCCTAAACACGCGTGGCAAACGCTCGGCATGAACAGAAAGTCCTTCTTTTTCGTCGCCGTCTTCGTTTTTTTTTCTTTTCCCCTTCCCTCTTCCACACATTTCATGCCGTTTCTTCCAAGTTTCTTGTTTTTTTTTTCTCCTCGCTCCTTTCTTTGTTGATTTCTTTTTGTTTCGTCCCGCGTCCTTCTTCTTCTTTTTGTTTTCGTCTGCTCCCTGTCGCGGGATCGCTTGCCCACAGCCGAAAATAAGAAAAGAAGAAGGAAGCCCCACAGTCAAACTGCTGGAGTATTTCAGTCCTTTTCACTCTGCTTTCAGTTGGCTTGCGGCGAAGTTTACCGGCTAGTGCCGGTTTTCACTATCCGCTATTACTCGAGGGTTTTGACTTCCTCCTGGTAAGAAGTGGCCACCTTTCGTGCACGCCAACGAAGGCAGTACAGTCGAAGGCAGTCTATTCACCTGACAGCGAACACCGCAAACCTCTTTTCCCGGAATCGTGTACACTTCTTCGGCGAAGTCCAGCCTCAGAAGCTGGAGTTAAAGAGGACGTGTCCGGGAATCTGGATTCTGTGCCAGGCGGAAGCGTATCATGCCCAAGGCAGGCTGCTTGCCTTAATATGGATCGATGCAAAAACCCCCACCCCCCCCCCCCTGTGCTCTAGTAGCGCGGGTGGTCCTGGCTGTGACGAGCTACGAACAGCCGCCTGACAAACCAGACTCACACCGCAGTCCTGTCTGCAGACACTCAGGTTCCACGCTGATGATGGTCCGCCTTATGTGTCCGTGGCTTAAAGGACCGAAACACGGCGCAGACGGGACCAGTGCGGTGTTGAGCACATACCCATTCCAAGCACGTTCTTGCAATTCCCCCATTCCAGTAGGGTACTTCGCGTAACGCGACTTGCTGCCCTCAGCATGCAGGATTACTTCCTCGCACTCTTTTCCTTTTGGTACTTCAACCATTGGTGCTGCACACGGCAACCCCATGTCCACTGTGCTCTGCGGAGTTTACTTCGCAGATTGCCACCGTAAAAAGAAGACAAGTCAGTGCTGCCTAGCGAGTCGCAGTCACAATCAGGGCGAGTGCCCTGAGTTTTTTAACTGATTGCTCAGACACGGTTGTAGGGGCCTTCTCCCCGTGACGGATTCGCCTGTGCTCTAGTAGCGCGGGTGGTCCTGGCTGTGACGAGCTACGAACGGCCGCCTGACAAACCAGACTCACACCGCAGTCCTGTCTGCAGACACTCAGGTTCCACGCTGATGATGGTCCGCCTTATGTGTCCGTGGCTTAAAGGACCGAAACACGGCGCAGACGGGACCAGTGCGGTGTTGAGCACATACCCATTCCAAGCACGTTCTTGCAAACACCCCCCTCCCCAACCCGGGCTTCCTTTTTACAAACCCGTGAATAGGTGCTACGGGAGTATCTGGCAACCGCTGCTTAACAGTGCATGCTAATCCATGTGGTTCATGCACTTAAAAGAACTCAATGCTTAACACACCACACCCGAGTCAGGGGTGCAACGCAGAAAGAGGAAGGCCCTTAAAGCAAGCAGCAACCAGAAACGTCCGACGTCCAGTGCCCTCGACAGTGAAAAACGTGCAAGCCTGTCCGCACCTGTGCCCCCCCACGCAATCTCCAGAACCGCAAGAAAGCCCAGCGCCCCTGGCGCCACAAGTACTCGACCTTGACGACGCAATGACAGGTGACGACGTCACTAAATCCGCGGTTAAGTAACCTGGCCTCAGTGGTGCAAGCACCACGCGCTCTTCCCCTCCCTACTTTCATCGCACCCGGAGACTTTAAAATGCCGAGCCCTTCTAATCCACAAATAGCGCCACAAAACAACCCCATTTTCATCGCAGGAATCGACGCCCGCGTTGGTCGGGCGGGGGACGGGGCTGAAGATGGCGCTGCGGCGCGGCCCCGGCGCGGTGTGCTGGATCGGCACCCGGGGGGGACCCGCTGCTGTCCGGGCGAGGGGAGGGAAGCGGCGGTACTGCACCGAAGAGCGGGCGACGACGACGACGGAGGCCACGCTGGGTAGCGGTGCCATCGTGCAGAAGTCGGTTGGCGGCGCGAGCCTGCGGGCCGACGTCACGCAGCCGGGCGACCGCAAGATGTGGTTCCTCAAAGAAGACGGGCGGAACAACCTGGCCCCCTACAACCGCGCGGCCTACACCGGCGGCGACAAAGGGCTCCCCTTGACGGTACGCGGCGCCCGAGAACACCCGGACGAACGGGATCCGGCCAACCTGGGCAGCGTCAACAAACAGGCCACGGAAATGCAGCCGCCGCCTGTGTCCGCTGAGCGGCGCAGCAAGCAGCTCAGCCTCCTGGCGAAGAACAAGCAGAAAAAATCGCTCGCGAAGCTGTTTGGCTCAGAGGACGGCATGGCATGCATCGCATTTTCTTTTGCTGTTGTTTTCTCAATATCTGCATTTCTTGCGGGTTGCCCTTCAATGTATTGTGTGAGCTGAAAATACGTACGAAGGTAAAATACAAGTGAGAAACGGTCAACCGGCACGCACACACAATCGCGCCTATTCTGTTACGGTTATCTCTTACCACGAAAACCAAGACTGCACTCCACGAAGGAATGTACTTGGTGTCGGTCACAAACAGTCCCGGACATGGCTAGCCATAACCAATAACGAAAGCGTGCACCGAATATACAACCCGTAATCATATAGCCCTTCCTTGCTCTAAGAGAACCCATTTATCAACGGTCACCCAGTGACCCGAAAATCCCGGAATTCCAAGCGAACTTCAACTCTAAAACCCCCCCGCAGGTCACCGTGCGGCGGGACGAGAGCGTTGTCATGATCGAGATCATGGGCAGCAAGGGGCGGCTGACCGGCGGCCTCGTGGACCAGATCGAAGAGGTCCTGCGGCAGGTGCACAACATGAAGGAAGTGGTGGGCGTCGTCTTCAGCATCAAAGGGCGGCTGCTCGGCGTGCCGAACATGACGAAACTCGACGGCGACGTCCTGCGGCAGTGCTCGCATCTGGGGCAGAAAGTCGGGTTGGACTTGCTCAACACGCAAATGATAACCGTGTGCGTCGTCGACAACCAGATCAGCGGCAGCGCCTTGGAGCTGATGCTGTCGTGCGACTTCATTTTTGCAACGGACCACGCCTCCTTCGATGTATGTCCAGGGTCTGGGGCGGACGTGGAACCTTATTTGCACACTTGACGTCTTGATACTTTTTGAGTGTAGTGGTGTGATCCGGTGGCCTTACTTGGGTGTACAAGGGAAAGTACTAAGTAAGTTGATGGGAATAAGTTTTCTACTGTGGATCCTGTAAGCTTGCTTAGGGATCTCGGGTGACCGATGCCGAAAATATGGATATTCGGTAGTGGCGGTACGTGTGCAGTACGTGCTTCAAGAAAAGGAGCTGGCGGCGATCACGAGTGTGCCCTGGACGTGTTTTTGGGAACTTTCTGCTACTTTCGAAACCAGCCTCGACACACCTGAAACATCGCCGATTAGACGAGCACTGTCCTTTCCGAGCCTACTCGGGGTAGGTCGAATGTGGTAGTGTGGGGTCAGGGGCAGGGTAGTATAGTGTAGCGGAGTGTAGTGTAGTCGTTTCAGTTGATGGAATTCAAGAAACTACCAGGCTACAGAGTTTACCGAGCTTCAACACACGAACACAAAACAGCTCGCCGCCGCTCGACGCGGGCAAGTGAATTTCATGGGGGGCCTTTCGCGTCTTGCGGCGAAGACCTCACCCAGGACGGCGCTGCTGGTGGCGGCGGCGTCCGAACCGCTTTCGTCGGAGGAGTGCCAGCGCCTCGGGCTCGTCGACCGCATCATCCCGCGGGCGAGCGATCCGGCGACCGCCGCTTCCCATTTCCTGGCGGCTCTGCCGGCCGACTGCTGGCGCACAATGCGCCAACTGAAGGACATCACAACCCTCCCAGAGCAGCATCACATGCGGGAAGGCCTCACCAAGGAGCAGTACTACTTCTCGATGAACTGGAACACCGTACGGCACAAAGAGCAGGTCGACTCTCTAGGTAGATCCCTGTAGGCCGCTAATGCGAGTGGAGTCGCACCTTGCAAAGAGCGACGACTTGCTGGACCACGCCGTTTTTGTCGTCCTCTGTTAGCACCAAAGACTCGAGGAAGCTTTTTGGCTGTGTTTCCTGCAGCGACGGACGGCTTCGTCGAGCGCTTTGGGCTCCTTTGGTGGCCGCGTCATCCCACGGATGAGCAACCCGGCAGCAGCTGCTTCCCATATGTTTTGAAAGCTCCGCAGGCCTACTGCTGGCGCTCAGTGCGCCAGCCTGAACGTCAATACAACACTACAACACCGAGTGGCACCACGCATGTGGGAAGGCTTCGTCAAGGAGCAGGTCCTACTCACTGAACTGGTGCGCACGGAGGTACCGCCCATCTCGATGCGTCGGCGGACGCGACGTGCTGCTGTCTGCCAACGGATGCTCACCCGTGTTCGCAACGCGCGGTCACGTTGGAATGTGCGTTGGAAGCGCGCGCATCGTTCGTTGGTAGCTTCTGCCGCTGACGCGAAGAAGTCGTCAAACCCCTTCCTAGGTCGCCGCCGATCTGACCGTTTTACCTGGATCAACTTGGCCGTTCAGTGCGTTGGAGCCACCCCGGCATTCGAGGGTGGCCTATCGATACCATGTCACTATCTGACTTCTTCTGGCATGGCGCCGCACCCTCATCTGGTTGTAGTGCCCGGGCCTCTTCGACTTGCGAGCGACTCACGAAAAAGTTTTGCTGCGTGTTCAAACCGGCTCGTATTGCTTGGGGGTCGGGTCCCCGCGTGCTCACACGCGACGACTGGGAGGGGCGCATGCAACTTTCCAAGAGCAACGTACGGGATGCACTCCGCCACCCCGCGTCCTGAGGTATCAGGCATTTGCGGTGTCGCGCACGTGCTGCAGCACGTCGAGAGTAGATGATTCAGGGCAACGTCCCTCTTCCGGTTTTGCGACCGCGTGTCTCGCCTCGGCTTTCGTTGTGCACACGTTCCTTTGTTGTCTCGATCGTAGCTTCGTGCGAACCAAAAACACGAGGAGAAACGGGCACCCGACCAGCAGGTGAGTCGTCCAGTTCGTACGAACGAAGGAAAGGGCCGGACCCTTGTGCCGCCTACGAAGATAAATGCTTTGCAAATGGCCTCCCCAGTCTGGCTGACCAAAACAAGCGCAGTGCCTTGGCTGACAATCACGACTCACAACCTCGCAGAAGAACTCCGCTTACTGGTCTGCCTGCGCCTTTTGTTCGCTGACCCCCAACCACCTGGTTCTTGTGTGGCTTGACGACCGCGCAACAGCATTCCCGCAGTGACAGTGCTCGCACTGTAAGCGTTTCCCAAGGCTGCATCCACAGGGAGCGTACTTGTATCCGACCAGGGCAGGTGAGTTCCGCAAGGGCCATACTATTGTCACGGACCCGGCCAGCTAGGGTCAAACGAAAGAAAGAGCCATACTATCCCTTTGAATTTACGGTTTTGTTGAACTGGCCAGCTAGAGTCGAAGAGCAAAATAAAAAAATGAGCGACGTCGAAGACGATGCGCAAGCCGAAGAGGAGGAGGAGGAGGAGGCCGAAGTGTACACCCCCATCGACACGGCCAGCATGCCGAACGGGAGCTGCTCGATCGTGCTCGGCGGGTTTTCGACGGCGCAGGACGTCGACTCGGCGCTGCGCTCCATGAGCGAGCACAACAGCGGAGCCGAGGCTTGCGGCGCCGCCGCGGCGCTGCTGGCGAAGACCTTGATCGTGTATCCGGGCGAGTACGACAGAATCGACGTCACCGAAGAGATCAACAACATCGAAGTCATCGGCGCAGTTGAATCGACCCCGCCGACGTTTAAAGGCTGCTCCGTTGAAGCCGCGAGTTGCTCCGTGCGAGACGTCAGCTTCGCAGTCAGCGACGATGCGTTGTGCTGCTTGTCTGTCTCGTGCCTCTCAGAAAAACCAGTCGCGAAGCCGTCATTTACACGGTGCAAGTTCACCGGCGGCAAGTCAGTCGTGCAGATCCACGCGCACAGTAAGCCCGTTCTCGTCGCGTGCACAGTGGACGGAACCGCGGCTTCGTCGAAAACCGGGGTGTATGCGTACCCCAGGAGTGCGGTGCACATAGCGGCGGGCTACGAGGTGCTGCGCGAGACGTCGCTGTTCTTCGCGAGGCCGGCGGCGGCGGGCGACGAGGACGGCGCGCGCGCCGCGAAGCCGCTCGATTCGGTCGCCAAAGGCCTGCTGCTGCCCCTCCTTCCCGACCGGGCGCCGGCGGACGCGAAGCCGGACGAGGCGGGCGTGCGCTGGGCGCGCACGACGTACAAGCAGCGCGAGGGCTTCGTCAAGCGGAGCGACCTCGCGTACACGCAACCCGAGATGGGCTGCATCGTCGGCAACACGCAGCCGGCTGCCGTTGGCGTGGTGTGCCTTCTTTTTTTTTGGTCGTATAAGACGCTAGTCTTAGCAGATTTGGTGTGGTCGGTGGGCCAGTTCCCCGTAGTTCCCCCGTAGTTCAACATGGGGGGGGGGTGTCTTTTTTTTTTTACATAAGCGCCAGCTTGAAAGGAAATGCTCGACGATGCTGCCCGACAAAGAACAGAAGGGATCCCAAGTGCTGTAACTACCGAACCACGTGTTGAACGGACGTGAGGTCATGCGGGTCTACCCCTACACGACAAATCACACAAACACAACAGGTCAAAGTCCTGAGTGAGAAAACAACACACGGTGGTGTAAGCGAAGAACAAATCAGATTGTGCTTGTATTGTATTTGCCCCTTACCTCTATATTTCCCCCCTTTCATTCGGAGTCGAAGCAGCTACGTCGAGTATTTTTACATAAGCGCCAGCTTGAAAGGAAATGCTCGACGATGCTGCCCGACAAAGAACAGAAGGGATCCCAAGTGCTGTAACTACCGAACCACGTGTTGAACGGACGTGAGGTCATGCGGGTCTACCCCTACACGACAAATCACACAAACACAACAGGTCAAAGTCCTGAGTGAGAAAACAACACACGGTGGTGTAAGCGAAGAACAAATCAGATTGTGTTTGTATTGTATTTGCCCCTTACCTCTATATTTCCCCCCTTTCATTCGGAGTCGAAGCAGCTACGTCGAGTATTTTTCGTTTCTTGTTTTTTCGCTGAGTGCTTCAGGGATGCAGCCTTGGGTCCGGGAGAGCATTTCTAAGCTACTTTGCACTTTTTCGTCACAAAATACGGACAATTTCGGGTACTTCGAGCGTACCAAGATCAAAGACCCCAGGAGACAAGCCACCTGGCCCAGGCCAAAATCGGTGAATTTCGGGGGGTAATTTCTTGGTGGCGACCACTTTCTGCAGTCGGCCCTGGGCGGAAGAGCTACAAAGGTGCAGTATTACGGCCCAACTTGCGCAGAGCGGCCATGTGCAATGCGTGCCCCGAAGAGGAAGGAATAGGATGAGAAGGAAGGACAGACTGGGAGTCACGGTTTGACAGGTAGTGACAGGATCAGCTGCGGTATGGAGAGCAGGAAATGTTCTATCGGAAGCCCCGCGCCGGCCGGGTTTCGAAGCGATCACGGGACCGGAGACAGAGGCCCCGCGCCGGCCGGGTTTCGAAGCGATCGCGGGACCGGAGACCTTCGCGGCGGTCGGAGGAGAGAGATGGTTCCGGGCGCTGCAGTATTGGTTGGATGGGATGTGCTGGTCGGTGGCGGGTGACGTCTCAAAACCCGCAGACGTCTCGAAACCTCGCCGTCGACTTTGAAGTGTGGACCAAACTGGATCTTCCGGGCAGTGTCGTAGCGACGACGGATGGGACACCGTTGAGCATGCGTGCGAGGTACTCTCAAAACTTTTAAAAACCGTCGGGGATGCGCTGGAGCGAACGGTGACGGACCGCTTCTGCCAGGCAGGAAGCTGGAGAAGATGGGGTCGCTGAGAACGGTGGGAGCCCCGCCGTGCCTCACGGGGTACGAGATGAGGCCGATCTTCCGTGGTGGTACGGAGACGATGGAAGTGCTCGAGACACAGCTGACGACGGCACGAGTTCAGCGGCGAGGCGTGAGGGATGGATCTTTTCCTGACGTACGGAGGTGGAAGGGCGGAGCGTGCGGCGAGATGGGCGATGTTCAACGCTACGGAACACGAAAGTGGAGTGAGCGGGTGTGCCACGAGCACTAGAAGTGCGGCGTGTGAAAGCGCCGGTGCAGCAACCGATGAACCTGGACGAGCAATCGAAGAAGAAGCGAGGCACCAAACGCGCCTGAGCGCGACGATCAAGTCGAGCTAAAGAGGCGAAAGCATGGTCACGTACGAAGAGATAACCGCGACACCGCAAATCGCCACAGATGATTTGTATTCTAACCCAAACTATCAGAGGCGGTCGCGGTCGAGACGGCAACCCGAGCGAGGAGTAAGGTTGATAACCAGAATGACTGTCATAATGGCCATGCTGAAGGCAAGGTTGCGTTGCAGGAGGAGAAACTGGTGCTTGGCCGAGGATAAGATGGCTATGGCGGCACGGGCAGAACAGAGCGCACGCCTTCGCAGTCCCAGGACCTCCGCCCACTTGCATACAGCCGTCGATTGGCCTTTCCCAAGAGGACGAGTTGGAATGCAGGTACCATCTCCGGAGAGCTTCCGGTTTCTCCCAGAGTAGAGGAGCTGATGCAAACGCCACCTGATTGCGGATCACCTTCTTGCCCAAACCCAAGAGGGATAGGAGTGTCGGAATGGCGCGCAAGGAGAGGCTCTGGCTTGTTTGCTTCTTTCGCTGGCGAGAGGAAGACTTCGGACACGGCAAAGCCTTGGGCTTTTCGGGCTCTGCATCCTTCTGTTCCAGAGATCTTGCCCACAACAAAATTAGCCTTGAATGGCATGCTTCGGGTGAGGGCATGCAGTTTATCAAGAAGTAACTTCTTATCAGCTCCCTTCCATGCAGACACAAGTTGGACTCAAGCACATCCTTTCGTCTATCACCGGACTCTTGATTGTGTGCTGCCAAATTTATCTGTGGGCTGTCCAAGATATCCTGCAGATCTCCATCGGTCAGGCCTCTGCCATCCGTCACGATAACGCGTTATTTTCAAGGACCAGTACAAGCACGCAATGGTAGCAACTGAAGCTTTTCCTTCAGTCCTCTTGGGGAACGTTGAAGGGAGCCCGGTAGCGAGCTTTACTTAGCTTCCTGTAAGCGTGAGCCAACCGACTTCTGCGAGTCCTACGATAGCGTTCGAGTCTACATTCCAACGAATCCTCCATGCCACGGCGACACGAAGCACCACCCCCCCCCACCCCGAAGGCTCCATTTTTCAAAAGGCTTGGCCCTTCTGTGGAAAGCCCAAGCAAGAGGAACCGTCTTGCTCACTCCAAAGCTCCCGGTTTGGCGCCGGTGTGTGGCGCTTGAAAAAAATCACTACAAAAAAAAAAGACACCCCAAGGTCAGTTCCCCGTAGTTCCCCCGTAGTTCCCCCTGGCTATACCGACCACACCAAGATTAATATTTTTTATTAACCGACTAATGATATACTATGAAACAGGGCCTCTCGCTCCATCACACAACCGCTCACGCTCTTGCTTAACCATCCCGCCCCCTAGCTTTCCGTGTCCTGAGGCGCCACGATGGAAATGTGGCAAACACACGAAGATCATTAACAGTTGGTTCGTTTTCTGCTTACCCTTTTACGCAGCGGCACTGAGACTAGAGCCAATTGCAGCACGAGACGCACACCAAGGAGGAGAATATTATCGAGAGGAAAAACACGAAGGCTCCTGGAAGGTTTTATTATCCTGCCACAAACCGGTAACTACCCATAAACAGGGCTTGCGCTCCACGTGTGGAACGTGTGGATTCCCACCCGTTAATTTCTTTTGGATTCCCCCCCCCCCCCCACGTGTGCTTCCACGTGTGGATCCACAGGTACCACGTGTGGATCTTGATATATTTCTTTCCCCACACGTGCGTTGATCCACATGCAGGGGAGTCTAGGCCCACAGCCAGGTGTCGCCAAGTCCAGTAGTGACGCTATTCTTTTTGCTCGCCGCACATAGGGGGAACGATTTTTTCCGAATTGGGGAGTCGGGAGAACCTACAAAGCCAAAAGCAGGCCCGTTCGTGAGAAAAGGCGAAGAATAAAAACACCTTCTTTTTCCCATCTATCTTTGTCAAGAGCTGCAACTCAACTATGTCTGATGTTTCCTTACGGAAAAGGGCGCCGCGCAAAAATTGAGAACCCGTCGTCGCTGTTGCCGTGTTATATGGCGCGTCCTCTCCAAGCGGATCTGAAACTGGACAGTTCGTGAAAATTTAGACAGCCCGTGCCTCTCTCCCTGGAGCAAGGTGGCCTGTGTTGGCACGCACAAATAAAACGAAGTGTCTTTTCTTCCCCCCACAAAACGCACGCAAAAAGGTGAGATCTTGGCGTTGGTCATACATTGTCGCGAATCTGGCTTGCCCAAACAAAGCTAGTAAATTGTACGCGAAAGAAAGCCGTGCATGCGCACTACACTGACACATTAAACGAGTTTGAGAGCCTTCCGGCAACCTATCTTGAAGAGGATGGGAAATCTTTTGAACTTGCGTCGTGATGAGGACCGATGATTGCAATTATTCTCCTTGAATGAGGAATGCCTAATAGGCGCAAGTCATCAGCTTGCACTGATTACGTCCCTGCCATTTGTACACACCCCAGCCTAGGACATTTAGGAGCATCAGCGCCCCCCAACCCCCACTAATACGCATTTGCTTTTTAAAAACCCATTTGACGAAGGTCACCCGGACCTCTAAACTCCCGGGTTCTCAAGCGAACTTTAACTCTGAAACCACGCATTTATTTTTGTTGTGCCCAACGCATGTAATTTGTCCGATGGCAGCGCACTATTCTCCCTCGTCGCTAGATCAAGAAAACGACCGTAAGTGCACGCCAAGGAAGCGCCACCCGTTTCTTGTTTCGTCTTGTGCAACTCATGAAATGCGTTGCACAGCGGGGATGAGACGACTAATACCACCTCGCAACGCATGAAATGTCCGAGCGGATGACATACGCTCGTATCGCCGCTATCGTCGTACTTGTGCCCTGATTCCTGTATCCTCCAGTAAGCTTCTCGCTCACGCATAGCCAACCTCGCAGTTTTTTGACGACGCGGCGGCGCACGTGCGCGAAACTGAAATCAAAGGCTGGCAGACGAGCATTTACATGACGGACAGATGCAAAACGGCTGCGGTTGAGGTATGGCCCACCCTCTTCGATGTTGTCCGCTTTCCTGCCTGAATTGTGCCCACGAGTTAAAGCACAACAATGCCGGCCATTCATCTCAAACTCTATCACCGGTTTGAGATCCCGTCAGAAAAGTTGACTCACATCAACGCTTCTAAAGGCAGCCCCTTCCGAAAAGTTGACTCACATCAACGCTTCTAAAGGCAGCCCCTTCCGAAAAGTTGACTCACATCAACGCTTCTAAAGGCAGCCCCTTCCGAAAAGTTGACTCACATCAAGGCTTCTAAAGGCAGCCCCTTCCGAAAAGTTGACTCACATCAAGGCTTCTAAAGGCAGCCCCTTCCGAAAAGTTGACTCACATCAAGGCTTCTAAAGGCAGCCCCTTCCGAAAAGTTGACTCACATCAAGGCTTCTAAAGGCAGCCCCTTCCGAAAAGTTGACTCACATCAAGGCTTCTAAAGGCAGCCCCTTCCGAAAAGTTGACTCACATCAAGGCTTCTAAAGGCAGCCCCTTCCGAAAAGTTGACTCACATCAAGGCTTCTAAAGGCAGCCCCTTCCGAAAAGTTGACTCACATCAAGGCTTCTAAAGGCAGCCCCTTCCGAAAAGTTGACTCACATCAAGGCTTCTAAAGGCAGCCCCTTCCGAAAAGTTGACTCACATCAAGGCTTCTAAAGGCAGCCCCTTTCGAAAAGTTGACTCACATCAACGCTTCTAAAGGCAGCCCCTTTCGAAAAGTTGACTCACATCAACGCTTCTAAAGGCAGCCCCTTCCGAAAAGTTGACTCACATCAACGCTTCTAAAGGCACCCCCTTCCGAAAAGTTGACTCACATCAAGGCTTCTAAAGGCAGCCCCTTCCGAAAGGTTGACTCACATCAACGCTTCTAAAGGCAGCCCCTTCCGAAAAGTTGACTCACATCAACGCTTCTAAAGGCAGCCCCTTCCGAAAAGTTGACTCACATCAAGAATGCCTTGGCGCTTCACTTGCTGAGTTCATCATGAACTGCGCTACGCTTCGCGTGCGCTTAACTTGATCGTTGCATTTCTCAGAATGCTTCTGAAATCCACTCATTGCGACAAAGAGAGGGGAAGAAGAAACAGGGTTTCATGTACGATGGGGTAACCCCCTGAGCTAGCCACTGATTTTGTGAGTGAACAGGCTAGCCCAGGAAGTCACAACCCAGCTCCCGTGGACCTCGCGGATACCGCGGACTGATAGGATAGCAAGCAGCGAATACCAGGATGTGGGTGGGTGGGAATTTTAGACTTTGTGTTGCTAAAACCCCAGTGACCTGCTGTTTGGTCGTTACGCTGAAACATTCCCACGATGAATCGTAAGGCACCCGTTTCAATTGCTGCAGCCTCTGTACATTGCGGGGTCTACACACGGCCTTTGCCCTGTTGAACTCGTGTGCGGGTTCGTCTGAGTGGTCTCCCTCATGCGGGCCACGGGCCCGGTGGCGGACTAAGGGAGGGTGGACACGTTCATGCGGCGAGCCCTGGCGCGGACCCTCGGGGCCGAGCTGGGGACACCGAGTGGGTACAGGCCTCGCTGGCCCCTGCAGCTGGCCGGAGCGGGGCTCAGCCCCCAGAATGCTCTGCACTTCTTTTACATAAGCGCCAGCTTGAAAGGATGCTCGACGATGCTGCCCGACAAAGAAGGGATCCCAAGTGCTGTAACTACCGAACCACGTGTTGAACGGACGTGAGGTCATGCGGGTTCACCCCTACACGACAAATCACACAAACACAACAGGGCAAAGTCCTGAGTGAGAAAACAACACACGGTGGTGTAAGCGAAGAACAAATTAGATTGTATTTGCCCCTTTCCTCTATATTTCCCCCCCTTACGTTGAGTATTTCTTGGCGGGGCACGAACCGAAGCTCTGGCATCGGCAACGATCAGAAATCCCACTGGTGTCTCCAAACGAGGATTCGCGAGCCGAAGCCCGTTTGTCGCTGGAAACGGATAAGCTACGGATCCGAAGACCCTAACCCCACAAGGGAGCAGCTGCCGTCTTCCCATCATTGGATAAGTAAAGCGACAACAAGAGTAGTATTTTTTTTAGCCACATGCAATGTGTGAGGAAACTGAACCGCCCAAGTAGGACCTTCTGATCATGATCATTTGCCAAATTTGCCACCTGAACCCACGTCCAGGATTTGGGCTCAGGGTAGTGCGGTCAACGAAAACTCTAGTTTCCCTTTCTACTTTCTCCTACTCTCGCGGTGTACGGTTTTTTGTTGCGGCCTCCCACCTCTCCTGCACTCGCTTCGTTGACAGGAAGGAAAATTGCACACAGCATTGCATCATTGAGGGCTCTTCCGGTGTCGGTGTGTACGCGGACAACGGCTGCCGGGCGTGCGTGCGGAACTGCCGGATTAAGAGCTGCGCGCACTACGGGGTGCTGGTCGCCAGCGGGCCGCGAGGCGGGGACGACGAGGTCTCGGAGATGTGCCTCGAAGCCGAAATCGCCGAGAGCTCCGGCAACACCGCCCTGCTCAAAACGCTGCGCGAGAAGCTCGAGACACGCGGCGTGACCACCGACGGCGTAACCCGCACGTGGACCGACACCAGCACCCGGGAGACCGGCCGCTGGTCGGCGCCGGAGACGGCGCCCATCTTCAGGGACAACGTCGTGTGCGCGCACATCAAAGTCGCGCGGCACACGTCTCCCTCCTTCTTCGGTGTGTGTCCCCACTTCTCTTCTTTTGAGCGCTGGCAAAAAAACACCGCAGGTTGCCCTGCAATGTTTTGTGCAAGGCCAAAAAGACGTAGGGAACGCGTTTCTGTTTTCGGTGGTTGATTGATGACAGAAGTCCTTATGTTCCTTAGGTGCCTTCGGTGTCCCTCACGTCTTCATTTCACGTCGAGTTCCCCTGGCAGGGTCGTCGAGATGGCCGAAATAGCAACCAACGCTGGCGCGTGAGGAAGAGATTGCTCGCAAGGCACCACTCGGAAAGCACAGATCTTGATGCGAGGGGTTTATCCCGTCTTTGAACACTAGCAAGTGTGGATGAAACAGGTCGATTGGGTGATGGCATGCGAACGAGTATATCTCGCGTTGGTAACCCCCCACACACCACTCTTCTACCATTTACCATACTTCAACTATCTTGTGGACTATCGTTATTACAAGAGAACTCCATTTCTGACTCGCTCTCACCGGCTCACGCTAATCATACACCTTCTTGAACAGGTAACAAATTAGTGCAGCCACACACCTTCACCTCCCTTGCATCGGCCGCTGTAAATGGAATCGTCACCGTAAAGGATGAGCCGAAGCCCGCAGTCCGCAAGCGTGACGACGAAGAAGACGCGTGAGCACCCGAGGGGCAGCAGGGTGTCTCAGGAAGGCGGGAATCGGTGCACGGGCCGAATGAATTTCGACGTACCGCATCGATCCAAGTAAGGCATGGCGTGCTTTGTACGAAGGCACCTTTCGTGTGCAGCTGCCTGTTATGTATGTTACAGGTCTCGACACGGCAAGCAGTGCCAAGTGGCAGAGCTTAAGTGCCAATGCAATCCTCCTGCAGCTAGTTCATACCTAGTGACTCGTGTAGTGAGCTAGACAGAGTTTAACCCCTTACGGACGGCGGGGCAGGGAGTTGTCCAGGGCGCAGAAAGCCTTCTGGGGGTGATGAAGCGAAATGCTGTGTTCCAAGCTGACACTTCATCGCGGGCACAACATGCAAGAAGGCCTGGAAGAAATCAGGAGCCGCGGGTAGCACCCAAGAGCGCCACTCACAGCACCTTCAATCTGAGCCCAGACCTAAACCCGCACTAACTTAAACTCAAGAGTTTCATGGCAGCAAAACCCGCGAACGTCCACCATACTACCGATTAAAAGCTGGCTGGACAGAGCTTTCGTGGGCTTGCACCGACTTGATGCGGTCAAGCGTCTGGACTTCTCGGACTCACGGCCGCGAGTGATGGCTCGAGTTGGGTTCTTCGAGCATGTACAGGCAATGGTGGTCCCATTGTTTTACAAACCCCCCCCCTGCTGAAACAGGCGGCTCGCAAAACAGTCTGTCGGGACACAGGGGTACACTCACCAACTTCAAGACTATCCGCTTTTGTTTCTATGTGAATACGCGAACAGCCCCTCCTCTTTCGCTTTCTTCCCCGAATAGTAGCGAGCATGTGCCTGCCGTGGAATGATGCCGGAAATAGGGAACGCATCGCCGAAGACGAAACGAATTCGAATCGCCTGACGACCTGCCGTGCACAAACTCCTTTGGTGACCGAGTGGTAGGTGGCGATATAACAGAAAAGAGGGGAAAACACAACAAGCGACTGAGCGAAGTTCTTTCGCCGCACGCACACTAAATACGGTAGAAAGGCGCCCAACGGGTGCGGACGATCAACGAGGAGCACCGGTGGGTGATGCCCTCGGGACCCGTACGCGTACCCCTGCCGCCGGCGGCGGGGCGCCAGCCCGTACCACAACTTCCACGAGCGCGGAGGCTTAGCAGAACCCTTTCGACGGCAGTTTCTCCTCTCTTTTTGCGTTTTTTTTTTGACGCCGGCTTTTCTGCTCTACCCTTCGGACAACCAAAGCTTTTAAACACACAGGCTGAGAAGAGGGGGGAAGCCCCTTTCCAACCTAGGGGAGAAACCACCGTGCCCCAGGGGCAAGGCCCCAGCACCGGGAAAAGAAAATAAACACAAACAAGCGACTGATTGGCTGAATTTCTGTCGCCGGGCAAGAACCAGGACAGAATGGCGCCCAATGTGGACAAGGAGTGGGTGTGGCAGCAGCTGCGGACGATCAAAGAAGAGCTCAAGCAGGGGGAGGAGTCGCGGCAGGCGGCGATCAAGACGGTGATGCTGCCGCCGGCGGCCCTCGGCGTCCCGTACCCGTACCCCGCCGCGGGCGGCGGCGGCGTGCGGCGGGGCGCCAGCCCGTACGGGATACAGAACTTCGGCTCCGGGCTGTCGCGCGCAACGCTCGCGCCCCACGCCGTCGGGCTGTACCCTGGGGAAAGCGCCCGGAGGTGGCGCGGCGGCGGAGACGAAGCCACGGGGCGCATCGGCGACCTGGATCGGCTCATCCGCAGAACAACCGGCGGCGGCGACCCCTACCGCGCCGCTGCCTCCAGGTACGGCGACCCGAGCCCCGGCAGCTTCGACGAGGCCATCGAAGAAGTCAAGCGGGCCCTGGCCCTGCACGGCGCGCAGCCGGCGTCCCGCGAAGGCCCCGCGAGCCGCCGCGGGTCTTCGCCGTTCGGCGGCCGCGCGGCGGCGAGCGCGTCCGTCAGCTCGGCGCTGCGCGCGGCCATCAGCGCCCTCGAGATACGACGGTATGCCTGCCAACTGCAACCGGCCATGGTGGCCGTGGTTATAAAGTGACACCAGTAGTCAGCGCTCGAGATGCGGTAGTGCCTCCTGCCTCCTAACTACCGGTTTAAGGCGTACGCAAAGTTGGACACTACAATAGCTATCAGCGCTCTCGAGATACGACTGACACACCAACTGCAACCGGCCACGGTGGGCAAGGTTATAAGTGACACTAATAGTCAGCGCTCGAGATCCGGTAGTGCCTCCTAACTGTGTACGAAAACTTGGACACTACAATAGCTATCAGCGCTCTCGAGATACGACTGACACACCAACTGCAACCGGCCACGGTGGGCAAGGTTATAAGTGACACTAATAGTCAGCGCTCGAGATCCGGTAGTGCCTCCCAACTGTGTACGAAAACTTGGACACTACAATAGCTATCAGCGCTCTCGAGATACGACTGACACACCAACTGCAACCGGCCACGGTGGGCAAGGTTATAAGTGACACTAATAGTCAGCGCTCGAGATCCGGTAGTGCCTCCTAACTGTGTACGAAAACTTGGACACTACAATAGCTATCAGCGCTCTCGAGATACGACTGACACACCAACTGCAACCGGCCACGGTGGACAAGGTTATAAGTGACACTAATAGTCAGCGCTCGAGATCCGGTAGTGCCTCCTAACTGTGTACGAAAACTTGGACACTACAATAGCTATCAGCGCTCTCGAGATACGACTGACACACCAACTGCAACCGGCCACGGTGGGCAAGGTTATAAGTGACACTAATAGTCAGCGCTCGAGATCCGGTAGTGCCTCCTAACTGTGTACGAAAACTTGGACACCACAATAGCTATCAGCGCTCTCGAGATATGACTGACACCGACTGCCATGGTTATAAGCCGTACGAAAACTGCGACATTAATATCAGCACTCAAGAAGGGTAGTGCCTCCTAACCATCCCAACAATTGCGCACTTACCATGGTTTGGCCGTACAAAAACTTCGACCACTACAATATCAGTCAGCACGGGTATTGCCTCCTGACTGACGCCAATCGCACACTTAACCAGGGTGAAGACGTAGGAAAGCGTAGACGCTATATTAGCTGAAACCATCTACAGGATATCACGAAACGCCTGTAGCCGAAAACCTGTTTCCGCAACTATGCTCCAACGCGGGCGCGCGCTCTGTTGGGGTTCTTGTACGATCGAATCTTGCAGGCTGCCTTTCAATGCATTGGGCAGGCTTAAAAAAAAAAAAACGTAGAGGCGGCGTGTTTTTTGGTGGTTGATCAGAGTTCCACCTGAATATGAACAGGGTAAATACAAGGGGGAAGCGATTGGTAGATGTATGCGATTCCAAAAGAACTGTCACTTGTGCAAGGTTACGACCGCAAGCTTGCTGCAAGGTTATTACCCGTTGCTAACCCGGTCCTGCTTTTGGCTTTGTAGGTTCTCCCGACTCCCCAATTCGTGGTTAGCACAAACTCAAGAGGTCGAGTCAACTATTCCCTGCAGCATTGGCATACTTTCAAGAAAACAAGTAGGATCGGGGATATGACACGCGAAACACAGGCTAATCAGGCTAGTTTAGGAAGCCCCTCACGCTCCGACACACTCACACAGGGATGCCGCATTGGCTGCAAACGACGTTTCAACGGCCGAATCGCTTGAAAGTTACATCGCAGTTCTGTCGCAAGAGGTATGCTGCTGCTCCATCGAGGGTTGTTTGCCCAAAAGTCGCAGTACATTGACCAACTGGAGACTAAAAACCGATGTGTATCAAAGATCCGAAAACCCCCTGCAGGCGGGCGGAGGCAGACACCCAGACACAGACACGCACGTCATGCGTAGAAAACAAACAAACCCATGCAGATTGGCCCCAAGCACATTGCTCGCCGATCGAATTACTACTCGCCGTCTCGTCTTCTCGCAGCAGTATGCATTTTTCGACCTGCATGCCCCGCAAAAAGCAATCGAAAATATTGCAAAAGAGCGTTTTATCAACTTCGCGGTGTCAAAGGATGTTTGGCAGCCGCTGCTGAACAAGGGCATGCTAATCCATGTGGTTCATGTAACCAAAATAACTCAATGCTTAAGAACCCTGCCACCAACACTGCATTGTTAGCACGAAAATAGGAAATGAGAGCGCTCTCTGAAAAAGGTTGAGCGGCAACAGGGAACAACGACACACACAAGTACCTGCTGGTGGTGGCGTAAGAAGGTAGCATGCCAATATTCGGCACCAAAGGAACCCATTCGACGATCACTCACCGTCGGCTTTAAAGCCCCGGCCTCACTCTAAAAACGACCATTTGGCACAAGAAACAGTCTAAAGAACGAACAAGCACACACGAACACCAGCCGCTTGACGCGGAGGACGGGATCCTGACGATGGCCAAGGACACGTACGGCGACGCTACGAGGACCGAGGCGGCGGCGCGCCTGATGGAGAGCGTCGAGCGGTTTGCGAAGAAGGAGAGCGTCACCATCACGACGACGACGACCACGACGCTCACCGCGCAGTCGCAGGATGGGTCGCTGACGCCGCGGGGCAGCCTGCCGCGGGACTCCGCGGGCCACACGAGGCAGCACCGCCAGGCGCAAGGCGGGCGGACGTTAGGGTCACGTTCGGGCTCCGCAACGCGCCTTCAACGACGAAGCCAAGCCTTTCGTTTTAGGGTTTAGCACCAACAAAGCACTGTCAACACAAAAACAGGAAATCCAAAGAGGTCGAATAGTCAGCAGCAACAGACAACAAAGACACCCACACGTACATACTGTACACTCTACAAGCATTGAGTTCTTTTGAGTACATGAACTACATGCATATCTACTAGCATAAAGAAAGATAGCATGCTAGACCAGAAACGAACCCTTTCGGTGATGATCACCGGAGACTTCAAGACCCCGGATCCTCAAGCGAACTTTCACTCTAAAACACGAACACCAGCCGCTTGACGCGGAGGACGGGATCCTGACGACGGCCGAGGACGCGTACGGCGACGCTTCGAGGACCGAGGCGGCGGCGCGCCTGATGGAGAGCGTCGAGCGGTTTGCGAAGAAGGAGGGCGTCACCATCACGACGACGACGACCACGACGCTCACCGCGCAGCCGCAGGACGGGTCGCTGACGCCGCGGGGCAGCCTGCCGCGGGACTCCGCGGGCCACATGGGGCAGCACCGCCAGGCGCAAGGCGGGTGCACGTCCGAGGCCGCCAGGGTTGCCTTCGAGCTCCGCAACGTGCCTTCTCCGACGAAACCCAGCGGAGCCTCGCCACGTGGCTCGAGACAGGCTGACCGTGCCCCGTCACCTAGGGGGGGGAGCAGGCACGACAAGCGGGCGCCCGCAGCATCAGCCGTGGCGTTCGGGCGGCAGGCGACGAGCACGGGCGAGGACACCGAGACGCTGTCCAGCAGCGGCGGGTCACCGCCGCCGCGCGCGGCGCGCCGCCGCAAGCCGCAGCGGCACGCTTCGGGCGGGTCGTCCAACGGCACCGCAGCGCCGCTGACCAACGACGACCAGTACAAGCTCGCGTCTCTGCACAAGCAGCTCAACGCCGCCGACGCCGGCAGCGTGGACAAGACGTTCTCCGCAGTCCAGAAGCAGCTCGCCGCCGCCCGGCTGCGTGGGTCGATCTCGAAGGGCAGGCGCAAAGAGGTGTGTATGTGTGTGTGTGTGTGTGTGTGTGTGTGTGTGTGTGTGTGTGTGTGTGTGTGTGTGTGTGCGGCGCCTTGAGTTTCAGCTTAGTGTGAGTTTGATCAAAAGTAGCCCTCCAAAAAGACCGGCCACAGTCAACGCCGTGTGGGTGCGGGCTCTAGATATGAATCATCATGTTTCAAACCCCCGATTGCGCAAAACCTGGAAGCAATCAGAGGGTGTCGGTAGTACAAAGGTGCGCATCCATCTGGCACTCAGCTCGCATCGGGGAGGTGACGCTACCCACCTGGACAAGGTGTCCTGCTGCGCCTTGAGAGTTAAGAGAGTCAGACGAAAGAGAGAGCGCAGCGAGTACGTGTGAGCATTCATCACCCAGGACCCACTTTGTAACAATAAAGTTTTATATTGTTTCTCGTCGAAATAGGCACAGCCCTCGAGTATTTCTGACGCCACTTTACCATGTGGACTACGACCATGACTCACCTGATTGTTTACCGCTTCATGCCACCATTATCAACAGGATATGAATTACTCGGAACAAAACAACCCACAGAGTACCGTAGCTCAGTGATGTGCTCCTTTTATCCTGGCGGAATAGCAGTCGGGCAAAAAACTGGGTTCAGACGGCAGCGGGGGTGCACTCGGCCAATTTCATCGCCTTCACGCCGTGCCGCTTGACGTCGTTACTGTCCCCTTGCTAGCGTGTCTTCCTTCGCCGTGCGCGGTAATGCACCCCCCTGCTTCTTCTGCTTCTGTTGTGCTGGATTGTCACAAATTCTCCGTCGCTTCGCAGACGACGAAACAGTGGCATCCTCGCTGGTGACGGCGTCGTGGGTGGAGTCGGAGCTGGCGAGTGCCGCCTTCCGGTCGTCAACGCGTGCTGAACCTGCCGGAGACCTTCGTGAAAGCCAGCCCCATCCTCTCGGCATGGAGGACCGACTTGCCCTCGCCGGGCTTCGTGTGCTCGAGTCCTCTCGGCTTGGAGGACCGACTTGCCTCGCCGTGCTCCGTGTGCTCGAGCCAGGACCACCAGGTGAAAGCCAGCCCCATCCTCTCGGCTTGGAGGACGCTCGAGTCCTCTCAGCTTGGAGGACCGATTTGCCCTCGCCGGGCTTCGCGTGCTCGAGCCAGGGCCGTATTGTTGTTATGTACCGGCCCAGCCCTGCTGCATCCCGTCTTGCTCGTCTCCGTGCAGGTTTGATTGCCCGCACCGGGTTCTTCGTCGTCGTGGAAGCCCGCTGATCTTCGAAGATCTCCGACGTTTTATGAACGCATTGTACAACGTTAATACCCCTCCGTGTCGCTATCCCGAAAACCCTTGTAGCTTCACCCTCTCCCCCTGGGTTCTGCTTTCCCTCTTGCTCCTCCTCTTGCTGGGCAAGAAAGAGAGACAAACATGAAAAGTGTAGCTCTGTAGATGATGTGCATCGATGCTGTTGAAGGCGCGCCTTTTTTTACCCCTTTCCTTAAGTTTTCTTTCTCTAAAGGCGTCCCAAGAGCCCTATCGGGTGTGTGCCAGCGAAGTAAAGGGAAAATCGTGTTGCTGGACAACTGAGGCCGCGGCTGAGCCTGAATGTGCCAGAAGCGAAAAAAGAGATGTCTATGGGTTGGTGTCCGATACCCATGGTTGTCACACACCTGGCCCGGCATACGCGTGCGGCTGGATTCTAGTTAGGGTAGGCGGGTTTTTTTTTTTGGCCCATGTCCGCGCGCGCGTAAATTTTTGGGAACCCCCGGAAAAAAAAAACTTTTGCCAAAAAAAAACTTTTGGGATCTGTGCATTGGAACCGGTCGTGAGAGCGACTGCAGGCGTAGTCACGAGCGTGTCCGGCTCGCGAAAAGTCGAAAACCTGTTCATCACACCGATACTTCACGGCGATGCAAATCGCGTAGACTTTGTTTACCTCAGTGTGTATTGACTTTGAAGCTGACTATGCCCGGTGCTGGGTTGGTGCGCTGGGCAAGCAATATCGTGCTACTTTGACGTTGGTGTCAATCTATTTGCGTAGCTCCTGCTGGACGCAGTCGAAGCACGCGGGATACAAGCACAGCCTCAGCCTCGAAAGTGTGCGCGGTTTTACCGGCAAGGCATGTCGGGAGGTTTTGCCACTGTGGTGCGATTATCACACAGAACCAGTCCGGGGCAGTGCACGCGTCTATGCCTTCCGACGCCTCAAGCAGCTACTAGTATCTGAGACTCGACTGAGGAGGCATGAAAAGGACGCGGGGCAAGCGATGCGTTCACGGTGCTTGCGACTTAGTGCACTTGACCGGCGGCAATGCCTTGTGCCGCGGTATATTTGCGAAGAAAACGGCACTCGTCGCCTGACAGTCTAGACCGCACATCCCTGAGCATAACTGCCTTCGTTGCACACGGCGTCTAACCAATTGCCGTGTGCTAGAAGCACCTGCCCTCCGTGCGGATGTCGAGACATCAATGGTCTCTTTCGATGTGGGTGAGGTACATCTTGTGAGTCCGGCGCCGTTTGCTACGCATCAGAAGGTGGCCACTGGCTAAAGCTTGCTGACAGGAGGGTCGGCAGAGTACCGACAAACTCCGTTTACACCAAGCAGGGCATCTTTGTGTACTCGGGTAATATTGACAAAGCCACTACACCCGAAGTGACGGTGTCGACGTCCGCCTTTGGGGGTTTCAACAGCAGACCGCCGCAGAAGCCGCGAGAGCAACCATCCTTGCACAAGGTGGAGGAAAGCAGAAGTTGAAGTTCACCATACTATCTGCGGGTAGCTGGCGCTTATTCTCGCCGATGGAAATGCCACCGACCAGCCGTCAGTAGGCTCTCGCACGGTGGTTCGGTAGGACCGTGACATCGCAATGGGGCATGTCAGAAGAGAGATAAGAGATTGACGGACACCCGCGCAATCGACAGTCCTCTGGGTCACTGCTTTATTGTTCGCAGCGTACCCAGCGAACCGCGATCTCGAGTTCAAACCCGAGTGTTTTTTCTCCTGTGGCATCGTCTATCATCTGCAGCCTCCGACTATGGAAGGTTTTGTCGAAACGCACCCCGCGCGGCGTTCAGGACTGTTGAACTCTAGACTGCCACCGCAACCCCTCGGACACATCAAGTTCATCTTCACACTCACCTTTGAGCTCATCGTCCAGAAATTCTACCAACAACGGGCACAAAAGTGCCAACAGCGGACTGGCCAGTAGTATAGCCGGCACATATGGTGTGACATCCAGTAGCAGAAAGTCTTGTGGCAAAAGTTTTTTTTTTCTGAAAAGTTATTTTTTTTTGCGCGCGCGCGCGTAAATTTCTGTGGGCCGACGGACATGGGCCAAAAAAAAAAAACCGCCTACCCTTATCAATAAACCTTCAAAAAATCTTCTGAAAGACAACCCAGCGAATGTAAGCGACTTGGATCCGAACAACAACAGAGAAAAAGAACGCCGTCACAGGCAACTGCCTGCGCAAGTATCGCCGGTAACACAAAGCTATCACAAAAATCACCCGAGGCGCAGACACGCGGGCTTCGACTAAATGCGCTACCACAAGTTCAGTTGAAGGGCAACAGCGTGGGACACGTGGCTAATGCATGAGATCAAGTCTAACTCGGAGATACGATGGACAAAGCCCCCTTCCCCGAAAAGCCCACCGATTACGCACACAAGGCTCAGTCTGAGCTGAATTTCACGAAAAGACACAAGGTCGAAAGGCACCAGCCCACACGTTAAAACAAAGCAAAATAAATCCCAAAATGGCCGCGTGGCAACCGCCCCCCACGATAACGAAGCTGTACGAGAGCATGGGACAGCAGAAGTGGTCGGCGGTGAACAAGCCGACCTCGGGGGCGCAGACCACGAAGGCGCTCGAGGAAGGCCCCGCGCCGCTGCAGCTGTACTCGCTGCGCACACCGAACGGGCAAAAGGTGGGCATTCTCTTAGAGGAGCTCGGCGTGGAATACGACGCGCACTGCGTCGACATATCGAAAGGCGACCAGTTCACCAGCGGCTTCGTCTCCGTCAACCCGAACAGCAAAATCCCCGCCCTCGTCGACAAGGACGGCCCCGGCGGGAAGCCGATCAACGTGTGGGAAACCGCCAGCATCATGCTGTACCTCGCGGAGAAGCACAACAAGTTCATCCCTTCAGACCCGGTGAAGAAGGTGGAGATGATGAACTGGGTGTTCTGGCAGATGGGCGGGCAGGGTCCGCTGCAGGGGCAGTTCGGGCACTTTTTCATCTATGCTCCCGAAGACAAGCACGAAGCCCGCGATTACGGCGTCGCGCGGTACGGGATGGAGACGCAGAGGATGTGCCACTTGCTGGACTGCCACCTCGCGGACAAGGACTACATTCTCGGCGAGGAGTACTCGATTGCCGACATGTGCTGCCTGCCGTGGATCCGGATCCTCGTGACCGACGAGTACAAGTCGGGCGACAAGTCTTTCCGAAGGTTTCTCGAGATCGACCAGTACAAAAACCTCCTGCGCTGGGTCGACCGTGTGGACCAGCGCCCGGCCGTGCAACGTGGGCTGTCCGTCTGCGAAAAAGGAGTCGGGAAGCCGTGGCTTCAGAAATGAACGAAAACAGCTTGAATTCAGCAGTGCAGAACTTTTGTTGTCCGATTCCTTTGGAATCCGGTGCCCGACACCTTCCTAGAGAGCCGTGGATCCGGATCCTCGTGACCGACGAGTACAAGTCGGGCGACATGTCTTTCCAAGAAGGTTTCTCGAGATCGACCAGTACAATAACCTCCTTCGCTGGGTCTACTGCGTGGACAGCGCCCCGCCGTGCAACGTGGGCTGTTCCGTCTGCGAAAAAGGAGTCGGGGGAAGCCGTGGCTTCAGAAATGAACGAAAGCAGCTGGTATATAGCAGTGCACCGAGAACCAGTCGCCGAAAACGACGCTCTAAAAGCTCTGACGATGTGCCCGTCACACTTGGCAAGATCCCGGTGACCCGAACACGCCCCCTGGAAACACGGATGCCCTATAATTAGCCGCTCGTGGGGCGTGGCGGACGATTAATACTCGGTGGCCAACACATGCAGCCTGCCTTAATGCGTGCACCTCCAGCTGTCCGCCTGCGGAAGCAGAACGGTTATGGTTGCAGTACTACAAAACAAGCCCATTTTGACGAAGGTCACTTAAAACGCCTTTAAATTCCGGGTTCTCAAGATTAAAATGATCGGGGAAACCGTTGCTTCAGCAGTGAGCAGTGCGCACCCCATCGCAAAGCGTCCTATGCTCTGGACTTCGGGGGTTTTGTCCTTCTTCTTCTTCTTCTTCCGACACTTTTCCTCTAGCCTCGCGCACGTTTGAGGCAGTTGTGGAAACACGATTGCCCATCAAATGTGTGCTACCACCACCAACGCTGTTGAATTGTTGTGTGCGCGCCGGGTGGGAAAGCGCGGCGGCCGCTTTTTGATTGTTGAGCTTGCGTCTGCACCGCTGGTCCCAATCAATCCATCGGTTCCGTGTCAACGTTTCTTCGTAGACTAAGCTACGTTCCCTGGCCGCCCGGAGCACTCGAATCTCCTGGACACCCTTGAGTCCTCCCGACCTTCCTCAAACGCTTGTGCCACGTACCCCCCTAGCCGGTGGGAGAGGCGCACGTCGCGCATACTGACGTCAGATCCCAAAAGGATGATGCTGACGCCCGCTAGCCTTGTCCCGGGAAGCCACTTAAGAAGACTCCTTCCGACTTTTTTGCTTCTTTCTCCGTCATTCTCCGCGATGCAACGTCACATTCATTGTGAACGTGACCGCGGTGTCGGTCACCGTCGTTCAAAGCGTTGCTAGAAAACATCGAAACCAAAATGTGTACAAAACGTACGAGGAAAGACTTAGAGGGTGCAAAGACCACCCAAGCAGAAGGTACCAGGCATACCCACACCCCCAGGAAAACCCCCAACTCGCCTTGACTGTCGACTGTAGACACAAAACACGGATCCTTCAAACTCGAAACTGTCTAGAAGCAGAATGACGCCTACTGAAGGGTTTTTGGGCCGAGCACGGTTGCCCTAGTGTTTTCGAGGTCATTCCATTGATAGCATCCCTCGTCCAGGATTCTCGCCCGCGTCCAGGAGCCGCCCCCTTCAGTCGGGTGCCTCTTTAGAGTGGGGAAGCTTGATTGCTTCAGTGGAGCCGCCGGTGCCTCTCGAGGAGGTGGGCGTGCAGGGGATAGCGCGCCTTCAGATTCTCCTGCAGCTGCGCTTCGGCGGCGATGGCCGGAACTTGCGGAACCTTCGATTTTGCTGGTTCTTCTGGGTGTCTTGCTTGCTCCCCTCTTCGGGGAATCAAGCATCACTCGCTCGCAGGACGGGCAAGACGCTTCTCCAGCCGATCGGTGATTCCACAGTGTGAGAACTTCCGGTCACTTACCCTTGTGTGCATCATGTGCCTTGCACAGGCCAGCTTCTGCACGGCGGCGGCGGGGCCCGGGGAGGCGCTGGTTGTCGCACCGCTGTATTCTTCCAGGAGGTGGCTGCTCTGGGTAGTGCTCTTTGACTCAAGTTTGAGGGTCTCGAGAAGCCCGTCACTTACCCTTGTGTGCATCATGTGCCTTGCACAGGCCAGCTTCTGCACGGCGGCGGTGGGGCCCGGGGAGGCGCTGGTTGTCGCACCGCTGTATTCTTCCAGGAGGTGGCTGCTCTGGGTAGCGCTCTTTGACTCAAGTTTGAGGGTCTCGAGAAGCCCCGCCTCGTCAGCGCCCAGCTGCCGGACGATGGCTGGAACTTGTGCCACCTTGCCCGGCTGCGCAGCCACCGCATAAAACACCGCCAGCTTCTGCTCGAGCGACCGGCCAACAGGGAATTCTTTACGTGCACTCGCCAGGAGGTGCCCGTGCTGCGGGTAGCGCGCCTTCAGGGTTTTTACATAAGCGCCAGCTTGAAAGGAAATGCTCGACGATGCTGCCCGGCAAAGAACAGAAGGGATCCCAAGTGCTGTAACTACCGAACCACGTGTTGAACGGACGTGAGGTCATGCGGGTCTACCCCTACACGACAAATCACACAAACACAACAGGTCAAAAGTCCTGAGTGAGAAAGCAACACACGGTGGTGTAAGCGAAGAACAAATCAGATTGTGTTTGTATTGTATTTGCCCCTCTACCTCTATATTTCCCCCCTTCCAGTCGGAGTCGAAGCAGCTACGTCGAGTATTTCCAACAGCTGCTCCTCGTTGTCGCCGGACAGAGGATGGCCGGGATTTGCGCGACCTTGTCCGGGGCGGCGGCGGCATAGAAGGCGGTCAGTTTGCGGGTAAGGCTGTCGGTGGCGGGGGTTGGTGCTTGCAGGGTCTTTTGCTGTGTCGGGGGTCAAGGAGGTGAGCGTGGTCGGGGTACCAGGCTTGCAGGGTGGTCGGGGCCGTTGCCGTTGCTCGAGGATCACCGGGATTTGCGGGACTTTGCCCGGGGCGGCAACGCGGCCAGGCAGGCGGCGAGGGAGGCGGCGGGGGGGGCTTCGGGTGGGTGGGTGTGGGGGAGTACAAACAGATAGACGAAACGGAGAGAAAATCCTGGGTTCGTGTTGCTGTAGTTGTGAAAACCCCCGCCAACCTCGCTATTTTGCGAGTGGGTTATCAGAGTAGGCCGCTCGGAAACTGTAGGGATTCCACTTGACGCGCTGAAAGCGCTCAAGCTAGCTTGCAGTTAGTGGTGGGTCGGGTGGGTGGCTTGAGGTTCCTGGTTCATGCCGCAATGGGATCCTCAAAAAGGACTGCCGGCAACGAGCTCCGGGTGTCGGCGTTTCCGTGGGACCACGGCAGGAACCACTGGTGCAGCAACGGGGGACGCCCCGAAACTCCCCGAAACTTGGGCTCGGACCAGGTGGGTTATCAAAACAATTCTGTGCAGCGGCAGCAGCGACGACTCCAGAACGCAGCGCAGCACCCGCGGCAACCCCGGCAATCCATTCCCCGCGGGCAGAATCGCAGCGGCCCCCTCCCCAGGGACGAAGGCAGGGGCGAACCAACGGGTGGTGAAGTAACGAGGCCCGCGCGTCGTGTTTGGCGACCCCTCCGAACAGTCCTCCCTGGCCCTGGCCCACGCCGGCTTTCCCCGAACCTTAACCGGCGACAGCACACGGCATGGGCCAGGATCCATCAAGGGGAGCAGCGCGAGAGGCACCATCCACGCTTCAAAGGCCCACACACCTACCCAACCAGTTATCCAAAAAAAAGAAACGGAAAAAAAGAAAAAAAGAGAAAAGCCGCAAGAAAAAACCATGTCGCGCTGCATGGACCCC
Organism: Diplonema papillatum; assembly: GCA_030068145.1. Taxonomy (NCBI): domain Eukaryota; phylum Euglenozoa; class Diplonemea; order Diplonemida; family Diplonemidae; genus Diplonema; species Diplonema papillatum. The sequence goes on from JAPJBO010000013.1 coordinate 163,877, forward strand.
CACGAAAACCGGAGAATGCACGAGCGGGGGGCCCTCAAGAAGGAGTTCCTCTTGCGAGGGATGTACTTTGACGAGTCGGGCGTTCGGGTCGCGTGGGGAAACACGGATCATGAGCACGAAGAAGCATCGTACACCCAAGTACCTGTGCTATGTGGGCAATGCCAAACGACCGTACCGAGGGGCGGGCTTATTAGCACGGGTACACGAATGGTGGAGCTGGAGTGTCCGGTTCCGATTGAGGGGATAAGCGTGGTGTGCGCAGCATGCGCAGTCAAGCTCGATGAGAGGTGGGTGAAGGACTGTGACCCGCGTACCACTAAAGGCTACTGCTACTTGACCAACGCCCAACGTACCGCCGAACTCGGAAGGGCGGGCATCCCCGTGACGCCGGAAAACGTCGGCGGGCCCCCCAAGAAAGAGGCCCTCGCAGGCCTCAAGGTGACCTCAAACGGCGCCTTCTATGATGTACCCCTCACCCAAGTCATCCAGCAAGTGACCGGGGCTGGCGGGCAATATGTGCCCTGGACCGGCGCCAAATCGACGGCGGCTGCGATCAGCATCTGTGTCTACGGTGGCGAGGGGACGACGTCTTACGGGGGGAAGATCGGGAAAGGGTCCGTGAAATACAGAACGATCAAGAAATACAAACGCATCGAGTTCGTCGACGCGGCGGATCTGCCTGCCTTCATCAAGCGAAAGGCCGAAGAGGCGGAGGCCGAAGAGGAGGAGGAAGAAAGCGAGGAGGAGGAAGAAAGCGAGGAGGAGGAAGAAGAGGAAAAAGCGGACGACCGGCCCCGCAAAAAAGCGCGTCTGGATCCTCCGGGGGCGATGTCGTACCGCGAGCTGCAGAAGGCATGCAAAGAGAAGGGCCTCCCCGCTGTCGGAACAGCAGAGGCGCTCAGAAGCAGGTTGGCGGGAATAGCTGGCAAATGAGGTGGAGGGAGGGGCGGAAACGTGCAGGTGCCCGCCGACCGCGTGCCGCAGGAAACTACGGAACTGCCTGTACCCCCAGCTCCGACAACTGGTATATCCCATGGTGTTTTCGCTTCGGCGTGTTCCTTTTATTCAGGTGGGCACTCCCCCATGCGGCCACTCATGAACTAAAGTTTTAGCCACATGCAATGTGTGAGGAAACTGAACCGCCCAAGTAGGACCTTCTGATCATGATCATTTGCCAAATTTGCCACCTGAAACCACGTCCAGGATTTGGGCTCAGGGTAGTGCGGTCAACGAAACTTCTCCCATGCTGGCAGCCTACCCAACAACTGATTCAAGTTCCCCTACTCCCAGCTCTGACACCTGATAGGTTCGCTCCGCGGACGCTTGTGTGTGCGCTTCTGGCTACCCCCTCCTAAGGTAAAAAAAAAAAAAAAACGTAAAATCAAGCCCAATTGGATCCCCCCTCCCCTCCCCTCCCCTCCCCCAACGGTCGAAGAGGACAGGTGAGGAGATAAAAGTGAAAGGCACACCAAACCAATCGACCATTGGGATTGGCGAAGACACGTACATGGTGACGGGTTTCATAATCCACACTGGAAAAGTACATGCTGTGCCGGAAACTTCGTTTCGAACGGTTACATCGTCTCCCTTGAGAAGATATATACACTTTCACTCAGTGGAAGCAGTGCCCCGTGGCGGTTGGTTACACCACATCCCAAACTAGAACCCCCTTTTTTTAATTCGATATACATTGGAACCAGAAAGTAGTGATAGCACCGGAACAGGACCGAAAGTCCTCGCCCAAAGGACCCAGTGAAGAGCTCTAACTTTGGATTGGTATGCGTTCAAGAGCGAAACCAGAGACAAAGAACGAGGTGCACACAACACCGCGGTGAAGAAAATAATAAAGAGGAATCGTCCCTCAACGTTACAGACCCTACCTGCGGAGTCTTACACTCCCTGCGACCCTTTTTCCCTTTCCCCTATTTTATTTTACACTTTCTTAGACGAAGACTTGATGCTAGCATCAAACATGCATGCGAGCCAGTGTTCTGCCTAAACATTAAACTAAGTTTTCCCCCCCAGGCTCTCGGTCTCAGAGAAAATACGCGTGGTCCACATGTGGACGCTTACTGGGGGGGGGGGCGTTGTATAATGGTTTAGCTTGAAGGGTATTGGAAAGGTTGAAAAAGGTTTTGGGGGTCACCGTCGGTTTGTGCTTTTATTTTATTTTATTCTGTTTTTCTTATTTTTTTAGCAACATGCAATGTGTGAGGAAACTGAACCGCCCAAGTAGGCATGATCATTTGCCAAATTTGTCACCTGAAACCACGTCCAGGATTTGGGCTCAGGGTAGTGCGGTCAACGAAAACTCTAGTTTCCCTTTCTACTTTCTCCTACTCTCACGGTGTACGGTTTTTACATCCCGGATAATTGTTTTTTCGGGGGTTCGCGTAACCCTTCTTTTCCGGAAGATACCGTTATCTTTTCTTTTCTCTCTGGCGCTCTTTTTCTCTCTATCTCTCTCTTTGGCTAGCAAAGCGACTATTGCGACCGACCACGACCACACCCGTAATGAATGTGATCAAGGGCCCCCCACGTTCTACATGTTGAGCATTGAGTTCTTTAAGGTGCAGGTGCCATCAAGGTCCTGTTGAGCAGGGGTTGCCATGTAGCATGTAGCCCCCGGGGGGGGGTCGAATTATCAGTGGGGGCTAAATACAACGGGTATCGCGATTTTCAGATTTATAAAAATATTTTTTTGAATACAACGAGTACTCATTCAATCCAAAAAGATAGGAAAAAGTCGGGGAGAATGAGATTGGCCGTAAGTTTACATGCTGGTCACCCCGCCTTCCCAGAACACAATCCTGATGCATATTGGCTTGTGGAATACTCAGCGTTTGAGCTGGTGTCGAATGGCAGGCCCCCATCGCCCTCGAGACCGTAGCAACTGTTGTCGCCCACACACATGCGGGGAACACGGCTACTGGGTATTTTCTGAGCTGGAAAATGCCGTGAATGAAATTTGGGCTTGTTGGCAAGGTGTCCGCAAGCCATCAAAGGGAAGTACGTTGTCACTGCAGCACGTTCTCACCCGCACATGCCAGTTTCTTTTGCATTCGTTGGTCTCGCAATTCTCGCTGTAGCTGGAATGCCGAGCATTTTGGGCTAGAACTACTGTGCCTTGCAGAAACGCGCCGGTCGGATGTTGAATGATGGGTTCACAAAGTGTATTTTTGTTGTCAGCTGAATATAATGAGTATCAGTGTACTCCAAAATAAATCTTGTGTAGTTTTGGTGTCCGCTGAATAGAATGAGTACCTAGCCCCCCCCGTGCATAAGATGGATAAAAAACTCGGGTTTTGGCGGTATCCATCTTAATCAAGGGGGGTATCCATCTTAAACACGGGGGCGCTGTAGACTACAGTGTAGTCACTTTGCACAGGGGTACCTCACCCCCGTGTTTAAGATGGATTGGCATTCTCGCCCGTTATCCATCTTAATCAAGGGGGTTTGGCTATCCATCTTATGCACGGGGGGGGCTAGGTACTCAGTGTATTCAAAAAGAAATATTTTTTTTTTGTATAAGCACCTGCTTTGTAGGAAATAGAGGCTGCCAGTTGCAAAGATCAAAGGAGGTAAATGTGCTGTAGCCCACACGAAACACAGGTGAATCTGGGTTTAGTGGCGGGCGTAAGCGTTCAACAAAAAAGACCCATTTTGTAGTTGTATTGTTTCTCCCCCTCTAGCCTCCTTCGAAGTAAGCACAAGGCAGCCCCTCGAGTATTTCTCAAAACAAATATTGCCCAATTTCGCACGTCTGTACGGTTAATACAACGAGTACTCCGATAATTCGACCCCCCCCAGTAAGGTTCGAGGGGAAAAAAACCTTTCCATCCATGTGCGGCGAGCAAAGAGAATAGCGTCGCTACTGGACTTGGCGACACCTGGCTGTGGGCCTAGACTCCCCTGCATGTGGATCAACCTGTGGTACACACGTGTGGGGGAAGAAATATATCAAAATCCACACGTGGTACCTGTGGATCCACGCGTGGAAGCACACGTGGGGGGGAACAACCCAAAAGAAATTAACGTGTGGAAATCCACACGTTCCACACGTGGAGCGTAAGCCCTGGCTGTACTACCAGACCGACACAGGCGCGCCAAAAAACACACGAATCAAACGACAGGAGAAGAAAATAAAAAAAGAACGCAAAACAGAGAAAAAAAATGAACGCGGCGCTAATCTTCGCTCTGGCGTGCCTGGCGTTCACACAATCTGCGACGGCGGCGAACTACACAGGAGACAGCTGCAAGAGCTCAGGGACGCAGATTGAGGTGGAAGAAGCGGAATACGGGGCTGTGCGCTGCTGTGGGTATGGCGGGGGGTACTGCGAAAGCCGGTATCATCATACGCTGTGCTACTCGAGCAACGTCACGTTCGTGGCCGCGACGAGCATGTGCAGGACGGTGGGCCGTGCCAGGTTATGTACTGCCGCGGAGCTCGAAAAGGAGCTGTGCTGCGGGACCGGCTGCAACTACGACAGCGAGCCTGTCTGGTTCGACAACTGCGCACCTGCCCCCTGTGGCAGGCACGGATCCTGCTCCAGCAACGCCACAGCGTACACCTGCACCTGCGGTCCTGGGTTCTCTGGCACCCACTGCAACGAAACCGAAACCGCAGCACCTGAACCTATTCAATTGTAGACAACACATGCCGCGCAGACGGAGAAACCATTACAAGCAACAGCGTGGCGCTTATTTCATGGTGACAAGCTTGTTTGTCTGCATCAAAAGGCGTCGGATGGGCAGCGTGCTGTGCTAAATCACTTAAACCGACGTACACACGAACAAAATGCGCACCCGCTTTTGTAGGACACAGGCGAGGCGGTTCAAAGCGCGCCAAAAAAGAACGCAACCCAGTTGTCTCATTTTTAGCCATGCAATGCGTGAGGAAACTGAACCGCCCGGGCTGGACCCTGAAATCGAGGTAAGTCCGAGATTTGGGTACAGAAGGGTCGTGCGGCCACACCGAATGGTTTCACAGCTCTTCTTTTTTTCTTTCCGGTTTCACATTTCTTCCATTCTTCTTTTTCTGTTTCTACCCCACTATCTCACGAATACGCACCTGCTTTGTAGGAAGTACCACTAGTCAATAAACAGCACAAGACGCACAACGGGAGACACCGACCCACCGTCTGATCAACGAGGGACCCCGTAGCGCGATTGAAGATGCTGGGGGCAGCAGAGTGCATCTCGTGACCCGGCGAAACTCCAAAGCTGCCGTCTCGCCACCGAGGGGGCAAGGAAAACCAAGGCACTTTCGCACCTCAAACATAGGATAAGCCACCAGCCACCGGGCGAGCGAGCGAAAATTCCTCCATTTCGCGAAAGTCCTTCTTTTTCTTTTGGCAACAAACGCAAGGTTAATGCGCTGAAGTACATCGACCAACTCATTTGTGCGGCACCGACCTGCCACGTTCAAGCTTGCTCCGACCACTGCACCCTCTGCCGACACTCGCTAGCCGTCGACGCTCATGATGGCAGCCCCATCCTGAAGTACAAATACTGCCGACGCGTCACTGCTGCTGTGTGCGCTCGGATTGGCGCCGCTCAAGCGGCCACCTTATGTCACTCGTTTGCTTGTAAAGATTGCTCCGTTCTTCTCCCTGACTTGTTCCCGGATTAGGATGACACATACTACTACTACTACTACTACTACTGGCAACAAACGTGTTTGTCATTGTTAAGAAGAGACGGTTGGCAGTGTCATTATTAAGAAGAGACGGTTGGCAGTGTCATTATTAAGAAGAGACGGTTGGCAGTGTTGTACCTATCGAATAGGAACTACACACGCGCGCACAAACAAAAAGTCAGAGCCAAGAACCGTCATCGTAAGAGGGGTGCTTCGAGACAAACCCGGACTATCACTCTCTGTTTTACAGTGTGGTGTGCCGTGAATTGATTACATTGCAGAGAACCTGTGGTGATCCGACACAGCTCGAAGGAGACAGGGCTGGACGGATTACGCGCGAAACACAAAATGAAACAGCGCAATTCGGTGTTCCGGTCTTGTCCTGCCGAACTAATAAGGCGCCCGCCTCGCATGCCAATCGGAAACTTCAGAAAACACCGTCTTCGTAAAAGAATAAAACAAAACTTGGTGTGGTCGGTGGGCCAGTTCCCCGTAGCTCCCCCGTAGTTCAACATGGGGGGGGGGTGTCTTTTTTCACCCAAAAAGTGCTAATACAGGAAAACCCCCCCCAGAGAGGTTTATACCCTGTTTACGCGAAGAACAAGAAACTTGGTTCAAGAACTTCGTGAACGAAGTGAGTGAAGTTCTGGACGAGTGACACTTCTTATACCGAAGGGCGGACGAGTGCGAGGTTTGAGGGCAGCAACGCGGCCGGTCCGAAATAAGCCCGAGGTAAGAAGTTCTTGCCTTATCATTTTCATTACCTTTGGTCAGTTGATGCTGATCGTCCGTTGCTTCGTTTATCAGTGCAAGCCCCAACTCCGGAAATGTTTCTTTTTTTTGTTTCTGTTCTTTTGCTGAGTGCTTCAGGGATGCAGCCTTGGGTCCTGGGGAGCATTTCTAAGCTACTTTGCACTTTTTCGTCACACAATAAGGACAATTTCGGGTAATTCGAGCGTATCAAGATCAAAGACCCCAGGAGACAAGCCTGCTGGTCCAGGCCAAAATCGGTGAATCTCGGGGGGAGGAATTTCTTTGTGGCGACCACTTTCTGCAGTCGGCCCTGGCGAAGGTGGGGCGGAAGAGCTACAAAGGCAGTATTACGGCCCCAACTTGCTCAGAGCGGCCCGTGCCCAGAGGAAGGAATAGGATGAGAAGGAAGGACAGACTGGGAGTCACGGTTTGACAGGTAGTGACAGGATCAGCTGCGGTAAGGAGAGCAGGAAATGTTCTATCAGAGGCCCCGCGCCGGCCGGGTTTCGAAGCGATCGCGGGACCGGAGACCTTCGCGGCGGTCGGAGGAGAGAGGTGGTTCCGGGCGCTGCAGTATTGGCTGGATGGGATGTGCTGGTCGGCGGAGCTCGCCGTCGACTTTGAAGTGTGCACCAAACTGGATCTTCCGGGCAGTGTCGTAGCGACGACGGACGGGACACCGTTGAGCATGCGTGCGAGGGTACTCGCAAAACTTTTAAAACCCGTCGGGGATGCGCTGGAGCGAAACGGAGACGGACCGCTTCTGCCAGTCTGGAAACTGGAGAAGATAGGGTCGCTGAGAACGGTGGGTGCCCCGCCGTGCCTCACGGGGTACGAGATGAGGCCGATCTTCCGTGGTGATGGAACGGCAACCCGAGCGAGGAGCAAGGTTGATAACCAGAGTGACAGTCATAATGGCCATGCTGAAGGCAAGGTTGCGTTGCAGGAGGAGAAACCCGAGGATAAGATGACTATGGCGGCAGGGGCAGAACAGAGAGACAGCGAGTCCTTCTTGTGGGGTCACGCCTTCGCAGTCCCAGGACCTCCGCCCACTTGAATACAGCCGTCGACTGGCCTTTCCCAAGAGGACGAGTTGGAATGCAGGTACCATCTCCGGAGAGCTTCCAGTTTCTCCCAGAGTAGTAGAGGAGCTGATGCAAACGCCACCTGGGTTTCTGAACGTGATTGCGGATCACCTTCTTGCCCAAACCCAAGAGGGATTGAATGGCGGCGCGCAAGGAGAGGCTCTGGCTTGTTTGCTTCTTTCGCTGGCGAGAGGGAGACTTCGGACACGGCAAAGCCTTGGGTTCTTCGGGCTCTGCATGCTTCTGTTCCAGAGATCGTAGAGCAGTTTGCCTACAACAACATTTGCCTTGAATGGCATGTTTCGGGTGAGGGCATGCAGTTTATTAAGAAGTAACTTCTTATCAGCTTCCCTTCCATGCAGACAGTAACTTCTTATCAGCTTCCCTTCCATGCGGACACACTTGGACTCAAGCACATCCTTTCGTCTATCACCGGACTCTTGATTGCGTGCTGCCAATTTTATCTGCGGGCTGTCCAAGGTATCCTGCAGATCTCGATCGGTCAGGCCCCTGCCATCCGTCACGAGAACGCGCTTATTTTCAAGGAACCATTTTGCTCACTCCAAAGCTCCCGGTTTGGTGCCGTTGGTGCGTGGCGTTCGAAAGAATCCACTACAAAAAGACACCCCAAGGTCAGTTCCCCGTAGTTCCCCCTGGCTATACCGACCACACCAAAACTACGCACTTCTTTACACGAGAAACAGTCCAAAGGCTTGCTGCAGCACTCTGCTGCAGCAAGTCATCCAACCAAAACCAATACAACCGAACTATACAAAAGAAGTTGTACCTTTTCTGCACGCCTCCACACCGCCCCACCTGTACGGATACCTGCACACAGGAGGAAATATCGTAGAAGTGAAGCCATGAGAAGCGAGGGGGGCCTGCCCCCGCGCATGTCTCCCTCGTCGTTCTCGGAAGGCAGGTGCCCCTCGTGGCGCGTGCTCTTTTTTTACACAAGCGCCAGCTTGAAAGGAAATGCTCGACGATGCTGCCTGACAAAGAAGGGATCCCAAGTGCTGTAACTACCGAACCACGTGTTGAACGGACGTGAGGTCACCCTGCACGACAAATCACACAAACACAACAGGTCAAAGTCCTGAGTGAGAAAACAACACACGGTAATGTAAGCGAAGAACAAAGCAGATTGTGTTTGTATTGTATTTGCCCCTTACCTCTATATTTACTCCCTTCCATTTGGAGTCGAAGCAGCTACGTCGAGTATTTTGTGTCAACAATGCATTGATGGTACTACAAGGAGGTTCAAGCGAACTTTTACTCTGAGGAATTAGTAGCTGCCAGCGCACATGAAACTTACCAAAGCAGGTGAGCTCTGCTCGTGCGCACGAACAAAAGAAAGTGCCACTGGTGGTATCCAACAAGCCCACGTGCGCTATCGACGGTGGGGCGGAGAGGCAACGTATGCGCAGTGGTACGTGATCTTTGAACGAAGCTTTTCCTGCTTTTCTCCCTTTAGAAAGAAAAGAAGCTGCGTCAGCTTGAGGCGCTATTTCTATTGCTCTCCTGGGGCAATCCGTCTGAAACACAGGACGGGAGCCCCTTGAGTCTTTTCGTCCTGGCACCGTCGTAGGGGCCTTCCCCCCTGAGGCGGATTTGCCTGTGCCCCCGTGGCATGGGTGGTCAAGCTACGAACAACTGCCTGACAAACCAGACTGGTCAAAAGAAATACGCCAGCATGCCTTTGTCCACCTTTTCTTCACTCGGTCAAGCTACGAACAACTGCCTGACAAACCAGACTGGTCAAAAGAAATACGCCAGCATGCCTTTGTCCACCTTTTCTTCACTCGCCTGGAAGGTCCAAAAGGTTCTATTTCTCGTTTTTCTTTGGGTCTACAATCTTGCGGGGGTGCCCTTCGGTGTATTGCGAAGGATTAAAAAGACGTAGGCGGCGTATTTTGGTGCTGATCGCAACCCGTACCGCGGGCACTCTGCCCCATCTTTTCTGCGAGTTCTCGTCTCTGAATCGTCCGGATCAGAAGCTGGAGAAGAGCAGCTGGAGTTAAAAAAGCGGGCGTGTCACCCGCTTCTTGGGTGTCAGTAAAGGCGCTCCTGGATATCCCTAGAATCAGGTGCATGACTCAGGAGCAGGAGTATGCTGTAGAGCATCTTTGCACCTGTCATCCTATGCAGGGCTGTGTATTGGTACTAGCTAGTACTACGTGGTTGCTGTATAGCATACCACAGTGCTACTGATACCATCCACATGTACTCCTTACAGTACTACCTAAGGGTATACTGAGGATACCAGCACATATTACATCGGTATGTAGATGTGCACTGCGTTTGTACAGGTCTGGGCTCTCTACTGGGTGGATAGCAGCAGCTGTGGTATCAGGATACCGATACCACCTAATGTTCCTCTTTTCTTCGAATAATCGAGGAAGTCCAAGCAGCATCTCAAAAACCCTGCTCAACTCACCATCGTCGACCCGGAAACAGCCAAACCGGCCCGGAAAGTCCGCACCGCGAAAGCGAGCGGGAATTGAACTTGACTTGGAAATGACTAGTTTGACCACATCCTCATCATCGTTGACTCTCCGGACGGACGACGTCATAAAGTAACGCTAGCCCGTGAACAGTGCTCGCCTGCCTTGATGGCACTTGCACCTTAAAGAACTCAATGCTCAACTTGTAGAACGTGGGGGGCCCAAGACTACACTTCACGAAGGAATGTACTTGGTGTCGGTCACAAACAGTCCCGGACATGGTTAGCCATAACCCATAACGAAAGCGTTCACTAAATATACAACCCGTAACCATATAGCCCTTTCTTGCTCTAAGAGAACCCATTCATGAACCGTCACACGGAGACTCTAAAACCCCGGAATTTCAAGCGAACTTTAACTCTAAAAAAGGTCTTCTGATCAAGAGTCCTGTTAAACGGCACCCCTCTGGAGGGGGGTCGCACTTGATTTTGCCAAATGTTTTGACCGCGTCCCTCAGGCACTGGTACTCGACCTGATGGAAGCGCTCGGGACACACAAGCGTGTGCTGGCGCCCTTGCGCCACATCTACAAACACCTGAGACGCCGCTTTCGGTACCCCTTAGGAGTCGGTCCTCCTCTCTGTTCTCTCCAAAGCCTTGGTTAGTCGAGCCGGGGTGAGCGTTTACCGACGATCTGCACCTGCTCACGTCTCTTGCGAGGCTGCTGCAGGATGGGATCAGGACAACTGAGGTGTTCGGCAGCCTCACTGGCTTTGCCCTGAACGAGAATAAACCCATCTCTTTCTCGACTTCGCCGGCCCCCCCTTGTCTCTTAGTCGGGGGCAAAGCGATTAAGTCTTGTAAGACAGTGAAAGTCCTCGGTGTTCTCTTGGGTACGGGAGGGCCCGTGGACAGCAACAGAGCTGGTGCCGCGATCGAAGCCGCAGGCAGACTGGAGGCCTCGCCCCTGATGCAGCGTACAAAATACTACATCTTGCAGACAATGGCGGCTAATACCGCGTTCAAATCGGGCGAAGAGCCCCTTGCTGCCCTAACCCTCGTTGCCAAGTCCCACCTGTGCGATCCCGCTTGCGCATCTGGCTTCAGCTCATTCCGCACTTTCGTGAAATATCGGAAGGAAAGGTTCCGGCAGAGGATGGATGCTCTCCTCGCCCGGGGGCTGGCTCAACAACCAAGGGTCCCGTCGGTCGATGATGGCAAATCCTCTGAGAGAGATAAGGTTCCGGCGATCCGACGACAACAGCTTATCCTTCGACGGGACCCTCATGACGCTTCTTGGGAAAGAAACACCGCATTTTTTCCGCGAGGGCCTACGGCTTAGAGCCTGGCGCTATCTGGCTACGCAGGGTTTACCGGCATCGAGAATGGGGTGGACGTGCGCGCCCTGAACCGGCTATGGCTGAACCGCGGGACTGATCATGGACTGAGCTCCGCGATTTGCAGCTGTATCGCGGGGGCAGTATACTCTCGCGAATGGTGCCACAGGAAGTGGGTTGGCGGCGGATCTGTCCTGGGTCAGCTCCAAGCCCCTACCCACGACGTGTGCGTGGAACTTGCTCTAGACTCCGAGGCATACGCACGGTCGAAACACACAAGTGAGGCAACCAGAAACTACTCGGAGAGATGGTCCCTGCACTCCAACTCGTCTCTCTCTCACTCTCTCTCTCTCTCCCTCTCTCTCTGAATGAATGTTTTGCGAACCCCAGTGTCAGTGCACGGAACTATCGAAACAACAGGTCTCATTATCCTTTGCTCTCTCCTCCCTCCGAATTAACACGCGATCTTGAAACAAGAGAAGAAAACAGAACATCAACGCAACCACGCACACCAACATTAACACACGACAACATCAATACTAAGCCGTAGCATTATCAGTTGTCGTCTCACCCCCGGCGCAGAGGCAGCAACCACAAAAAAAAAAGAAGATAAAAAAAGCAAACAAACCCATATTTAGCCGGCAGCACCGAAGTACACAAACTCCGTCTCGCCGGAGCCCCGCGGCGGCGTGGGGATCTGACGCTGTTGGGTGACCGTCGGAGGACACAACGAGTTCGGTAGATCCGCCAAAGGAAGTGAGAAGCGGCGCGATGGTGGCAGCCGACAAGGAGATGTCGAAGACCAGCATTGACATCAGCGAGCCTGTGCACGCGTGGGACAACGAGGAGGAAGAGGAGGACGTCGCCCCGGAACCGAGCGCCGCCGCCAGCTGGCTGCAGGCGTTCTTCAAGTTCCTGCTCAGCCCCGTGCTCTCCGACAACGACACGCCGGTCGTCCGGGTGCGGAAGTACGTGATGGTGCCCATCCTCTTGGCCAACGCACTGGTCGGCCTCTTTTTCTTCGCGAAGCACCTCGAGAGCGGCCAGCTGCCGCTCCTCATCTTCAACCTCATCCGCATGGTCGCGACGACATTCGTCCTCGGCCACACCGTCGTCACGAAGGACATCCCCGACCTGGTAGCCGAAGGGTCCGCGGTCGTCGTGGGGATCGTTTTTTTCATCGGTTCTGACTTTTTGAGCTTCGGCGAGTACGGAACGTGGGCGTTCTTGTTCCTGGTCATGGACGCGACTCACCTGACGTTCTGCAGGCCGGCGGTCACGTGGGGGCTGTGCACGGTCGGCGTCCTGTATTTGATCGTCAAAACGATCGAAGAAGGGCCGGGTCTCGGCATCTACGACGCAGTCCCCGCGTCGTGGGTCGAAGGCGCACCACCCGCGCAAAAGGGGACCACGTGGATGGCGTACCGGTTCATGACGGTGCCGCTGGTGTTCCTGGTCGACTCGTTTCTGACGAAGATGTTCGTCGACGGCATGCGCCAGGAGCAGGCGAAGGCGACGCGCCACGCGCTGATGGCAAAGAACATCGCGGCGGCCCTCGCGAAGTTCGACTTGGACAAAGCCGAGCGCCTCGTCGCGACCTCCACGATCCAGCACGACGACGACATGCGCGCCGCCTTCGTCTCACTCCTCGCCAGTCTGCGAGTGTACCGTCCGTACCTCCCCGACGCCTTGTTCACCGCCCACCACTCGCCCTCCGTCTCCAGCATCCCGGCTTCCCCCGCGCTGCGCCCGCAAAGCAGCATCAAACCCCGGCAGGTGCCCGCCGGGCTGGGCCGCGGGAAGGTGTCGATCGTGTTCACCGACATCCAGTCGTCGACAGACATTTGGGAGAAGCACACCGCCGCGATGCGGGCGTCGATGGACGTCCACAACGCGTGCATGCGGAAGTGCATCGCAGAGACGAACGGGTACGAGGTGAAGACCATCGGCGACGCGTTTATGGTCGCGTTCGACGAGACTGTCGACGCGTTTACGTTCGCCGTGATGGCGGAGACGAAGCTTCTTGAGGCGCCCTGGCCGGCCGAGCTGCTGGAGCATGCGCTGTGCAGGCCCGTGAGAGACGCGATCGGCAACGTTATCTGGAAGGGCCTCCGCGTGCGCATCGGAGTGCACACGGGCACCGCGCGGCTGGAAATGAACCCTACTACCGGCAGGACCGACTACATGGGGCCGACGGTCAACCGGGCGGCGCGGGCGGAGGCGGCAGGCATGGGCGGGGGCATCACGTTTGCGAAGGAAATCCTCGCGGAGCTCGACGCGAGCGAGTTCGAGCGAATCGGGGCTCCGGTGGTGAAGCTGCTGGGGTCCATCGAGCTCAAGGGCGTGGGCCCCGTCCCCCTGGCGATGATCATCCCGCGGGGGCTCGAAGCCCGCGAGGAAGAGATCGACCGGCAGCTCAAGCGGAAGCGTGCCCTCGCCGTCCACCCGGCCGACGCCGCGGCCGCGCCGGTGCTCGAGTCCCCCGCGGCGGGGCGGATCTTGAAGAACCGGGTCACCTGCTCGCGCGCCACTGTCGGCAACGTGCGGACGAACTGCAACACGGCGTTCGCGGAGTACCAGGCGGAGGAGGTCGTCGCCAAGGGCATCTCGGCAGTGATCTCCGCGTCCGAGAAGACCGAGGGGCTCATTTGCTCCGTCGCGGGCAACGCGATCGTCGTCAGCTGGAACGCGGGGAAGTCGTGCGCCCTGCACACGACGCAAAGCGCCCGCTTCGCGCTGCTGCTGAGCAGAGCGGTGCAGGAGCAGGCCCCCGGGGCCGTGACCGTCGGGCTCTGCACGACCAACGTGCTCCACGGCATGGTCGGTTCCGCCCGGCAGCGCTTCGCCACCATCCTCGGGACCTCCGGAGACGTCGCCCGGGCGCTCTCCGAGTCCGCGCGCGCCCTCGGCACCTTCTGCCTCCTGGCCGGGTCCAACGACACCTGCTTCGCAACGGAGCCGACCGTGCAGGTGCACACCCGTCCCGTCGACATGTGGGCACTGCAAGACGAGCTTCTCACCATCTTCGAGCTCAACCTCTCGACCTACGGTGCGGTTGAAGGAGTTTGGGCGCTGTATGAGGGCATTGTGGCGCCAGCGTGGAGCTCGCTGTACAAAGCCGCGTTCCACGCCGGCGACGTGGAGGCGCTGCAGGGCTTCGCGGACGACCCCGTCGTAGAGAAGGTCGTGTCGATCTTCCAGGACCGGTACGCCCTCGTCAAGCCGTTCATCTCGACGCCGGCCGACTGGGGCAACCCGTTGAACCCGGAACGCATCGCGAGCCTCGTGCTCTCGGTCCAGTCCGACCCCCAGGATCTGCGGTGAGCGAACCTTCCCGTCGACCAGGAGTGGTTTTCTGTGAGCGCCTCGCAACACCCGCGATCCGAGGGGGCCAGAAACGCTTGTGTCTGCGGCCTACGCGCGTGCGCGTGGACTGTGCGTACACACCCACGAGTACCACAGGTACATTCGGGTTAGGGTTTACCTCTTTACTTTGCACACCGCAGGAGTCACGGCCGTGGATTTACATCTCAATGACGCCTCGCCAATACAAGCAGTCTGCACCGTTCAAAAAAATAACAGCAAGCGAAAAGAGGTCTGGCATCGTCTTCATCACCGGCGAATTATCCCGGTAGACTACATTGTCCAGTAGCAGCAGCCCAAGAAGCAGTGCAACCGTGCCATGCAGTGTCGCGCTCCTCGCATAATGCAGGCCATCGCTACTGATATCCTGCTAGTCTCAAACTACCCCAGTCGATCAAAGCACGTGCGAAGATGACCGCGAACCCGGCGATGCAGATTGTCGCCGCAGATTCTTTGCATTCTAACCTCAACTATCAGAGCCGATCACAACCTATCAGCAGTCTATCAGCAGGGGTTGAACCGGCTCACTGTGAGTCTTGAGGACGGTGCTTGCACTGGCATCGCCCTTTGCGCTCACTGAGGGAATTGGCCCATCGGATTGTTCAAGAGTGCTGCTTTTTCATTTCAGACCACCAGCAGGTAGACCGCAGTTAGCGATCAAAGAAAAACAAATTCGTGTCCCCAGGCCCCCAAGGGTCTAACACACGCTCTGTGCGTGCCGTGCCTAGGGGATTAACTACTCTTACCAAAGTCGGACCGCGGTCCGAATCTGGCACTCGACGAAAAGGGGGGGAAAATGATATATCCTACCGGATGGGTGACCCCGTTTGTGGACAAGGATGTGCGAAAACTGCACTACTCTTTTGGAGTTAACGTTTTAACCCTTTGCGGACGGAGGGCGATGGAGGCTGTCCAGGGTGCGAAAGCATTCTGAAGGAACTGCGGATCGTGTGAAGCGTTTTGTGACTTACGAGGGAGAACCTGGGACTCGTTGGAAAGGTTTCGCAGCAAAAATTGTTCATTGCATCAAATGCAGATGAATTTGGACGTGTCTTCATCTCTGTAGATGCAGTGTCCGAACTCCAGCTCGGGTTCTATCTTTTTCCACATAAATCCATGTCCCCCGTCCGTAAAGGGTTAAAATGCCGGGTTGTACCCACCGCCCACGCTTTGCGGCTGGACGGAAGACCGAGTGGATGTTGGGCAAGCTGGAAACAATTTGCGCCCGTAACAGCTGGAACGATGCCGTGCCTGAATATCCTATGTTCAGTGGGAGTTGAGATGCTCTGTCAAGATGCTAGCCGCCGCCATAGGGCGGGCTATTGCCAAAAGGAGGAGAGCCCGCGAAACAACGTGCCAACACACGCCTGCCAGGCGGTCTCGTCCGCCAGTCAGAACGCCCCCGGCTGCGCCACCATCGGTGCAACAATCATCTTTGACAGGCCCACGGCTCGCTCCGCGCCCACGGCGCAACGACTTGCGCCCGCCGTAGTAGTACGGGATAGTAGTGGGGCGACCGGATACTCCTCGGAGAGATGGTCCCTGCACTCTAACTCGTCTCTCTCTCTCTCTCTCTCTCTCTCTCTCTCTCTCTCTCTCTCTCTCTCTCTCTCTCTCTCTCTCTCTCTCTCTCTCTCTCTCTCTCTCTCTCTCTCTCTCTCTCTCTCTCTCTCTCTCTCTCTCTCTCTCTCTCTCTCTCTCTCTCTCTCTCTCTCTCTCTCTCTCTCTCTCTCTCTCTCTCTCTCTCTCTCTCTCTCTCTCTCTTCTCTCTCTCTCTCTCTCTCTCTCTCTCTCTCTCTCTCTCTCTCTCTCTCTCTCTCTCTCTCTCTCTCTCTTTTTCCACATAAATCCATGTCCCCCGTCCGTAAAGGGTTGACGAGTTTTACACAGTACGACTGGGTTGGTGCGTGGCGCAATTAGTGGAGTAATGACCCTACTGTGTCTTCCCTTTCCGGACAACGCCTAGTCTGGCAGCGCCAAAATGTTTGAAGCTCATGCCCTGGCCGTGTCGCACAACAAAAAATAAAACCGACGCAAGTTGTCAACGGGAAAAAATAAAATAAAAGACGCGAATTGCTGCGGTTCGGGGATCGGGGTGGCGCCGAGCAGAGTCTACAACCTGCTTTCCACTGGTTGTATGGAACCGACGTATCTCGAAAAGGCAGTCAGCCGCGACCAAGGATTTTGACCAGAAATGCAAAAAACAAGTCGAAGATTCCCGGTTGATAATGGGTCATTGAAAAACTTCGCTCCAAAGAAGAAGAAGAAGAAGACGAAAAAAAGAAAAAAGGCCGTTCCTGGTCCAGGAACGTGACGGTCAACCACAGCTTGCAAAGCTTGCAGCACAGTGCCACAACCCCGTCCGCTTTGCCCTGGGGCTGACCGTCTCGACGAGCTTGTATTCAGCGCGAGCGCCAAGCCTCAAGGTGCGCCACGCCTTGATGCTTTAGTTTGGGAAATCGGTAGCCACTTGACCCGTAGGCCCGTGGCTCTGCAGTACCGCCGAACACGTGAAGCTTGGCTCCCGTGTAGTAGGCTTTCCCTGGTACTTCGCTCCAAAGCAAAAAAAAAAAAAAAAAAAAAACATCCCCGTTTACCCACCAAACACGGTATTTTCAAGAACTTGTGAGAAAATCCATATTTTCCCTATCAGAGTTCTTCTTTCGACATTCGTGAAAACTTTCACTCTAAAAAATTCCACGTCGTGAAAACGTGTGTAAAATGGGCATCACAGTGCCCCAACTTATTTCGCACCCTTAAACGGCCCCTTTCCAATTTCTCCAGAACCCGTCAAACCTACGTCTTCCGCTTTTTTTTCGTAGTAACATGTTAACACGAAAGAGAACGCTCCCAGCGCGTTTGGGAGAAGATTAGCCTAACGATCATATTCACTCACTATCAATCACTAACGCGAACCCTCCCCGGCACGTACAAACAAAACTTTCACGACGAGTTTCCTTAGAAATGTAAGAAAGTGAGCTAAATCCAGCATCTTCTTAAAAGAAGTTCGACTATCCATAAATCGCAGAAAAAAAAGAAAAAAAAAAAAAAAAAAAAAAACGAATGAACCCGAAATAGTGGGTATACCTGGCACACATATCCGTTTCGGAGTTGTTTGCGTGCAGGTCAGATTGCTTCACTTGGTAGAGTCTTATATTCCGGGCGTTGTTTCAACCGGTAAGTCCCGGATTCAAATCCTGCAAGGGGCTCCTTGAAGGAATCTCAAGCACATCAAAAGGCGGTGCACTTGCGAGACCAGTAGTGGCCTCCCTTGAGGATGAAATTGTTGCAACTCAAACTGGACGTTGACGGCAAGTTCATCCTACGTTACACACGCCGCACAAGCACAACATCCTGACCGGTGTCGGTAGTTTCTCCCATCGCTTCCTTACCTCGCAAAATTGCGTCGCCCCGTCGCACCTATCGCTGTTTTTCCAGTCCAGCAAAAAAAAAAAAAAAGTGTGTACCCACGGGATCGTCGGAAACACAAAAAAAGACAAATAACAGAAACAGTCTAAAAAAACAGAGATGAAAACGCAAAAAGAGGAAGTATAATGTTATCAAGCAACAAACAACCCCGGCTCTCATCGGCATACAGAGCAGGGCAGATAACTCGGGGAGGGGAGGGAGGGGGGGCGCATACAGTGCATATACGTACGTGCGTATACAAGTCGGATTCTCGTCTGAATTTGTATTCTGGTCTCCGGGGAAAGTTCTCGTCTACACTCGTCTCTACTCGTCTAAGCTCGTTTAGACGGGTTTTGACGAGTGCAGCTTCTCATTACGGAACACTGTGTTTGACCACTTTCCTCCGCCACAGTACCAGTGGCCTGCGGCCCCGCCGTTTTTCTCTTCCTCCAGCCCCCTGCTTTCCAGAACTCTGTTCCCGAACTGCTCGCGTTCGGGCTGCGCTCCGCGGTTGCGGTTGGATGATTCGATGATGGTCCACCGCCCGCAAGAAGAAATTCAAATCGCCTCGGCAACGTCAAAAGATAGGCAAGGCCGGGATCTGTCCGGTACATTTGACCGCCCACAAAAGCCCTTCTTGAAATGAAATTACGACGAAAGGATCTCAAATTTGCAAACCCTCGTTGAAGTCATTTTGCTCCCCTTCTTCATCGCCGTCATCGCCATCAGACTTGTCCGCTGACAGCGCTGGCGTCTGGTAAGTACTTGTTCTCACCAGACAAGACCCCCATCGACTCATATGCACTGTATGCCTATCATATGGGAGAGACAGGTTTCCGGTTCAAAGCCTCAGTCCCGTCAAGGGAGATATGGTTTGACACCCGACACAGACTGGCTCAGTTTTTTTGTCGAGGCACCCCCCGAGGATCATTTAAAAGGAAAATGTATCGATGGTAGCCATTTTGTGTTTAGGGACTGTTTCGCACTCTGAAACTGCACGACCCTGAGAAGGAAAAAAAGAAATAACTTTTACTGGCCTGTCCTGCCGGCTCCGCAGTGCACCGGTAGCGCAGCAACATTGGCCCAACCTGATAACCAGTTTTCCGCTCCAGGGTCGAGGTCAGGGCTTGCTGCAGGACTTCAAAAGAAAATAATTCAAGAATGATTTTCGATCACTCGCGACACGATGCTTTGCGGTGCTTTGAATTTGGCACTGGTTCCTCTCAGTATTGTAAATTTGTTGCATTAGTGTGATTGTCAGGCCTTCGACTACCCTGAGCAACGCACTATGCACACTCCGTGTCTACTCTCAGTGTGTGTGTGAGTGTGTGTGTGTGTGTGTGTGTGTGTGTGTGTGTGTGTGTGTGTGTGTGTGTGTGTGTGTGTGTGTGTGTGTGTGTGTGTGTGTGTGTGTGTGTGTGTGTGTGTGTGTGTGTGTGTGTGTGTGTGTGTGTGTGTGTGTGTGTGTGTGTTTACCTTCACGGAAGAAAGACATGCTCAAGTTTGACGACCGATGCACAGCTGCTCACGCGAGGCGCTTACTTTCGCTCAGTGTTTATATGGGCAGTAGCTGGCCAAAACCTGCTCCAAAAAAAGCGTCGAAGTTGCGCAGTGAGGGCTTTCCTTCGGTGAACGACGAGTGGTGGGCCCACAGCACCGTGGCGATTGCGGAGGGTTTGAGTGCAAACTTGCACGACCCGTTCGTTGTCGAAGAAACAAGTGATTTCTCGTGTTAAGTGTACAACGATACAAATTACATGTTGTATCCCCACAACAAGTGGGCCGTGTGGGATAAACTTAGGCCGAGGTTCTAGGGGCCAACCGTATATTGGGTACAACACGTGGATAATGGCCGAAACTACCAACAGACTACAGCCGTTACTCTCCGACCGGAGTCCTTTCGGGATTAGGTCCTGAAAGGGCCCGTTCCGGTGACCATGATTTCCTGGTCATCTGAAGGGTCCTTTTAGGGATCTGGACCCCTAACGATGCGGTCGGTTTTGGGGCACTTTTTTGAGCCCCGTTTGTCCTCGCTGCAAATAAAAAGCCCATTCACCTAAAAAAAGATTCTTTTCAACGGGCGGCCATCCGGAAGGTCTTTCAGGTCCATTGTGGCGATGTCACCATATAGCTGGATGGTACTTCGTGAAATGCCGGAAGAGATGGCGGGAGACCGCTGAAAGCCCCGAGGGGGCAAACAAGGAGTGACTCCCTCCCTGATGGACGGAGGCAAGTCCCCCATCACGCCGAGTATCATCTCAAAAGTAGCAAACAAGAAGCCCTCACAACAACAAGCGCATTTCTTGAGTTCTCTTCCTCGCAAACAAGCCAACAACCACACGACCAAAGTTGCTCATCCTGTCCGGGATCGACGGTAGCACAAACAAGACGCAAATAACATTCAAAGCGCAGTCTGAAGTCACTCAGAAGCGATCTACCAAGATGATTTTCATGGTAGTAAAATTCGGTTTGAGAGTTCTCAACCCTCACTGCAGCGCCTGAGAAAAACTTGCACTCTAAAAACACGCGAGAAACAGTCTAACCTCCGAGCTTTTAGAATCCTAGCAACGGAGGCTTGGTCTCAGCCCTAATGTTTACACCCGGATCCTCAAACGAACATAATAGTCTGAAAGATCCAGGCAGATATCGCATGCACGGCTCAATCCTTCCACCAGGTTCAATACAAACCGGAGAGTGCATAAGCACCTGCTTTGTAGGAAATGCTTGAGGAGACTGCCAGTTGCGATAGATCAAAGGAGGTAAATGTGCTGTAGCCCACACGAAACACAGGTAAATCTGGGTTTAGTGGCAGGCGTAAGCGTTCAAGAAAAAAGACCCACTTTGTAGCACAAGGCAGTCCCTCGAGTATTTCTTGTGCGCTCTAGCGGAACTCACCTGCTTTGGTAAGTTTCATGTAGTATATTACCAACAGTGCATGTTAACACAAAAAATTGGGGGGCCAAAGGCGAATTTCTTCTTGGTGTCGGTTGCAACACTTACAAACATGGCTAGCCGTAGTTAAAGTGTAAGCATACCTACTACCCTCATACCACCCGCCTCACAGCCTCAGTGGTCAACCGGAGACCCTAAAACACCGAACCTCTAAACCACAATAAACGCTAAAAAAGTAGCCTCACTCTGCTCACCGGCACACCCAAGGCTCCCACTCACTTGAAGGCTACAACAACCCCTCCCCTCCCGAACAAAAGCTTTCCCCTACCGAACACGTGAAGCCCTGTTGCCGAACGTCACCGAGAGATTCTAAAAAAAAAAAAGAAACGACTCGCAATTTGTGGGGTATTTCAAACAAACCTTGCATGCTGAAAGGTTAGCACGCTTCCCCTGCCAGTACGCATTAGGTCCGGTGCTGGTAAATGCTCCTGGCAGCAGCAGATGGGTTTGGGTTGAACCTCTCAGACTCGCGACTCTGCTGTTCCATACGAACAAGGTCATTTCCCTCTGGGTCAAGTGGCCAGGCGTATGGCCAGCTTTTTCTTGTCGTCTAAGACGCTGGTCTTAGGAGATTGCTATACATCAACTCATAGATCACGCACTTGCTTTCCCGCAACCCCCTCCCCGTCCTCTGAGACATGGCAATACCCACGCCCAAGGAAAGAACACCAAACCGCCTTTACTGTCGACCGCAGACACAAAACACGGATCCTTAAAACTCGAAACAGTCTACACAAACGCCTCCCCAAAGAAGAACGAACCACCGACCGTCGCGGTAGCAGACCGAATCAGAGGTCTGCGAGACCAGCCCTCCCCTTTATCGAGACTGAAGCGAACCTTTGAAACACCTTTTTTTTCAAATTGCAACCTGCGGCGAATTCCTTTTTACCCCACTGCAATGTAACACACAGTGTGAGATCTCACCGTACGTTACATTTCCACGGTATTGAGCCAATTCACCCACCCCCTGATCGAGTGTAATCGAGTGTAGTAGTTTGGATTAGAATGCAAAGAATCTGTGGCGATAATCTGCATCGCCGACGGCGCGGTTATCTCTTCGCACGTGATGTGTCATGCTTTCGCCTCTTTAGCTCGTCTTGATCGTCGCGCTCAGGCGCGCGTTTGGTGCTTCGCTTCTTCTTCGAAGTGTAGTAGAGTGTAATCGAGTGTAATCGAGTGTAGTAGAGTGTAGTAGAGTGTAGTCGAGCGTTGTAGAGTGTGATCGAAATTGACACTAGTATTTTGGGTTCGACCACTGGTGGACCCCTGGCTGGCCCATGAGCGACCATGTTGACCACTGTCTGGCCCAAGAAGTGCCAAGCACAAGCATACGAGGGACGGAAACCGCAGGTGTGGGCCTTCACCGTGGTGGAGCCAGGCTAGATTCGGGGTGGCGCCCTGGGAGGGACAGGGACGGGGGTAGTCACGCCTTAGTCCCAGGGCCTCTCCCCACCCATCTGTATGTGTTCTCCTGGTCATCGCTACCGCGCTGACCTTTCCCTCAAAGCCCGCTGCCCACTGCCCTACAAGAGACATGCTTTGCACTCTCTGAATGCCCATTGACTGTGCTCCGCTTCAGCCGACTGCTTTGGAAGAGGTACTGTGCTCCGTTTGGTGCCGACTGCCCTGCCAGAGACGTGCTTGCAGACAGAGGTCGGCCGCCGCTACTTTGGTTTTCTCTCGCGTCTTCCCAGCTCCGCCACCTTCCCAGAGGCTTGGGGAGAGCCACGTGCTCCGGCTGTAAGGGACGAGACCGAGGTGCGACGCTGGCCCCGGTCGCAATCTGTATGTGCCGGCCCGGCCCGATTAGGCCTTTGGAGTACCGCGTGAATGGCGCGATTGGGCCCACGCGCATGCAGCCTGTCTGCTCGCAGTCACGCCGGCCGGCCCGCAACCGCAACCACATTCGCTTGTGCCCACACACCAGCTCTTCTTATCGAGCTAGCGATCCAGCTAAGGAGCACAACCGAGGATCCGAGGCGGAATCATGCCCCACAGTGGCCGCACGAGAGCAGACAGCGATGAAGGCCGCAGGGACAGGGTGTGTCAGCCACAATAACGGCAGGTTCCTCCCGCAGACGCACTACCCATCGGAATGTGACAGCGCAAGTAGGCTCGATGGAAGCACGAAGTGAAGCAGGATAGACGAGCTACGGAGACGAGACGAGTCGTGTACCAGGGGCAGGCCGGGACGATGAACCGCATGAAGCCGAAGAAAAAGTTCAAGAACGAAGCAACACCACAAGCCGCGTGCAGCCAAGCAGACCTCCCGGAACCTACGTGGGCAGTAACGAGGAGCCAACAGATGAGTGTCCACTGAACCCCCTTGTCAATACCCCCAACGACTATGGCACGAATTGCGCAATGCCAGACGGTAGCGTCTGACAATGGCATGCGTGACATTGCAGTGCCTAAAGGTGAGATTAGCCTCCGTTTTCAACCGCCTTGTTGTCGCCAGGGAGATCGAACCCACAAACAGAAACTTGACATCTTCGAGGACAGGGTGTCTGCCAAGCGCTTGCCCTATCGCCTGGAACTGCCCCGCAGGGAATGCCAAAAGGCTCGAGTATTAGCTGCGCTAAATTGCAAAGGTTGCTAATACGGGAAAACGGGTACCCGAGCCCCTATGCACTCGACAACCTGCTTCCACAAGTCAGTCCGAACTTCCTCGTCCCCTGCTGCACTGCCTGGCTACATCCTTTTTTCAGACGAATATGCTTCTTTTTGTTCGATATTCGATGATCGTGCTATCAGCATCTTTAGCCCCAGAAGAAGGCTCGATAATAGACACGTTGCATCGGCTAATCAGGATTGGCTGAGTGCTGTGTGTTTAATCAATTGTTACAGTACCCCCCCAATTCACCAAAAGCTGATCGATTGTAATCGATCGTAATCGAGTGTAATCGAGTGTAATCGACGCGTAATCGAGTGTAATCGAGCTCAAGTCGCTTTCAGGGGGGGTAGGTGAATTGGCTCAGGTATTATAATCATAGTTACGAAAGATTCTTCAAGATATGGAAAATTGACCGGCCGGGAATAATCTTCTTCTTTTCACTTTCGAAAATAGAAAGACTATTTCTTTTGCAGAAATTTAGCCGATTTTTGGTGACTGCATAGATGTGAAAGAAAGCTCAAACATGTAAAGGGGGGGTCGAATAAGAACACCTGTGTTATTATTCGATTTGTCGAATAATAAAAAAAGTTCCGGGTAGCCGAACAGTAGCAGGATCAAATAGTGGAGACCCTAAAACACCGAACCTCTAAACCACAATAAACGCTAGAAAACTGAATCATGCATAAGATCTGACCGCGTAATATCTATTGTGTTAGGCAGTTTCAAATGACGGTGATGATGCGAGTCCTTCATTTGCTGCTGAATAGAGGCCATCCCATCCAGAAAGCTGAAAACAGTCTTCCACCCTGTTTTACGCCTGCCCATCCTCAGCACGTAGACAACGGTCTTTAAAACTATAGTTCGAAGTATTGGTGCGGATCCCCCGGAATGCCCACAACATGACTGTCCGTGGTCACCCTCCATGGTGCTTCCTACTCAGGATCAACTACCCGACTTGCCTGCACCCCCAGATTCAGCCGGTAATTTGATGAGCCGGCAGTCGGAAGGATCACCTGACTCCCTCTGCCCCTTTGGTAGTTCACCACCCTGCCCGCCCTTGCCGGACTTCCGATGTCTGACACCGCATGGTCAGTTGTTTGAGCAGCAGTTAACGGGGTCCCCGGTGCTGCGATGTCAACACTGCTCCATCGAGTGCACGAAGGATGGCCAGAGGTTCCAGGGTCTGAGGGGACTCCGCGCGCATGAGAGACGTTGCCACCTCGCGGGTGTGAGATTCTGATCCACGTCGTTTGAGCCTCATCGGATTCTTGATTGTTGGCTGGTCTATGTTTCACTCCGCACACGTTTACCCTGGCTAACGGGAAACAACTCGAAGTGTCTAGACGAGAGAATGCACACTAACATGAGAGGATGAAGGCACGCATATGCCGCCTGGCCCTGTGCTAGGCGTAGTTTGAGGTTGTACTTATTTCCGAACAACCTACCGCGAGCTTATCCACCCACACACCCATCTTTTCCCCTTTCTTTTTATTTACTTTTTCCCGCCCGATGTCGCTGATGACTAACGGACCGTCGGACCCGTCCCAACGGGGGTACTTATGGAAGTTACAATGAAGGCTTAGACCGGACGGGCTACATCAACATGTAGAACGTGGGGGGCCCTTGATCACATTCATTCCGGGTGTGGTCGTGGTGTCGGTCGCAATAGTCGCTTTGCTAGCCAAAGAGAGAGATAGAGAGAAAAAGAGCGCCAGAGAGAAAAGAAAAGATTACGTAATCTTCCGGAAAAGAAGGGTTACGCGAACCCCCGAAAAAAAAAAAAAATATAAAATAATTACCCCAAAATAAATACAGAAAAAAATAAAAGCACAAACCGACGGTGACCCCCAAAACCTTTTTCAACCTTTCCAACTACCCTTCAAGCTAAACCATTATACAACGCCCCCCCCCCCCCCCAGGGCTATGTAGGATGGAAACGTTGGAAACGTTTCCGTTTCCGTTTCCGTTTCCGTTTCCTTTTTTTGGCGGTGGATGGAAACGCCGTTTCTTTTCAAAAGAAACGGCTGGTATGCCACTAGTATACTGGCTGAAGGTCCGACCGGAAATGTGTTCCGAACGGCGGACCCCGCAATCCAGTGGGAAACCATGGACAAGGAGGCTCCGAAAAGAGGGAGGAAAGAAGCATAAGAGTTGCGACCGCGTGGAGCAGACGCAACCACACGCATCCGGTTGTGATGACTTTGAGGTCTGCAGCTCTTTACACCAATGGCTGTTGTGGCGACGATGCTCTGTTATGCGAGGCTGTTGGCCAACGCGCTGAAGACGATCGGGAAAGCACATCCGCTTCCAATAATAGACTCTACAGATACGATCGTTCAGCGCCACAGGCTACAAGACCGGGGTCTTTCGGCGGTGTAAGACAAAGAGGGAGTGCAATCAGCATCAGGAGGTGAGAAGGGCACACGTATGCCGGGGCAATGTTGAACCTGCCAGAAAAGCGATGGCCACGCAGTAATGTGTGCGTTAAACATCGCTTGCCACAGTGCACCTTGCATACGACGACGGGTGGCAACCGTCACCGGAAGGGGCGGTGTTGTCGGAGCATAGACAACGACGGCAGGAAGAAACCACCAACAATGCAGAAGAGGACGGCAGATTCAACAAGCCCCACTCACATGAGAACGTGGGTTGGAAGCAGCAGAAGACGAAGTGGTAGGCACAGAAGAGTGGAATCTGGTGTCAGAAAACATCCACATGTGACGACATTCTGCATCAGTAGCTTGTGGTTACCTATTTGCTCGTGTCAGATCGGCGACGAAAGAAAGCGGTGAGCACCGGCGACTGCTCTGCACAAACGAGGCCGCGACGACACACAAGAAGGGGCCGAGCCAAGTCGGAACAGCCCAGGAAGGGCCCTGAAGAGTCAGAGAGCCCGCCAGAAGACGGAGGAAGAGAAGTGCCCGCTGGTAGATCAAAAGAAGAAGGTGATCCCGCCCTCTGAAAGGAAAGCCAAAATTTGGCTGGAAACGGACACCCGACGGACACACAGAAGGACCCGTGAAGTGGTATCTTATAGGACCCCTCAGCATGAAGAGCCTTCCGGCGTTTCTTTTAAAAGAAACGGAAACGTTTCCGTTTCCGTTTCCGTTTCCGTTTCCTTATTTCGAAAAAACTAAAAGAAACGGCGTTTCCATCCAACTTAGCCCTAGGGGGGGTCAAAAGGTCTTTTTTTGCGTCAAAATGGTGACATTTTCAGCCTGTAGACTCAGAGGCAGTTTAAGGCCAAAAAAACATGCAACCCGCCTCAGAAATGCCCGGAATCGTGTTTTTGGGGGAAGTTTCATGGAAAATGGCCCGGGGGGGGGTGTATTAGGTGATGGTTTTAGGGTGGACACCGTTTGGTACCGGCTAGCAGCCTGTGTGTGTGCTTCACTGTTCATACCATGCAAAGATAAGACTGCAATCACGTACAGGCAGCCACAAATGGAAGCAACAAAAGGGCGAACGACACCCAGGAGGAAGGCAGCTATGAACGTTGCTCGTCTGGATGGTTAACAACGTCCCAAAAGGCTCTCTGGGTCTTGCGCAAGCTGAGGTGTTGTTGACACCGCAGGCAGCAGCTCTTCCCCGAACTTCTGCTAGAGCGATATTCACAAAGCTCGATGTCTTTCCGAGAAAAACAATGAGATGCTCTCATCCGTAGTGGGATTTTCCAGATCCCAACGTTTTTGTTGAAGGGATGCACGCGACAGTGTCTTTTATTCAAGTTCGCCTTTCGTACACCACCCCGAAAGGGTCGCATTGCACACGCACGGAAGACAATACTGGTCACCGGGGTGTATCTCTGGTACCTAACCCCAACGCACGTTGAGCTTGAACAAAAATAGAAAACTGGACTTGAACGAAAAGGTTCGGCGGTGGATTTATAGGACTGCCACGATCAGGGCAGGGTATCTGCAGCACGCTACACGACACAGGCCACTACGAAAGCTGGCGCTGACGTCAAGGACTCGAGGGGGCGGCACGTTACGAAGCCGTACCTCATTGAGTCGCTTGTCGATGCCTCCTACGAAGCCCCACCATCCCCAACTCGCAGGAAAGTCTTTTGAGTAAAAATACATAGGTTTGGGCAGTGTTGTTTTCCTTCTTCGGTTCATGCTGTCACTATTTTTGGGGTTGTCACCTAAAAAGAAGAACACCGGTACCAAACGGTGTCCACCCTGAGTCCAAAAATTGGGCACTCGTAAAAAGGCCTTTTCGGGGCACTTCAGCGGCCAAAAAGTATGTTTTAGGCATTTCTATACGGTTCTGGGGTGGTTTACCAATTTTTATTGCCTCTTAGGAGCCCCTATGTGGTTCCCAAAAAAATGACCTATTTTGACAGCTTTTGACCCCCCCTACCCCCCCCCCCCCCCCCAAACCCTCTTCCCGCTACAGAAGTCCTATTTGCACTTCTGATTTGGGTAACGTCAAAAAGATATTTTGTCTCCTGCGCTGGTTTTCCACTCCATTTTCCACGACTCCCCCCATTAACCTGCTCGGGTTCTCCGTTTATTTTCCTTTTTGTACCGTTCTACCTCTCGCTAACTCCGACTCTGCAGGGTCAAAAGAAACGCCTGAGTGCGCAAACAATGAACGAAGTCCATACTCACCGTGGATTGGGCTCAGGCAAACAAATCTAAATGCTTGGGAACAAAAGTCTGTTACCTGCCACGCACGGTATCTGAAGTGCCCAAGCATCGCTGTAAACGGCGCACAGATTGTAGACCCCCCCCCTTTTCTTTTTTTTGCAAGCAATACCACAACCATAAAGAAGAAGGCGAACCTGAAAGAAGACAGGCACATTGAGATTTACGGTGCGGGTTAGAAACCGGGGGGAATTGCGCATTTTTATTGGAATCAAGTGCTCTATGAACGCAGGTTCGACAGAAGTACTAATTCGGGCTCTTCGTCCCCGGTTGGGGAGAGTGGGGTGAAATCTGGCAGAAAGAGAGAAGAAATGCTCGAACAGTGCCGAGAGATGCCTGAAAAACCGTCTATTGCTAACGGCTTATCACGTGAGATATTACCCCCCCCCCAGGTGACACCACTGTGCTAAATTCTTCTCCGTACATTCAGTTACTTTGTTAGTTTGGTCGGTTCTTTGGGTCACCAACGTCAATCTCTGGGGACGTATGTGAACGGGTCTGCAGCATTCCAGCTCTCAGACCGTATCGGGCTCACTCACACCTGGCCTGGATCGTGTTTTTAGCGTTTATTGTTTTTGTATCCCACAGAAATAACGCTAGAAATTGCGACTGTCTGGGCCCTCGCGTCTCCTTTCGTCCAGCACCTTTTTTCGACGCGTTCGTTGCAGAACTGATAACGCCATGCCTCGGGTTCATCCGGCCCGTCACCTGAATGTCAAATCGGAAATTGGAAACCAAATGTCTATTTACAGAGTCGGTGGCACAATGACAAGGCTTTCACTCTAAACAGAAACAGAGAAGGCACAACGGTATGATCAGTTCGAACGCGTTCAAAGAAGGTGCTGGGTCACATTTTTCGAGGCGTGCAAGACTACAGAATGGCAGCTCACTCAGTGGACTCTGGCGATCTCGAGATGAACGTATATTCGGACGGAGCGCGTTATGTCCTGACTGCAGCCGGTCGTGTCCAAAACGACGACAGCCCTGAAAATACTCTGGAAAGCTTGTCAACACAATGGTCCTAACATGTGCCGGTGGCCATACTTGAGGGTCGGCGTTCGGCAATCGACCTTTCACGACGAAGAGAAAACTCGACACAAGCAAGCTCTCCCCCTCACCGTCCCTCTATCTTTCGCACTTCAACAAAAAAGAAGACAAGTCAGTGCTGCCCAGCGAGCCGCAGTCACAATCAGGGTGGGGGCCCTGAGTTTTTTACATACGCGCCAGCTTGAAGGAAATGCTCAACGATGCTGCCCGACGAAGAACAGAAGGGATCCCAAGTGCTGTAACTACCGAACCACGTGTTGAACCGACGTGAGGTCACCCTGCACGACAAATCACACAAACACAACAGGTCAAAGTCCTGAGTGAGAAAACAACACACGCAGGTGTAAGCGAAGAACAAATCAGATTGTGCTTGTATTGTATTTGCCCCTTATCTCTATATTTCCATTCGGAGTAGAAACAGCTACGTCGAGTATTTTAACTGATTGCTCAGGCACGGTTGTAGGGGCCCCTCCCCGTGACGGGCTCGCCTGTGCTCTGGTGGCACGGGTGGTCCTGGCTGTGTGACGAGCTACGAACAGCCGCCTGACAAACCAGACTCACACCGCTGTCCTGTCTGCAGACACTCAAATTCCGCGCTGATGATTATCCGCCTTATGTGTCCGTGGCTTAAAGGACCGAAACACGGCGCAGACGGGACCAGTGCGGCGTTGAGCACATATCCATTCCAAGCACGTTCTTGCAATCCCCCACCGCACCTCTATCTTTCGTACTTCAACAGTGGCAATCTGCGAAGTAAACTCCGTAGAGCACTGGAGATGGGTTGCCGTGCAGCACCAATGATAACAAAGCAGACAGTCAGCGCGGCCCTGAGCCTTTTTAACTGACACGGTTGTAGGGGCCTTCTCCCCGAGACTCTGAAGTACCATCGGTGTTCCTGGTTCCTGGCTGCAGCCGCCTGACAAACGAAACTGTCACTGCTGTCCTGTCTGCAGACACTCAGGTCCCGCACTCATGATATCTGTCTGTGGCTTCAAGGACCGTATTCCTTTCCAGCTGGACAGGCGGAGGTTGTGGTCGAAAATGCGTTTCTGAATTTCAAAGCTTGCACGGTGCGTGGCCCACGCAAACGCCAGCCTGAGCAAAAGCTTCCGGGTGGTCCCCAAACCCCACGTACTTCTTCAGAGCAGACTTGCTGCTATCATCAAGCATACATGAGAGGCAGGAATCTGCCCAAACACTAAGCGAAGACTTTCCCTCTTGTCTCAACGGCCAGCCGATAGTCTACAGTACAAATTCGTCAATCACCACTTTCAAAAAGGGATGCAGCACTGCTCGTTGTGCTGCTCGTTGTGTCCTGTCAGTGACTCCCGAAAAGATGTGAAAGAAGTAGCACATCATTTCCAACAAAGTTAAACCAAACAGAGGGAAGCAAACAGAAGTAGCACACCATTTCCAACAAAGTCAAACCAAGCAGAGGGAAACAAACAGATCCAACCACCCCTGAGTAGAGTTGTGTCCTGTCAGTGATTCCCGAAACGATGTGAAAGAAGTAGCACACCATTTCCAACAAGGTCAAACCAAACAGAGGGAAACAAACAGATCCAACCACCCCTGAGTTGACCAGTCTGACCTATGCTCGTCCGGCGGAGGGGGGCAAACTTCCACCGTAACTCATTGGTTCCAGGCCTGTTGCCCCCTCTTTCAAATTCTTTGCAGCTCGCCATTCCAATACCATTCGCCTCCGGGAGATATTGAGCAGAAGGTTATCTGCCACTCAGCTCAGAAAAACCACTCGTGCTGGTAAAGGTGTCTTGCGAGGACCAACATGTCTTGCGAGGACCAACATGGCTCGTCAAGTAAGTACGGGACTCTGCGACCCTCTGCGCAGTTCAGGCAACCAACCTAGTCGACAGTCGTGCCTGCCGGAAGCAGAGGGTTACTTGTTCCTGTGACTCGTGCTTTTTTAGCGGTCGGAAGCACGGAATCTCCCACCCTCTGTAGATACCCTGCTTTACTGTACTGTTTGGGCAACCAATCGGGCTTCCGAGAACGAAACGCGAGTCTCCGTCACTCAAGCGAATGAGCGCATGCCGTCGTCTTCTCAATAATAGTGCTAGTAGGACGGACGAACGTCACAACACCGCGCGGTCACGCACACAAGATCTGCCAACCCAGGAGCCTTTGAAACTTGAATACCTGAACACTTGGCACAGGAAACAAGAATAATAAACACAAACCAGCGTCAGCAGTCGCCCGTGCAACCAGCACGGCGACCCAACCGTCCAGGGGTCAGCGTGAAACCAATGCAGGAGGCGAGCGATGTGGAGATCATCGGGTGCGGAGAGCTCAATATCGTGGAGCTCAGCGCGATACTGAGCGACGTGGACGACGACCGCGGAACGGTCGCCCTCGAGGAGCACACGGCCGCGCCGGCGCCGAAGGAGAAGCGGGAGGTCGTCGCCCGCGCGTTCAACATGCTCGTCTCGCCGGTCGCAGGCAGGGGGGACACGCCGGAGGAGAGGATGTTCTTCCGCCGACGACAGCAATGCCAACCAAAACGCAGGCACGCAAAAATCTGCTGACCCCGGGAGCCTCTGAAAACTTGAAACCAGCACCCTGAACACCTGGCACAGGAAACAAGAAAAGGAAACACAACCAGCGTAAACACTCGCCCGCGCAACCAGCACGGCGACCCAACCGTCCAGGGCGCCCGATTCTTCCGAGAGTCGGCGGTCTCGGTGTGTGGAAAACCAATGCAGGAGGCGAGCGATGTGGAAGTCATCGGGTGCGGAGAGCTCAATATGTTGCAGCTCAGCGAGATACTGAGCGACATGGAGGAGGGCTATTTGAAATAGTGCGCCGGCACCGGTGCCGAAAAGCGGCAGAGGCGTCCCTAGTGTTATACAAGCCGCGGTAACTTTGGACACAGTTGCAGAGGTGTGTCAGCACTTCCCCAAGCCACCGCAACGACAGCAATGACGACCAAAACACACGCACACAGAATCTGCTAACCCCAGAAGCCTCTGAAAACTTGAAACCAACACCCTGAACACCTGGCACAGGAAACAGGAAAAGGAAACCCAACCAGCGTAAACAGTCGCCCGCGCAACCAGCACGGCGATTCAACCGTCCAGGGCGCCCGATTCTTCCGAGAGTCGGCGGTCTCGGTGTGTGGAAAACCAATGCAGGAGGCGAGCGATGTGGAAGTCATCGGGTGCGGAGAGCTCAATATCGTGGAGCTCAGCGTGATACTGAGCGATGTGGAAGGCATCGGGTGCGGAGAGCTCAATATGTTGCAGCTCAGCGTGATACTGAGCGACGTGGAGGAGGGCTATTTGAAACGGTGCGCCGGCACCGGTGCCGAAAAGCGGCAGAGGCTTCCCTAGTGTTATACAAGCCGCGGTAACTTTGGACACAGTTGCAGAGGTGTGTCAGCACTTCCCCAAGCCACCGCAACGACAGCAATGACGACCAAAACACACGCACACAAAATCTGCTAACCCCAGAAGCTTTTGAAAACTTGAAACCAACACCCTGAACACCTGGCACAGGAAACAGGAAAAGGAAACACAACCAGCGTAAACAGTCGCCCGCGCAACCAGCACGGCGACCCAACCGTCCAGGGCGCCCGATTCTTCCGAGAGTCGGCGGTCTCGGTGTGTGGAAAACCAATGCAGGAGGCGAGCGATGTGGAGGTCATCGGGTGCGGAGAGCTCAATATCGTGGAGCTCAGCGCGATACTAAGCGACGTGGACGACGACCGCGGAACGGTCGCCCTCGAGGAGGAGCACACGGCCGCACCGGCGCCGAAGGAGAGGCGGGGGGTCGTCGTCCGCACGTTCGACATGCTCGTCTCGCCGGTCGCAGGCAGCGGGGACACGCCGGAGGAGAGGATGCGGAAGAACATCTTGTTCCCGGTGACCGTCGTTGTCATCGCAAGCCAGTTCGCGTTCGCCGTGCAACGCGTGCACCGCCTCCACTACACCACCGTGGTGCTCAACTCGCTGCGAGTCGTGCTCTGCGGGTTCTTGGCGGTCTACATGATCGCCACCAAGCGGCTGCCGATCCCCGTCGCCGAAGTCTGCCTGTCGCTCGCTGCGATCCTCTTCTCGTACTGCGGCGACGTCCTCGGGTACGGCAAGGAGGAAATGTGGACGCTCATGATCGTCATCATGGACGGCATCCTCATGTCCGGCTGCAGGCCGATAGTCGCGGGGGCGGTCGTGTTGATGACCGTAGTGTACCTCTCGGTGAAAACCTTCGAGGAAGGCTTCGGGCTCGGGATATACAGCGCGATCCCTGAAAGCTGGACTCCTGGGTTGCGTCCGGACGAGCCGCAGGATGATGTGTCGCGCACCTTTTTCGTCCTCCTCATCCGGGTTGGAGTGTTCGTGACCGACTTCCTCATGACGAAGAAATTCGCCTACGGCATGCGCAAAGAGCAGCAAAACGCGACCCGCTCAGCGGTCCTCGCGCAGGACATCGCCGCGGCGCTGGTCCAGTTCGACCTGGACACTGCGCAGCGCCTCGTCGGCGACGGCGAGGACGACCTCCGCTGCGCGTTCCGCGCCCTGCTGGCAAACCTGAGGCTCTACCGGCCGTACCTGCCGGACGCCCTCTTCAACGAGCCACCCGTTGACAAAGCCGCGGCAGGGCAGCCCGGTGGCTGTTCCAACCGGGGGCCCGCTTCGTACAAGACCCAACGGACGCGCCACGTGCCTCCTGGGTTGCACGAAGGCTCCGTTTCGATCGTGTTCACCGACATCCAGTCGTCGACGCCCATCTGGGAGGCGATGACGGCCGCGATGCGAGACGCCATGGACATCCACAACGACACCATGCGGGACTGCCTCCAGCGGCATCGCGGGTATGAGGTGAAGACCATCGGCGACGCGTTTATGGTTGCGTTCGACACGTCGCTCGACGCCTTTCGCTTCGCGGTCGCCGCGCAGGTCGAGCTGCTGGCGAAGGACTGGCCGGCGGACTTGCTGAAGCACCCGCTGTGCCGTGAGGTCAAAGCGGAGGACGGGACCACCATCTGGCGCGGCCTCCGCGTCCGGATCGGGATCCACACGGGACCGGCGCGGCTCGAGCTCAACCCTACTACCGGCAGGACCGACTACATGGGGCCGACCGTCAACAAAGCAGCGCGGGTCGAATCGTCCAGCGCGGGAGGCGCCATCACGTTCACGGAGGAAGTCCACCGCGATCTGTCAACGGCGACCACCGGAGACGACGTCGAGACTCCGTTCGTGGTGAGACGGAGCGACACGGAACTGAAGGGCGTCGGGTTGGTAACGCTGTACACAGTGGTGCCGACGGCCCTGATGAAGCGGCAGAAGGAGATAGCAAAAACTCTGGACCAGCGGCAGATGAAGGTCCTCAGCCCGGCGCAGCCGCCGGCAGACTGCCGGTCGATGCGTTCGAGCAACCCGCAGGCCGCGGCCGAGGGGGGCCCGAGCGGTCGGTTTTTGGTCCGGAACAAGTTCTCGCTATCGCAAGGCACCGTTGCGACGGTGCGGGTCGACTTCAGCTGCCTGCCACTGTTCGCTCGCGTCGTGGACGGCGCCAACGAAATCGTGCAGTTTGTTCTTGAAGCAGCGGATCGAACAGAGAGCCTGGTGCACTCTCTGTGCAGCAACACCATCGTCCTCGGGTGGAACGCGGGGCGGTCGTGCGTGATGCACGTCGCGCACAGTGCTAAATTCGCGTCGCACCTCCACGCGAACGTGACGGGCCTCGTTTGGAGCCGGTACGTGACCGCCGGCCTGACGACCGGCAAGCTGCTCCACGGGAGCCTCGGGAGCCACAAGCAGCGGTTCGTGACCGTGATCGGAACGCCGGTCGAGATGAGTCGGCTGCTCGCGGCGGCCGCCGCGAAGCTCTCAACCTTCTGCCTGCTCTCCGGCCCGGCCTGCGCGGCGACGGACAACACGCTGCAGGTGCACACTAGGCCGGTGGCGGCGGCATCCGACCCGCAGGACACCATCTACGAACTGAACCTCGAAAGCTTCCAGTCCACGCAAGGCGTTTGGTCGCTGTTCGACGGGCCGGTCGCGCAATCCTGGGGCCCCGTGTACAAAGAGGCCTGGCAGGACCAAGACGAGGACGTGCTCGAAGAGCTTGCGCAGGGTGACCACGTCGTGGCGCACGTGCTGAACCTGATGCGCCGGAAAATGCCGCTCGTGCAAGAGCCACCTCGAGGGACAATCATCTCCCCGCCGGCCGAACAGTGGCTCGAAGAAGGCGTCGCAGGAGGTCGCTTTGCGGCTCGCAGGAAGGATTTGGCCAACGAGTTTCTCAGGTCGCCTTGACATCGATTACGCTGTGCTTGATACGCAAACGTCATGCCAAGAGAGAGCCTGGTGCACTCTCGTGCCAAGAGAGAGCCTGGTGCACTCTCGTGCCAAGAGAGAGCCTGGTGCACTCTCGTGCCAAGAGAGAGCCTGGTGCACTCTCTATGCAGCAACACCATCGTCCTCGGGTGGAACGCGGGGCGGTCGTGCGTGATGCACGTCGCGCACAGCGCTGAATCCGCGTCGCACCTCCACGTGAACGTGACGGGCCTCGTTTGAAGCCGGTACGTGACCGCCGGCCTGACGACCGGCAAGCTGCTCCACGGGAGCCTCGGGAGCCACAAGCAGCGGTTCGTGACCGTGATCGGAACGCCGGTCGAGATGAGCCGGCTGCTCGCGGCGTCGTGGCGCACGTGCTGAACCTGATGCGCCGGAAGACGCCGCTCGTGCAAGAGCCGCCTCTGAGGGGCAATCATCTCCCCGCCGGCCAAACAGTGCTCGAAGAAGGCGTCGCAGGAGGTCGCTTTGCGGCTCGCAGGAAGGATTTGGCAAATGAGTTTCTCAGGTCTCCTTGAAATCAGCTACGCTGTGTTTGTGTGTGTGTTCGAATACTAAAAAAAGTTCCGGGTAGCCGAACAGTAACAGGATCAAATAGTTGCAGTGTTTTTAGACAACCAGACGTGTGTCAAATAACTATAAATAACTGTTATAATTCGACTCCCCCACCTTTTACCTTTGCAGGCCCGTGAAAATCACAGGAACGAAAGTCTTTTCTCTCGGAACTACAACCCCACGTCTTTAAGAACGAAAGAAGGTCACGATCTAAAGGACAGTTTGTACGCCCGTGCGCCACTGTCGGAAAAAGAGAAGGGAAAATAAACAAGCAACTCCCGCCAGCAGACAAACAACCACCTCCGAGTGGGTTGTCTGTCGCCGGGGGAAAGAATAATATCTCCTCACCCAAAGCCTCTAAGGCCAACCGGAGACTTTGAATAAAGTTCCGGCATGCTGAACCACAAATAACGCCAGCCAACACAACACCAACA
This sequence comes from Diplonema papillatum, assembly GCA_030068145.1. Lineage (NCBI taxonomy): Eukaryota > Euglenozoa > Diplonemea > Diplonemida > Diplonemidae > Diplonema > Diplonema papillatum. The sequence continues at coordinate 200,469 of JAPJBO010000013.1, forward strand.
CTGTTCTTTTTCAAAATGATTCTGGCTGCCCAAAGCAGCTGCCTGGCCATTTACGGCACTGTGCTGCAACCCCACAACACGCAGGTAAATCTGGGTTCAGGGCGGGTGCAAGCGTTCAACAAAAGTCGACAAAAAGTGGGAAAACTCGATGGGTTCCACACCAGTTTAAACGTCCGGCCTATTGGGCCGGGCGCATTGGTGCGGAATACCATATACTTGGCAGAATGGAAGCTAAGATCAGCGCCGGATTAAAGCCAAATGAAAGTTTGGCCCAGGATTCTGCAGGTTATCGGACCGATCCATTCACAAATCAGTCTGGTCCCACGCACATGTTCTCGTGTTCTTTTCTGGGAGGCGCATCCCAAGCGCGAAGCGGCGTCAGGGTAGCCGCAGGCCACACCTGTCCCGCTTTGTCCACACCCCCCGTACGGGCTACCTACCGGAAGCGTGATCTCTGCGCACTTCGTCAACGCAAACGGAAGTGTTTCCCTGCGGGAGGTGTAGGAGGTGGTATTGAAGGGGATCCCCGCTAATAATATATATCGCGTCCTCATAGGGTACTGTACGGTACGGGTATACACATCACACGCGGGGGTATACCAACGTACGCGTACTAGTACGCATATGCAAACATTTACAAACTTGGCTAGCCGTAGTTAAAGTGTATATTCATACCTACTACCCTCATACTACCCGCCTCACAGCCTCAACGGTCAACCGGAGACCCTAAAACACCAACCTCTGAACCACAATAAATTGGATTGAATGTTACGAGGTATGCTAGCACCACGAGTAACGTACACAACCACCCGCCACCCGGCAGCTCGAGTGCGGAAGCATCAACTCAAAGGTTTTGGGCAAGGGTAGCGAAAGCCCCATTTCTTTTTTTTTTAAATCAAAACCAAGGTCATCGGGAAAGAAAAAAACTCTCGTTATCTGATGGTGATCAGGTTTCGTCTCCCGCGTTCTCCTTGCTCTTTATTCCGTACCCCGCCACAACTCTCTTTTTTCATCGGGCTCCAGTTATCCAAAAACTAATACTTTCGGCAGCGTCTGTACGAGCCCGAAGTGTCATAAATATCCTAGTCACATTGATGATGTACAGGCGCTTACGTTATTATGCTGTGTAGTTGACTACATCGATACGAACGGGACCGCCTGCTTGAACACATACGACATTTCTGCGGGGACGAGCGAAGCAATCACCTACATGGACTGCCCCCCCTGTGTATTATTTACTGGAGCACATTTCTGCATTCTTCTTGTCGTAGAAGACGCCAGTCTTCGAAGATTAATATAAACCCGACTAATAGCATCCCGTGGCACAGGGCTTCTCTCTCCCTCACACAACCGCACACGCTTTGGCTTACCCACCATCTATCCCCCCTTTGGTTTCCGTGAGTCGCCACGGTGGAAAAGGGGCAAACACACAAAGATCAATGTCAGTTGGCTCGTTTCTACCCTGAAAGGAGGTGACTTCTTTCACAACCACACAAGTAAAAATAATAAAACAAAACCTACGCATTTTTATCTTTAGAATATCCCATTCGACAAAGGCTGCAGCGACTTTAAGAATCCGAACGTGGCACGGGTACTCGAAAGTTACGGATGGATCGGATTTCTGGTCCGGAAGCCTTGCGCGCGACGTTTGAATTTCGCTTTCGGCGATTTCAAAGAAAGGGTACCAAGTAGCTATTTTCTCAAACCATACTAGCTATTTTCCCCCTGCTCTCGTTGGTGAGTGGAGATTCCCTGTCGCGACAGTTCCTCTTCTCACGGTCCAATGCTGCCTTCGGAGTGCGTGCCGATATCCCCATTTTGCGCAAGTACGAAACTCGAAAGAAAACACGTCAAGAACCTCGTTTTGATTAATCCCACGCCTCGTGGCACTGGAAAGCTGCTCGTGCAGAAAGCTACCTTTTTTTCTCGAGAACAATAGCTATTTCTCCCCCCGCTCTCGTTGATGAGTGGAGCCATTCTCTGTCGCGAAAGTTCCTCTTCTTTCGGTCCAATACCTCCAATACCTTCACCTCGGCCTTAGGAGTGCGCAACCGGGGACCCATTTTGCGCAGCTACGAAACTCGAAGAAAGAAAAAGAAAAACAAAAAAGGCCGCTCCTGGTCCAGGAACGTGACGGTCAACCACAGCTTGCAAGGCTTGAGTCGGAGGCAGCACAGTGCTACAACCCCGTCCGCTCTGCCCTGCGGCTGACCGTCTTGACGAGCTTGTGTTCAGCGCAAGCGCCAAGCCCCAAGGTGCGCCAAGCCTTGGCGCTTTAGTTTGGGAAATCGGTAGCCACTTGACCTGTAGGGCCGTGGCTTTGCAGTACCGCCGAACACGTGAAGCTTGGCTCCCGTGTAGCAGGCTTTCCCTGATACCACGAAACTCCAAAGAAACACAATGGACGCTAGAAAACACGTCAACAACCTCGTTTTGATCAACCCAAGCTCCGACCCTGCTTGGGATCCTGGGAGGTCACCACACATTAATGCCTTTTAAGCCAGATCTGCGAAGCGGGGTTTTGTTTCTGCACCTGCGAACACGTTCCCATAGTTTTCCAAGCGCTACCGACAATCTTTTTGACGTGACAACAGGGTTGTTCTCGCAAAAAGTGTGCCCAGAGTGCCCTAACTGTGGCGAGCAACGAACAGTTCAACTACGTATTTTCCTAAAAAAATTTTTTTACTACCGAGAGCAACGACGCCGCACTTCGAAAAGCGCAACGTTCGCTGCTACCAGCAAACCTCTCTGAGCTATTCTACACTCTACTCTACTTAGAGCCATGGTGCGAACAATGGACCGATACGGTTTACAGGGCAACTCCTGCTCAACTTGTAAGACGTGGGGAGCCCAAGAACACTCACCTAACCTGGCGAGAACTTGGTGTCGGTCACAAATTGTTTCGAACCTGACTCGCCAAAGCGACCAAGTAAGGTGTACGCGAAAGAAGCCATGCATGCCCCCACAAACCCACCCGTAATAGCTTTAAAAGAACCCATTCGACGAAAGTCACCCGGAGACTCTAAAATCCCGGATTCTCAAGCGAACTATAACTCTAAAAAGAAGGAACGTGCGGTAGCGCCGCTTTTCTAATGATTGCGGGGATCCCGCGTTTTTCTAAACGAACATGACGTGGGCGGCACAGAGAGAGTGCGACAACTCTATGGCACCATAAAGTCCAGAAAATCCATGGTAAAGAAAGAAAACCAAAAAAACGCCGTCACTAAAAGGCATGAAAAGACGCTGAAAGTAAATAACGTTGTCGACAACGAAAAGCAAAATAATAAAACCAAAAACTACGCATTTCTTTTGAATACCTTTACGAAATCGAGGAGACTTCTGCAGTCATCATTTTGGGGCTTACTATTCTTTGTTCAGTGGGAGTTGAGATTCTCCGTCAAGATGCTAGCCGCCGCCATAGGGCGGGCTCTTGCCAAAAAGGAGGAGAGCCCGCGAAACAACGTGTCGACACACGCCTGCCAGGCGGTCTCGTCCGCCAGTCAGAACGCCCCTGGCTGCGCCACCATCGGTGCAACAATCATCTTTGACTGGGCCACGGCTCGCTCCGCGCCCACGGCGCAACGACTTGCGTCCGCCGTAGTAGTACGGGACAGTACGACAGGGCGACCGGATACTCCTCGGAGAGATGGTCCCTGCACTATCTCGTCTCTCTCTCTCTCTCTCTCTCATTCATTTTGGGGCTTTGAAGGCACAGTGACCTGTCTTCTTCATTGCTGAGCCGCATCGATTGAGTAGCTAGGTTCAAACAAGGAAGGCACGGTGACCTGTCTTCTTCATTGCTGAGCCGCCGCGATTGAGTGGCTAGGTTCAAACAAGGAAGGCACAGTGACCTGTCTTCTTCATTGCTGAGCCGCCGCGATTGAGTGGCTAGGTTCAAACAAGGAAGGCACAGTGACCTGTCTTCTTCATTGCTGAGCCGCCGCGATTGAGTGGCTAGGTTCAAACAAGGAAGGCACAGTGACCTGTCTTCTTCATTGCTGAGCCGCCGCGATTGAGTGGCTAGGTTCAAACAAGGAAGGCACAGTGACCTGTCTTCTTCATTGCTGAGCCGCCTCGATTGAGTGGCTATGTTCAAACAAGGAAGGCACAGTGACCTGTCTTCTTCATTGCAAACTGAACGGAGGACGGGGATCATTCAAAAAAGAGGAGGGATAAAAGTACCCGTCGTTGGAAAATAAAAGGGGGCCACAAGAAAAGGGAAAATAAGCAAGCAAAGTAAACAAAGTGGCCCGACATCAAAACGACGTGAAAGTTGTCTACCGCATCAAAAGACAGAGAACTACACTCCGAAGGCACCTCGCAACCCTTCTCTCTAACAAAGAACAGACCGAAAACGAAACGGTCAAGCAACCGCGCCATCTTTAGAGTGGGGGAGGGGAGCACAACGAACCCCCATCCCTTTCGTACCTGCACACCGTGCTCAGATTGCCACCGTAAAATGAAGACAAGTCAGTGCGTTCTAGTCATCAAACGATTCGCATGCGATGATAGTTATCGCATTATCGCACAAGATTATCGCATATAATCGGCATGCGATAATATGCGATAGTCCCTAATACTGTATTTGCCCAGGTTTTAATCGTGCGATAAATGTGAATGAAAATGCGATAATTGGCGCCAAAATCCCGAATGCGATTGTATGCGATAATGCGAAGCGTTTGGCCACTTTGTCTAGGGAGTCGCAGCCACAAGTAGGGCGGGCGTTCTGGGCTTTTTAACTGATGGCTCCGGCCGGGAGGCCACAATGACACCCACTCGTAGGCCGCCTCCGCGGCGACGTAACAGACGCGTTCCATCTGCTGTGGCGTAGACACGGAGTGTGCATAGTGCGTTGCTCAGGGTAGTCGAAGGCCTGACAATCACACTATGCAACAAATTTACACAACTGATTGCTCCCACACGGGTACGGGACCTTCTTCCGAGACGGATTGCCATGCGAGGTTCTGGCTGTGACGAGCTACGAAGAGCCGCCTGACAGCAGACACTCAGGTTCCGCGCCAGAACCCAGTCTAGCGGAATGCGTGAGTTACTCGAGTTACTCAGGGCACATCGGATTTATCGGGCCACGATCAGCTTCGACGAACGGCAACTTTCAAATTCACATCCAGATCCCGTGTCTCCAACCGGATCTGCACGAGTCCGCTCGTGACGGTCCTCCCTATGTGTCCATGGCTTAAAGGGCCGAAACCAGGCACAGATAGGAATTCTGCTTACCGCTACTGGTCTGCCTGCGCCGTTTGTGCAGTGACACTGTAAGACCAGTGCGAGTGTTGAGCACACGCGACTGTCTCAAGCACGTTCTTGCAATCCCCCCATCCAGCCCCCCAAACAGCAAACTAAGTTTTTTCCCCATCGCCTTTGGTTCCAAAAAAGCCAACCTGTTTTTTCGGGCACGCTGGTGGTGGAACATCGACACGTATGCCTAGAAACACGAAAGAAGTTCACGTTGTGTCGTGGATTTGTGTGTTGTAGAGTCCGTTGCTAAATGATCGGTTTTGCGGCATTACTCTCACCTTCAGCAGAAACTCTCTCTGCCTCGCTCCCTCTGTGCTGAAACACGCGTGGCGAAAAAAAAAAAAAAAAAAAAGACATGCCCGTTCCTGTGCTTTGGCAACGAATCCTGTTCTTGTAGCAACTTGAGGTGGTGTGGATGCAAGGAAGACCGCTGATGAACGACAGAAGACCCAGCTTCTGCAAATATTGGCCGCAGCCAACCAGAACCGGCACCACGTCACGCACAAGAGTGCTCCGACGAAAATAGAAGCCAACGTTCACTCTGAGAACCCGACTCACGAGTCAAGCGGTGCCTCCGTCATCCGAGAGGCGATGGTACCTGCGCAGCATCACACGATAGTACTACGTGGTGGTGTAGACGTACCTACAGAGTACCCTGTTTACCCTCCTCAGAGGTGTACTACGAGCTGCTGTGGATGCCACCACGAGCTTAAGATCCTGACTCTGGGGTCGTCTCCAAATAACCGACCGCTTAGCACAAGAAACCGTCTACAGCTAATCCGACGTTCACATCTTTGAGCTTCACGCTGCATGTTCCCGCGAAGTCTGCCCATATCTCAAAAGCACAACGGGTGACATCAGCTCACCGTTCAAGATCTTGTGTAAAAATCGGGCTCGATGCCTCGAGTCAGACCAGCAAGCTCGAACCGCGTATTCTATTCGCACGAAAAGGCGAGCTTTTGCTGAAAGAAGAAGGCCTTGCGTCGCGGCAAACAAAAACACTGCCCCAGGGACACGAAAAAAGAAGCACAATGGGAGGTACCATCAGCTCACTGTTTAAGAACCTGTTCGGGAAGCAGGATGCCCGAATGTTGATGGTCGGACTCGACGCCGCTGGAAAGACGACCATCTTGTACAAGATGAAGTTGGGCGAGATCGTGACCACGATCCCCACCATCGGCTTCAACGTGGAAACGGTCGAGTACAAGAACATCAAGTTCACCATGTGGGACGTCGGTGGCCAGGACAAGCTCAGGCCGCTTTGGAGACACTACTTCCAAAACACCAACGGTGTCATCTTCGTCGTTGACTCCAACGACAAGGACCGTGTGGCGCAGGCCAGAGATGAGTTGCAGAAGATGCTTGCGGAGGACGAGCTCCGTGACGCGTGCCTCCTGGTCTTCGCCAACAAGCAGGATCTTCCCAACGCCATGTCCACCGCCGAAGTCACGGACAAGCTGGGCCTGCACTCCCTCCGTCAGCGTGAGTGGTACATTCAGGTATGTGCTCTTTTCACGCGCCCGTGGTGTTCTTTTACCCGTAGTGTCCTTTTACGGGGGTTGCTTCTAGTCGGGCCCTTTCCGATGACCATGATCTATTCGGCATTTTGGGTCCTTTTTGAGGTCGTTTTTGGGGATTCTTGAGGCTAGACTCATTTCATTGCCGCAGCTATATCAAGAGTTGCCCGAATCTCGATCAGGCTCGCCTTTTAAGGCGTGCTGGCTCCGTCATTTTTTTACAAACAATCTTGCGGGTTGCCCTGCAATGTGTTGTGAAAACTAAGACTGGTTCGATGGTTGATCAGGCTCCGAAACCTGCAAATGATGCAGGGGGGAAAATGAGTAGGAGCCCGATTAACCGCAAGCACAAGCAAACCACCAATTCTCTTACCTCGTGTACCCACCACTCGTACGACGCTCAGGGCACAAAGGATATCTTCCCATGTTGACGAAGGTCACCCGGAGACTTTAAAACCCCGGAGTTTCAAGCGAACTTTCACTCTAACACAAACCAAACAGGGATCGTGCGCCACCACTGGTGAGGGTCTGTACGAAGGTTTGGAATGGTTGGCCACCGCCGTCAAGTCGAGCGGAAAGAAGAACTAGACTGCTCCGGCAACAGAGGAGCACAAAAACGAAGACTCAACACATCCCCTCTTGCCTGCGTTCTGTTTGTTGAAGAATTGGCGACAAAAAAAAGGAGAATAAGACAAGAGGCTCTGCCAGCCTCCAGTCAGCACCAAAAGAAAAAAATAAGAGAAGAGAACGGCGGCGTCTTTGTTGTCGGCTGCGATGCGCACGGCGTTTCTTTTCTTTTTTTCTTTTCTTTTTTCTACCTCTTTCTTCTTAAGTCCCCCCCCCCCTTCGCCCTCTCCACCCTTCGAAGCGCTTAACAAGCGGTTCTCTCCGTTTTCATTGTCGTTTTCTGTTCGTTTTGCCTTGCTTTGCTTCTTCTTTCTAACCAGAACACGCAATGTTGGCGGTATCAAGAAGCTCGTCACCGCCGTGCATGTAGTTCAACTGGGAACAGAAGTTTTTAGAGTTGAAGCTCCGGGGTTTTAGGGTCTCCGTGTGACCGTTGTTAAATGGGTTCTATAGTGCGGTCAGCAATTATTTCCTTGCTTTCCATCCGGCGCATTCTTCTCCTGCTCTCGCGATGCTTCCGTTGGCTTTTTTTGCTGACTTCTGCTTGCTCTTCACTCACACGCTTCCGAGCCAAAAAAGAAGTGCGCAGAATCCGCAATAGTTCTCTTTATCTGAAACCCCCGAAACACCCCCCCATTAAAAACGCGTTGGGGACGCCCGATGCCCGTTTTCATGGCGTAGTGCACAATGGCCCGAGAAGAGCAGCCCTCCCAGTGTTTTCTGCAGCAGAAATCCTAGCCAGCATTTCACAGGATTAGGCGACGACTTACATTCCGAACAGAGGCAGAGGTGGGCACGGGTAGTTCCCCCCCTCCTTCTTCGGCGGACGAGACACCGAAGAAGAGCAGCGGATACACTAATAGAAGAGCTTACCTCTGTTTTTCTTTCTCTTTCTTCTTCTTTTGCCCTTCCCCTCCCCTTCTTTCCTTGATTCTCTTTCCTCCTCAACCCCCCCCCCCTCCGGATGAACAGTTGCCTGTGCTGCAGCTCGACATGGGCAAAGAAGCACTTCGATGGCTCATCTGCGGCCAGGGACGAGTGCTAAACCTCGCTTGCCCCGCAAGCAAAAGCAGACGTAGCCATAATACCCAAAGCTCAGCCACCAAGGCAGTAGGCTTGGAAGCTGCGTGGCCCGAAAGCACGCGTTTTGTTGGTGACGTCGAGTCACACAGATGCGCAAAAACGAAAGGAAGCGGAGAAGTCAGTCCATAGAAAAGAAAAAAAACATAACACCGAAACAGTCTAAGAACGCCTCTCCTTCACTCACCCCCCTGTGCGTCTTTTCCCCCACCGCAATCTGTTCTCTTTCGTCGGAGCGCAGGAGCACGTTGGTTTACACAATGAAAGCTGTGTGACCGCGGCCGAAAATTGGCCCAAACTGGAAAGACTTGAAGGCTTTCTTAAACCGCGAAGCCGTCTGGGAAAGTAGTACTACGTCATGTGTTCTTGCCATCTGCAGCAGGGACAGGTGCGCGGTGCTGTGTGCTGCTCGTCGTTAAGAGTCGCCGCCGTTCGGTTTCTTTTGGATTTTCTTTTTGTTTTTTTCTTGTTTTCTTTTTCATTTTTGCTTCAATCCCCCCCCAAACGCCCCCCCATTGTGACCTGTTCTCCTTTTTCTTTGCCTCCCTCGTTTTGCTTTCTTCTTCCTTTTTCTCTTTCTTCCAGTTTTCTTCGCCTATTCTTTTCCCCCTTGTTTTGGACCAATGGAAATCATTCGGTGTCTCCAAATGCTCTCGAGCCGTGCGGAAAACCGACGACCTGTGACCCCTGGAAGGAGCTGAGAAGTCGTGCTACTGTGAGAATAGGTCGGACAAAGAACGACAACGTGAGAGCAAGTAAAATCAGAGTCCTCTGAGACAGCGCATCTCTTCAGTCCCACTCCGAGAACCCATCCCCCACGATCCCGGCAACATGCATTCGTCGAGAGCTGAAGCAAACATGATTCCGACGTATATCGTAGCGATACTCACTCGGGGTGCTGAAAGAGCCCGGCAGTGTTCGCGCTAAGGAAAAAAGCGGCTGATTTCAGCCGGAAAAAAAAATATTCTTGAAAAACAGACCGGCTGATAGTCAACCGGCTGACTTTTGGAAGGTCTCCCGATCAGACGGGATTTGCGACAACATCTTGATTCACAACTTGCCCTGTTTGTGCGTCAAGCTGATTCCGCTCCGTGGGCGGCTGTTTTTGCGCGAGTCTGCCGGTATGAAATAAAAGGCTCGAAATTTAATCAGCCGGCTGATCGCGCGGACACTGGATCCCGGAAGTAAAAACCTTACTACTACTTAGAGGGTTCGTTCCTGTGGCTGCCGAGCGCTGATGGCATTCCAAGCCTCCACCGGACATCCAGAGACTTCAAAAAAAACCGCCTTCTAATCCGCAAATTAACGCTGAGAAACAGCGAACTTTCACCACCAAAAAAAAAGTACGTGCGCTCGGCTAAAGACCGGCGCGGGGCGAGACTGGAGGCAGCAGTTTAAGATCGGGAAACAGTAAAGTAAAAGCGACACAAAGTACGTAAAGGAATGAAAACACACTGCCCAGACCCTGCTCTAACAGCACAAAAGGAAAACCCCCCCTCCCCCGCCTCACAAGTCAAACGGAGACTTCAAAAAACCGACCGCTTACTACAAGAAACAGTCTAGTAAAGTTCGGGCGAAGCTAAGTTCGGGCGCAGCTGAGTTCGGGCGAAGAAAAGTTCTGGTGAAGCAAAGTTCGGGCGGTGCTAAGTTCTGGTGAAGCTAAGTTCGGGCGAAGCAAAGTTCGGGCGCAGCTAAGTTCGGGCGAAGCAAAGTTCGGGCGCAGCTGAGTTCGGGCGAAGCAAAGTTCTGGTGAAGCAAAGTTCGGGCGGTGCTAAGTTCTGGTGAAGCTAAGTTCGGGCGAAGCAAAGTTCGGGCGCAGCTGAGTTCGGGCGAAGAAAAGTTCTGGTGAAGCAAAGTTCGGGCGGTGCTAAGTTCTGGTGAAGCTAAGTTCGGGCGAAGCAAAGTTCGGGCGCAGCTGAGTTCGGGCGAAGAAAAGTTCTGGTGAAGCAAAGTTCGGGCGGTGCTAAGTTCTGGTGAAGCTAAGTTCGGGCGAAGCAAAGTTCGGGCGCAGCTGAGTTCGGGCGAAGAAAAGTTCTGGTGAAGCAAAGTTCGGGCGGTGCTAAGTTCTGGTGAAGCTAAGTTCGGGCGAAGCAAAGTTCGGGCGCAGCTAAGTTCGGGCGAAGCTAAGTTCGTTCTGGTGATGCTGAGTTCGGTGTGTGGTAGTAAGTTTGGCTGTGATGGCGCCAGTACCCGGGGGTAGACCCAGGGATGATAAAATACAACCCCAGTTTCACAAAAAATACAAAAAATACAGTATGTTTTGTATTTTTTGGTATTTTATGGATTGCCAGCAGTGGACGATCTTAAACACAGGGGGTGACAAAAAACACCTTTAAAAAAAAAAAAAATTCCCGCTGCGCGGGGCCTTCTGGACACTGTTAGCCTCAGTTGCAAAACACTTCCAAGAGCCAGCCCAGAGGAATCCTGGTGGAGCCTCTTCATGACACACTCACGTATCTCTCTGTTCGCATCTGATAGAGTCATTCCTACCGTCTTCTACGCACAGCAAATATCTCCTTGGAATCCTTGGCAAAGTAAGGAACTTTGCTGGTGCTGTCGGGAGAAAGTGCATGCCTTGTGACATTCGGGCACACATTTCGAAGCACTGTGCGGAGCAGAGGATCCTCCACAGTGAAGAAAAGGCTTGCACAAACACATCTGATGCATTGCTGCATGCTGTCCCTTTCAACTTCAGACATTCCGGGGCATACACCGAGGCGTGTCTGCTCAGTGGCCGAACAGAATTGCCATGAGCACCACTTTTCACCACTTGCTGGTGTTTTGCCCCAAAATATTCACGCCGCCCAGCTCTTCCTCATCAGCTGGACGAAACCCGTCCCGGCAGAGAACACCGGGACCCCCCAACATCCAACCCTGGGAGACCCCCCCGGCATAGATGGAAACATAAAACCCAAAACCCAAGGTCACCAGACACCTAGTATTTGGTGGCCAGCCACTACTGGGCGGCTGGTCGTTTTTCCCGATCTTATATACACACCTCCGAATCTAAACGGGCGAAGCCCGGCTTTTCTTTGCACCAATCCTTCCAAATAAGAGGGGGGGATCCGGGGGGCACCGCCCCCCGGCCGAACGGTACGGTACAGCGACACAGATCGTGCGGTGAAAAACCTCAAGCTTCACGGATTTCCGAGGGAATCTGTGAAGCTTTACGAAGCTTCTCACACTCGTATTTCTTAGTTTCGAGTCCCCCACCAACGAGACCTGTAACCGAGTTTAACTAGTGCGTAACCAGTCTGTAACCACTGTAACCGGGTGTAACCAGTCTGTAACCGGGATGTTACCGCTTTAACCACTTGTAACCAGCATGTAACCACTGTAACCGAGTGTAACCAGTCTGTAACCGGGATGTAACCGCTGTAACCACTTGTAACCAGCATGTAACCACTGTAACCGAGTGTAACCAGTCTGTAACCGGGATGTAACCGCTGTAACCACTTGTAACCAGCATGTAACCACTGTAACCGAGTGTAACCAGTCTGTAACCGGGATGTAACCGCTGTAACCACTTGTAACCAGCATGTAACCACTGTAACCGAGTGTAACCAGTCTGTAACCGGGATGTAACCGCTGTAACCACTTGTAACCAGCATGTAACCACTGTAACCGAGTGTAACCAGTCTGTAACCGGGATGTAACCGCTGTAACCACTTGTAACCAGCATGTAACCACTGTAACCGAGTGTAACCAGTCTGTAACCGGGATGTAACCGCTGTAACCACTTGTAACCAGCATGTAACCACTGTAACCGAGTGTAACCAGTCTGTAACCGGGATGTAACCGCTGTAACCACTTGTAACCAGCATGTAACCACTGTAACCGAGTGTAACCAGTCTGTAACCGGGATGTAACCGCTGTAACCACTTGTAACCAGCATGTAACCACTGTAACCGAGTGTAACCAGTCTGTAACCGGGATGTAACCGCTGTAACCACTTGTAACCAGCATGTAACCACTGTAACCGAGTGTAACCAGTCTGTAACCGGGATGTAACCGCTGTAACCACTTGTAACCACTGTAACCGGGTGTAACCAGTCTGTAACCGGGATGTAACCGCTGTAACCACTTGTAACCAGCATGTAACCACTGTAACCGAGTGTAACCAGTCTGTAACCGGGATGTAACCGCTGTAACCACTTGTAACCAGCATGTAACCACTGTAACCGAGTGTAACCAGTCTGTAACCGGGATGTAACCGCTGTAACCACTTGTAACCAGCATGTAACCACTGTAACCGAGTGTAACCAGTCTGTAACCGGGATGTAACCGCTGTAACCACTTGTAACCAGCATGTAACCACTGTAACCGAGTGTAACCAGTCTGTAACCGGGATGTAACCGCTGTAACCACTTGTAACCAGCATGTAACCACTGTAACCGAGTGTAACCAGTCTGTAACCGGGATGTAACCGCTGTAACCACTTGTAACCAGCATGTAACCACTGTAACCGAGTGTAACCAGTCTGTAACCGGGATGTAACCGCTGTAACCACTTGTAACCAGCATGTAACCACTGTAACCGAGTGTAACCAGTCTGTAACCGGGATGTAACCGCTGTAACCACTTGTAACCAGCATGTAACCACTGTAACCGAGTGTAACCAGTCTGTAACCGGGATGTAACCGCTGTAACCACTTGTAACCAGCATGTAACCACTGTAACCGAGTGTAACCAGTCTGTAACCGGGATGTAACCGCTGTAACCACTTGTAACCAGCATGTAACCACTGTAACCGAGTGTAACCAGTCTGTAACCGGGATGTAACCGCTGTAACCACTTGTAACCAGCATGTAACCACTGTAACCGAGTGTAACCAGTCTGTAACCGGGATGTAACCGCTGTAACCACTTGTAACCAGCATGTAACCACTGTAACCGAGTGTAACCAGTCTGTAACCGGGATGTAACCGCTGTAACCACTTGTAACCAGCATGTAACCACTGTAACCGAGTGTAACCAGTCTGTAACCGGGATGTAACCGCTGTAACCACTTGTAACCAGCATGTAACCACTGTAACCGAGTGTAACCAGTCTGTAACCGGGATGTAACCGCTGTAACCACTTGTAACCAGCATGTAACCACTGTAACCGGGTGTAACCAGTCTGTAACCGGGATGTAACCGCTGTAACCACTTGTAACCAGCATGTAACCACTGTAACCGAGTGTAACCAGTCTGTAACCGGGATGTAACCGCTGTAACCACTTGTAACCAGCATGTAACCACTGTAACCGAGTGTAACCAGTCTGTAACCGGGATGTAACCGCTGTAACCACTTGTAACCAGCATGTAACCACTGTAACCGAGTGTAACCAGTCTGTAACCGGGATGTAACCGCTGTAACCACTTGTAACCAGCATGTAACCACTGTAACCGGGTGTAACCAGTCTGTAACCGGGATGTAACCGCTGTGACCACTTGTAACCAGCATGTAACCACTGTAACCGGGAATTGGAGCTGGCGTCTTCTGGCCTCTCGCACTGGCTTGGCTTCCTGGGGCTTGTGCTGACCCCTTCCTCCGGTCGGCTCGTGCAGCTCCATCTGAAAACAAAGGGTGAAACCAAAGCGGATACTTACAAACAAACGAAGGGGAAGAACACCGACCATGAGGCAAGCTATGATCGCCGCTGGGACGACGTCACGCCGTGTAACCAGTCTGTAACCGGGATGTAACCGCTTTAACCAGCATGTAACCACTGTAACCGGGTGTAACCAGTCTGTAACCGGGATGTAACCGCTGTAACCCCTTGTAACCAGCATGTAACCACTGTAACCGAGTGTAACCAGTCTGTAACCGGGATGTAACCGCTTTAACCACTTGTTGAATTTGGCTGGTTACATTGAGGTTACACTGTTTTTCAGTCAAATTAGGCTGGTTACATTGAGGTTACACTGTTTTTGAGTCGGATTAGGATGGTTACATTGAGGTTACACTGTTTTTCAGTAAAATTTGGCTGGTTACATTGAGGTTACACTGTTTTTCAGTAAAATTTGAATGTTTTTCAGTCGAATTCGGCCGGTTACATTGAGGGTACACTGTTTTTCAGTCAAATTTGTACCCTCAATGTAACCAGCAGAATCCGAGTCAAAACCAGTGTAACCTCAATGTAACCAGCCTAATTTGACTGAAAAACAGTGTGCCCTCAATGTAACCAGCCAAATTTGACTGAAAAACAGTGCACCTTCAATGTAACCAGCCAAATTTGACAGAAAAACAGTGTACCCTCAATGTAGCCGGCCGAATTCGACTGAAAAACATTCAAATTTTACTCAGTGTAACCTCAATGTAAGCCAAATTTGACTGAAAAACAGTGCAACCTCAATGTAACCCGCAGAATCCGAGTCAAAAACAGTGTAACCTCAATGTAACCAGCCAAATTTGACTGAAAAACATTCAAATTTGACAGAAAAACAGTGTAACCTCAATGTAACCAGCCACTGTTTTTCAGTCAAATTTGGCTGGTTACATTGAGGGCACACTGTTTTTCAGTCAAATTAGGCTGGTTACATTGAGGTTACACTGTTTTTCAGTCAAATTTGGCTGGTTACATTGAGGTTACACTGTTTTTCAGTAAAATTTGAATGTTTTTCGTCGAATTCGGCCGGTTACATTGAGGGTACACTGTTTTTCTGTCAAATTTGGCTGGTTACATTGAAGGTGCACTGTTTTTCAGTCAAATTTGGCTGGTTACATTGAGGGCACACTGTTTTTCAGTCAAATTAGGCTGGTTACATTGAGGTTACACTGTTTTTCAGTCAAATTTGGCTGGTTACATTGAGGTTACACTGTTTTTCAGTAAAATTTGAATGTTTTTCGTCGAATTCGGCCGGTTACATTGAGGGTACACTGTTTTTCTGTCAAATTTGGCTGGTTACATTGAAGGTGCACTGTTTTTCAGTCAAATTTGGCTGGTTACATTGAGGGCACACTGTTTTTCAGTCAAATTAGGCTGGTTACATTGAGGTTACACTGTTTTTGACTCGGATTCTGCTGGTTACATTGAGGGTACACTGTTTTTCAGTCAAATTTGGCTGGTTACATTGAGGGCACACTGTTTTTCAGTCAAATTAGGCTGGTTACATTGAGGTTACACTGTTTTTCAGTCAAATTTGAATGTTTTTCAGTCAAATTTGGCTGGTTACATTGAGGTTACACTGTTTTTGACTCGGATTCTGCGGGTTACATTGAGGTTGCACTGTAGTGCGTCTGCGGTCGAAAACTGCCATTCAGTGTTGCAGCTTTGCGGAGCTCCGGCTCGCACCTTGTCGCCGGCCTTCTTCGCCGTCTGCTCTTGTGCGGCGGCTTCGTAGGCGCGCATCACAGCTTCAAACGGCTGGTTCGCTATTTGTGGTCTCTTGTTGAGTCTGGCCATGTTCCGCCTCCGAGAGACGTCAGGACGTTGACTTGCATCTCAAGCGCCGGGTGCATCGGCGTCTGCACGATACTCGTCAGCCGTCGCATCGCGCTCTTCATCGCGTACGATTTCGAGGTCGCCGAGTCCCGATACTCGGCTGTCGCTCGTCTCTGAACCTCATCCATCGCGCGATTCGAAAGAGCATCGGCGTCGATATTCTGCTCGCGCGGCACGTGCTCCAACTTGATGTCGGTGCCTTTCTGCCGCAGTTCCGCCACCTCTGCCTGCGCCCTCGTCTTGTACGGTCGCCGAGCTTCGGAACAGCGCGCGTTTCCTGTCATCTGGTCAACGACAACTCCGCTGTCCCCCCGAACAACCAGCTCTCCGCTCAGCCCTGGCTGGTCCGCCAACGCAGCTACCTCATCGCCTGGGCAGCAGCCGAAAGCTCAAGGCACCCCTTCCGCGGGTGCTCGATCACAAGTTGCCCCGGCTGCCAAAGCATCTACCGCGTCGCAGCCCATCGCCACGAAGCACCCCTTCCGCGGGTGCTCGTTCACGAGTTACCCCAGCCGCCAACGCAGCTACGTCGTCGCCTGCCATCACTGCTCAATCAAGACCTGCCCCTTCTCGGCCAAGAGGGTCCATATCAGCCTCTGCAGCGCCGTCTGCCGTAGCAGCTCCATAGCAGCCTGCATCTGCTTCGCCTATTCTGCTCCCTGTTGTTACGGCTTCAGCGAAATTTCATTTTTTTGGTAAAAACAAAGACGGCTTGCTTGCTAGGACTTTTCACTTTGGTTCTCACCCTGACCTGGAACTGGGGAAAACTGAAAGCACAGCTTCGGAGTTTCTTTCCTTGTCTTGCCATTCGGGACGTTGTCCGCAAGCATACTCTGCGTCTGATGATAGATAATGTTGAATATTCCGGCTATCCCATACGAGTTGAAGGTTCGGAGGGGTAACTTGCGGGGAATGATTGTATTTTGATATTCCCGCAAATATATGCCACATACTGTAATCTATTGTATAGTCCGAGACTAGAGGTATGCTAATAGCTCTATCGAGCCAACCCCACTTTTTAGGGGGTCTGCGGGCGAAGCCCGGGGGCACTTTTTTATAGTGTCGTTTCGTAAAGGGTCTCCTTAGGAAGTTTTCCCCCCTTGGAACTGGTACCGTTATGGCAGAGTGAACGGTGCACGTCTTCGGGGCTTGAAGACCCCGGTTCGAACCCGGCCGAGGACACTTTTCCGGTCGATAATGATTTTTCGGGGTTTGTTGGTTTTCAGGTCTAATGTGCCCTTTACTTTAACTGCTGCCTCTAGTCTCGCTGGGCGCCGGTCTTTACCGGCGCAAATGTACTTTTCGGGACAACCACTAGAAGCACTGGGTTTCCGAAGATCAACGCGAAAAAACGCCGAAGGCATACCTTGGCGTACCGTACCGTCCGGCCGGGGGGCTTGGCCCCCCGGACCCCCCATTCTTCAAACTTTCACAAAATCCGTGAGGTGGGCCTCGAATTCTTCTAAGTACAAACGCTGGTGTCCTGGACAAGCCACCCCCCCCAGGAAACATAAAACCCAAAACCCAGACGGGCCAGATTCAGTTTCCACCCCTGCCCCCCCCCCCCCAGGGGTACCTGTAATCCGGGGCCCGGGCCCTGGAAAATTTTCCAGGGTTTTTGGCCCTGAACGATTACCAAAGGAAAAACTCTTTGGTACAAGATGCAATTCGTTTACAATTCCATTCCAGGGCCCCAGACTGTCCTTGAGCTCAACGGACTCAAAAGCGTTCAAAAACGTCCTCGGAATGTATTTTTTGACACAGCCACGAAACCTGAAGGAGGTTTTCAGGTTCTGGCAGGTCTAGCTGGCTGCCACGGCTCACCCAAGGTCACAGGTGGCAAGGTGGGCGTTGAATTTTTTTTTTTTTGGGCCGGAATCTCTAAAAACCCGCATTTCGGAAAGTTTTTGTCCTACATTTTTCCCAGGGCATTTTGACCATTTCACCTTAGAGCCTCCGCCTGCTCAGCCCATATGGTAAATGCACGACTGTGAGCTTTTTTTATCAAATTTTATCAAGCTTATTTCTTGATTTTTCTCGTCTTGCTCTCCGCTTGTTGTGGAAGCTGCAATATTGAAGATTCCATCCTTGGATGGCGTGATTACCGTGGGCCTGGACCCTATCTGGACCCTAGCGCTAACCCGGGGCCCGGGCCCCGGGCCCTGGAGGCCCTGGATTTACAGGTACCCTTGCCCCCCCCCCCCCCCCCCCCAACTCCGTTTTCCCAGACTGACCCCCCGGGGTAATCCAAAACCCGCGAGATATTGAGAAACTCCACAAAAGACGCAAATTTCGGGCACATTAGACCCCAAAACCAACAAACCCCGAAAATATTTTCGACTGGAAAAGTGTCTTCGGCACACAGCGGCGCAGCTAAGTTTGGGTGATGCAAATTTCTGGTGAACCAAAGTTCGGGCGCGGCTGAGTTCGGGCGAAGCCAAGTTCCAGAACCAAAGAGTCCGCGAAGCTAAGTTCCAGCAAAGCAAAGTTCGGGCGCAGCTGAGTTCGGGCGAAGCTAAGTTCGGGCGCGGCTGAGTTCGGGCGAAGCCAAGTTCCAGAACCAAAGAGTCCGCGAAGCTAAGTTCCAGCACAGCAAAGTTCGGGCGCAGCTGAGTTCGGGCGAAGCTAAGTTCGGGCGCGGCTGAGTTCGGGCGAAGCCAAGTTCCAGTGAACCAAAGAGTCTGCGAAGCTATGTTCCAGCAAAGCAAAGTTCGGGCGGGCGCAGCTGAGTTCGGGCGAAGCTAAGTTCCAGCAAGGCAAGGTTCGGGCGCGGCTGAGTTCGGGCGAAGCCAAGTTCCAGTGAACCAAAGAGTCCGCGAAGCTAAGTTCCAGCAAAGCAAAGTTCGGGCGAAGCAAAGTTCGGGTTTTGGTGACACTGAGTTTAGCCTGTGACGACAAGTTCGGCGCCATTAGCCGGGGGGGGGAGACCCCCCCGGACCCCCCCGACTCCGTTTCCCGTGGTTACCCAAAATACCGCGAGATACTGAGAAATTCGGCAAAAAACGCAACTTTCGGGCACATTGGACCCCGAAACACAACAAATTCACCCGGAGACTTTAAAACCCCGGAGTTTCAAGCGAACTTTCACTCTAACAAACCTCGAAAACAACTCGCATACCTTCTGGAGGGGGGAAAAAAAGGCTAGCTCAGCGCTTTCCAAAAACAATGCATTTTTTGCACCAAGAAAAGCCGGGTTGGCTCGAATAGAGGCTATTCACATTGCATGTTCACAGGACCTCCAGTCTCGAAAAATACTACTAAACCTTGGACTACAGGGAACAACACAAAAAAGACGACCGCGCAAAAAGGAAGGGATTGGACCACGGGGCGAGAAATGATCCGCGTTGGCGACCGGCTGCCGGAGCACTCGTTCACGACGTACGCAGAGTCCGTCGGCAAGCACATGACGAGCGAGTTGTTCAAGGGGAGGGTCGTGCTGTTCGCGGTACCGGGGGCGTTCACGCCGACGTGTTCGGCGAAGCACCTGCCGGGTTTCGTCGCGTCCGCCGATGCGTTCAAGAAGCACGGCGCCCGGCTGGTGTGCATCTCGGTGAACGACATCTTCGTCATGAAGGCATGGGCGGACCAGCAGCAGGCGCACTCCGTCACAATGGCGGCCGACGGGAACGGAGAGTTCACGAGGAAGATCGGGCTGGGCGCCGACACCGGCCCGTTCGGCGGGTTCCGGTCCCTCCGGTACGCCATGGCCGTCGAAGACGGCGTCGTCAAGGGGCTGTTTGTAGAGAAAGGCAAGCAGTTCCGCGTGAGCTCCGCCGAGTATGTCTTGGAACAGTTCTCGGCTGCGAAGTTGTGAGACGTCCTTACAGCTGTGGTAACAACACTTGTCTTAGTTACTCATTGGACAAGAGAGAACCTGGCTGAGTAAGCAGCAGTGGGCGAGCTCTACAAGAGAGAAGAGTCGTCTGGTAGCGGTGGCACGCTAACAGGCAAGCAGATCCGCGTGAGCTCCGCCGAGTATGTTTTGGAACAATTCTCGGCGGCGAACTTGTGAGACGTCCTTACAGCTGTAGTAGCAACACATACTTGGTTACTCATTGGACAAGAGAGAACCCGGCTGAGTAAGCAGCAAGTGGGAGGAAGAGTCGTCTGGTAGCGGCGGGACGCCAACAGGTAAGCAGTTCCGCGTGAGCTCACCAGTCTTTCAGGAAATAGGGTGCACGAACCTCAAGTGTCGATATATGCACAGCTATATGCCAAAGGAGTGTGGCGTTCTGCAGACAATCACTCGAGAAGAACGTCGAGGAGGAGGCGAGATGATGAAAATCGGGGCTCGAGCAAATAGACAAGCTCAAGTTGTGTGGGTTCAATCGAAATCTCCCAATCGTCTTGCCTGCGTGAGACTTACACTTCTGAACCACCAGGGCTTCTGGCGAAAACCAAGTTGCTCCAACTGCCAGTCGTGCTGAGTCCCCGCAGGATTCTACCCAAACACCGAACTGTGATGTCCCCCCCGACGACTATCCAAACTTACATCGCTGTCCTGTGTGGAAAAGCAACAGAAAACAAAACTTTCCCGCGAAGAAGACTTGGTGCTAGCATCAAAAATTCATGAGAGGTAAGTTTCTGTCCAAACACTAAACTAAGATTTCCCCCCCCCGACGACAAACCAGACGCACGTTGCTGTCCTGCCGACACTCAGGTTCCGCGCTGACGATGATCCGCCTAACACGGACCGAATCACAGCTACGACACGGTGTTGAGCACATACCATTCCACGAGCGCGTTCTCGCCCTCGCCTTTCCCCCCCTCCGAATATTCAACATCGCATCCGCGTTTTTGCGCTTAAAACACGGAAGGCGTCGTTCGCGGGCGTCGCTTTTTTTTTTTTTTTTTTTTGGCCGAGTAGCTTCTAGGCATAGCACCTTCATCTTATGCCTCTTCCCGAGAACAGCGCCCGAGATGCAACAACCCCGTTAGCTCCCGAGATACAACCCCGTCAGCGCCCGAGAAACAACAACCCCGTTAGCGCCCGAGACACAACAACCCCGTTAGCGCCCGAGAAACAACAACCCAGTCAGCGCCCGAGACACAACAACCCCGTTAGCGCCCGAGACACAACAACCCCGTTAGCGCCCGAGACACAACAACCCAGTCAGCGCCCGAGACACAACAACCCCGTTAGCGCCCGAGACACAACAACCCAGTCAGCGCCCGAGACACAACAACCCAGTCAGCGCCCGAGACACAACAACCCCGTCAGCGCCCGAGACACAACAACCCCGTCAGCGCCCGAGACACAACAACCCCGTCAGCGCCCGAGACACAACAACCCAGTCAGCGCCCGAGACACAACAACCCCGTTAGCGCCCGAGACACAACAACCCCGTCAGCGCCCGAGACACAACAACCCAGTCAGCGCCCGAGACACAACAACCCCGTTAGCGCCCGAGACACAACAACCCCGTTAGCGCCCGAGACACAACAACCCAGTCAGCGCCCGAGACACAACAACCCCGTTAGCGCCCGAGACACAACAACCCCGTCAGCGCCCGAGACACAACAACCCAGTCAGCGCCCGAGACACAACAACCCCGTCAGCGCCCGAGACACAACAACCCAGTCAGCGCCCGAGACACAACAACCCCGTTAGCGCCCGAGACACAACAACCCCGTCAGCGCCCGAGACACAACAACCCAGTCAGCGCCCGAGACACAACAACCCCGTCAGCGCCCGAGACACAACAACCCAGTCAGCGCCCGAGACACAACAACCCCGTTAGCGCCCGAGAAACAACAACCCAGTCAGCGCCCGAGACACAACAACCCCGTCAGCGCCCGAGACACAACAACCCAGTCAGCGCCCGAGACACAACAACCCAGTCAGCGCCCGAGACACAACAACCCCGTTAGCGCCCGAGAAACAACAACCCAGTCAGCGCCCGAGACAACAACCCAGTCAGCGCCCGAGACACAACAACCCGTTAGCGCCCGAGACACAACAACCCCGTCAGCGCCCGAGACACAACAACCCAGTCAGCGCCCGAGACACAACAACCCCGTTAGCGCCCGAGACACAACAACCCCGTCAGCGCCCGAGACACAACAACCCAGTCAGCGCCCGAGACACAACAACCCCGTTAGCGCCCGAGACACAACAACCCCGTCAGCGCCCGAGACACAACAACCCAGTCAGCGCCCGAGACACAACAACCCCGTTAGCGCCCGAGACACAACAACCCAGTCAGCGCCCGAGACACAACAACCCCGTTAGCGCCCGAGACACAACAACCCCGTCAGCGCCCGAGACACAACAACCCAGTCAGCGCCCGAGACACAACAACCCCGTTAGCGCCCGAGACACAACAACCCAGTCAGCGCCCGAGACACAACAACCCAGTCAGCGCCCGAGACACAACAACCCCGTCAGCGCCCGAGACACAACAACCCAGTCAGCGCCCGAGACACAACAACCCCGTTAGCGCCCGAGAAACAACAACCCAGTCAGCGCCCGAGACACAACAACCCAGTCAGCGCCCGAGACACAACAACCCCGTCAGCGCCCGAGACACAACAACCCAGTCAGCGCCCGAGACACAACAACCCCGTTAGCGCCCGAGACACAACAACCCCGTCAGCGCCCGAGACACAACAACCCAGTCAGCGCCCGAGACACAACAACCCCGTTAGCGCCCGAGACACAACAACCCCGTCAGCGCCCGAGACACAACAACCCAGTCAGCGCCCGAGACACAACAACCCCGTTAGCGCCCGAGAAACAACAACCCAGTCAGCGCCCGAGACACAACAACCCCGTTAGCGCCCGAGACACAACAACCCCGTCAGCGTCCGAGATACAACAACCCCGTTAGCGCCCGAGACACAACAACCCAGTCAGCGCCCAAGACACAACAACCCCGTTAGCGCCCGAGAAACAACAACCCAGTCAGCGCCCGAGACACAACAACCCCGTTAGCGCCCGAGACACAACAACCCCGTCAGTGCCCGAGATACAACAACCCCGTGTTGAAAAAGGAAAAAGTGAGAATTGACCCAGGCTTGTACGCTTCTCTGCACCAGTGGACCTGTTTTTCTGCACCACCATGCTCACTAAGAAGAGTTAGATCTGACGGCAAACTCCGGGAAAACCGGGAATAGAACTTTGCAGAAAATCCTAACTTACCTTACCCCCCGATTAGCATCAACTTTCAAAAAAAGAAGCAAAAGAAAACGAGCAACATGTCCGGCGACAGCGCACCATGGCAGCCGCCGGCGACGATCTCGGCGATGTACGAAAAGATGGGCGACCAGAAGTTCTCGGGCATCAACCGGCCCACCTCGGGGGCCCGCGACGAGAGGGAGCTGGAGGTGGGCTCCGCGCCGCTGCAGCTGTACTCGCTCGGGACCCCGAATGGCCAGAAGGTGAGTCTGCTGCTCGAAGAGCTGGGCGCGAGCTACGACGCGCACTACGTTAACATCATGAAGTGCGACCAGTTCACGGCCGGGTTCGTCGCGGTCAACCCGAACAGCAAGATCCCCGCCCTCGTCGACAAGGACGGCCCCGGCGGGAAGCCGATCAACCTGTGGGAGTCCGGCAGCATCCTCGTGTACCTCGCAGAGAAGCACAACAAGTTCATCCCCACCGACCCGGCGCTGAGGGTGGAAACCATGAACTGGCTGTTCTGGCAGATGGCGGGCCAGGGCCCGATGTCCGGCAACTTCGGACACTTTTTCGCGTACGCCCCCGCGGACAAGCATGAGGCCCGGAACTACGGCGTCGCGCGGTACGGGATGGAGACGCAGAGGCTGTGCCACGTGCTCGACACGCACCTGGCCGGCCGGGAGTTCATCGTGGGCGGCGATTACACGATCGCGGACATGTGCTGCTTCCCATGGGCCGACGGGTTGTTCAAAGGCGGGTACAAGTGCAACGGGGTCACCTGCGCAGAGTTCCTGGAGGTCGAGCAGTACAAAAACCTGAAGGCGTGGGTCGACAGGATCCGCGCCCGCCCCGCCACCGAGAAGGCGATGACCGTGTGCACCAACGGCGTCGGGAAGCCGTGGCTGGCCGAAAAGTAGGCCGGGAGCAGAGATCTATGAGAGAGACGGAGAGGGAGTCGGGGATGTAAAGCACTACTCTGTTTGGAAGGCGCGAGATCGGGCAAATCCTGTGCGCTAGCTTCGTTTTTCCGTGCATCTAACAATCAGGGCATACCCTAACCCCTGCAAGTGTTCTCGTGGTCATCACTACCGCGCTTGGCCTTTCCCGAGAGAGACAGTTAGTGTGGTACTCATTTGCTTGCAAATGACTCCCCACTAACGCAACAAGACGACGAGAGAGACAGAGAATGTGTGCGTCTTTAATTGGAAAGAACAACGCTGTTCGTCTTTCTTTTCTAAAATCTAAAATAAGTCGAATAGTCGGCAACAGGCAAAAGGTGCACACAAGCACACGTACCGCCCCTACCGCATACACGATCCGCAGACTCGTATACGATACCTTACAGGAACATTTACGACGTTGACCACCTGAAGACTTTAAAACCCCGGATCTCCAAGTGAACTTACCCCCTCAGGTGACACCACTTTATCTTTAGGCATACTTCAACCACCTTGAGGCCCTTACACAACAGGAGGAGAGGTCTCCGCGAAGAGAGCCGGGCGCAGCACAACGAGCTCAAAAAAGAGCCGACAGCCGCACCTAGAATCTCTCGGAGCGCCTCCTTTCCGCCTTCTCAAAAGCCTGCCCCCCCCCCCCCCCCCCCCCCCCTTTCAACTCGATTTGTTCTCAAGAGAACAGATGAAACAGTTTAACCCAATTGTCTTGCTCTAAGAGAACCCATTTAACAACGGTCGCCCGGAATTTCAAGCGAACTTTAACTCTAAAAAAGCAGCCCAACGGTCCTCTCTCCTCCCTGAAGACGCGTTCACGACGGCACACGTAAAAAACGATGTAGTCCGCTTTCCTTCAAGTTCCCCGGACTTCTCCCGCGCATCTCCCCCTGCCAGTTGCCGCGTAAGAAAACGGGCTTTTATACTGCTTCGTGTTTCACAAGCGGGTGTGTTTCATGTCCCCGGTTGACAGTCAGTAAAGGCAGCAAATGCGGGGTGTCGCCCTTTGAGATGTGCGGAACCCCATGAACTTTGCCCCCCCCGCAAAGGATCCCGCCCCCACTCACTCTTCGAGGAGGAGTCATCCAGGACCCAAAACAGCTTGTCGGTAACTCAGCGTGACAAAGTGGTGGTTGTACGTTCTTCAGACGCCACCCACCAAGCCATGGACTTGAACACCTGCCCCCCCACCCGCCTTTCCTTTTGCTCACCCTTTTCCGAGCACAGTTCCTGCAGGATCCGGTGTTTCTGATTTTGGGGCAAAGTGTCCCCAGAATTCGGAGGGCGCGCGGCGCCCTTTTCGAAGCCCCTTGTTGCAGCCTTCTCCTCGAGACGGATTTTCCTGTGCTCTCGTAGCCGGGTCCCGACTGGGACAAACCAGACGCGCACTGTCCTGTCTGCAGGCACTCATGATGATGGTCCGCCTAATGTGCCCATGGCTTCAAAAAAAGGACCGGGACACGATGCATGAGACCAGTGTGGTGTCGATCAGGTTCCATCTCAAGCGCGCCAAACCCCGAACTTTATCTTTAGCCATACTACAACTCCCTTGCAGGAAACACTGGAGTACTCTACTTTTGTCGCACTTTTGTGCTTTCCTTTTACAAAACGTTTTGACACTGGTCCCGGTCGTACTCCACGACGGACCTTTCTGTCTCACCTCGCCACTTTCACCTTCTGCGAGCCGTGGTAGTAGCAACCAGAGGGTACCTTGTGTCCGTGGATGTAGAACCTGGACAGATGCTGTGCATTGGGTTCTTCGGTACAGGAACCGCATGCACCGATGTAAAGTGCAGGTACCATGCCAGCAGGCACGCACACTGTTCATGGGCTAGTGTTACTCACACAAGGCCGTGGCCAGGGGGAGACATTCCCGCCGATGATAACCCTGCCAAAAGCAAGCGACCTTCGGGCCTTGTCATCAGCAAAAGCTTTCCGTTCATCACAAAGCATTGAATTCTGTAAAACTGCAAGTGCCACGAAGGCAGGCGAGCACTGGTTGGCAAAGCATGTGTCACGCTGAACCCAGGCCTCACGTTCAGCATGCTGAACGTACTGATTTCAGCACGTTAATTTTCTTAGTTTTTTTTTTTTTGTACACATGCTGAAACCAGTACGTTATCAGCACGTCGTGTTTCTTTTGCAGATTCATTTGGGGGATCAACCGCAGTACCGGGGATTCCGGTCGGCAGATACCACCGCGACACTGGAGGATTGAGGCCGGAGAGGAGGCAGAGACATGCAACACTGGTAGGTGAGCCCCCTATGTTCTATTTCTTTTTTGCCTGACCCTACGTACTGACTTTCCGTAGGTTTTAGCTCCAAGACAAAAGAGCTGCGTAAGCCCTGGCTGAACCGCACAAACCAACAAAAGGTCGAAAAGACATTAATCTGCACGCCCGCACTCGGGATCGTCGGAAGCACAAGAAACCGCAAGAAAATGCCGCTCCTCAAAATCGTGTCGACAGCGCCTCTACGGTTGGACCTGAAGCGGCTGCATTCGAGCGTCATGGGCATCTTCAACACCCCATCCACCGGGGTCCAAATCACGTCGTCCGAAGTCAGCGACATGTACCCGGCCGGGATTTTTGTCGAGATGCGCGCCAAGGCGAAACCGGAAAGGGACGCGGCTTGGATGAAGCAAGCCCTGGGCGACCTCACCCTTGCCTTCAAAGACGCGGGGGCTCCCGAGGACGTGCGCATCCGGTGCGAAATGTTCGACGAACAGCTGCTGTACAAGAACTGCTGACAACGCGTGTGCGGCGCGAAAAAACTGCAAAGGACGCTCAGGGATGCAGTGCGCCATCCTGCAGATACCTCCTCGAACCATCAGCTTCGGAGATTCGGTTCGCGCTGGTGAGGTCCCAAGGACACTTGAGGTCGTGCGGCCACAAATGCACAGGCGTCATGAGCATCTTCATCGCTCCAGCACCAGAGTTCAAATCACGTCGTCCGAAGACACAGTGACATGTACACTGTGCGCATCCGGTGCGAAATGTTCGACGAGCGGCAGCTGTACAAAACTGCTGACAACGCTGTGCGCACGAAACACCTGCAAAGGATGCTCAGGGATGCGGTGCGCCATCCTGCAGATACCTCCTCGAACCATCGGCTTCGGAGATTCGGTTCGCGCTGGTGAGGTCCTACCAAGGACACTTGAGGTCGTGCGGCCACAAATGCACAGGCGTCATGAGCATCTTCATCGCTCCAGCACCAGAGTTCAAATCGCGTCGTCCGAAGACACAGTGACATGTACCTTGTACCCCACTGTGCGCATCCGGTGCGAAATGTTCGACGAGCGGCAGCTGTACAAAACTGCTGACAACGCGTGGCGGCATGCGGCACGAAAACACTGCAAAGGACGCTCAGGGATGCAGTGCGCCATCCTGCAGATACCTCCTCGAACCATCAGCTGCGGAGATTCGGTTCGCGCTGGTGAGGTCCTACCAAGGACACTTGAGGTCAGATCATCCTGTGTGTAAGTGCGGCCAAATGGGCGTCACGCACCAGTCAGTGGCATGTACCTTGTACCCCGCTGTGGCAACACGAAACCGGAAAGAGATGTGGCTTGCAAACCCGGAGAAGGTGACGGTTGGATGAAGCAATCCCCGGGCCTCGCCCTCGTCTTCAAAGGCACATGTCTGAAGATGTGCACATTCGGTGCGATTGTTTGCTGTCTGGCAGCAGTCTGAGCCTGCAACCGTCACAGCATGAAGTGCGTGCGCGCCCTTCCGAACAAAACAAAACCCGTCCCACGGGATCGTCGGAAACACAAAACGTCGTTGGTAAAAAGGAAAAATAATCCGATCGCCGGAAACGCAGAAAGAAAATAGCGTCCGCGGGGAAGTCCCCGTGGCGGGCTTGCAACTGCCGTGCTGACGGACGCGCTACGATACACCTGAACGGGGCGTTCTTCCAACCTTTGCCACCTGTGTGCTCTGTGCTTGCCACGCTCACGGCAGAAAGCGAACGATTCCGCAACTTTCTGTAGGTGTTGCTGTGCATCCCCCTCGCTCGAGGCGACTGAGTGAGCGAATGAGCTGCTGGAGCAAGGAGAGTATACCAGCATGACTCTGGATCGGCTATCCTCTGCTGGTACCTGCGGGGTCACTCCAAAACAAATTGTTTCACCCGAAGAACAGACACCCCTGTATGTAGATTCCGCAAGCCTCGCAGATTCCCTCGGAAAATCCGTGAGACTCTCACACTCTGTGGATGTCCCATTCCGGCAACGACAACGGAGTGGAAAATAATTAGTTGCCCTGGATGTCCGCTTTCAGGGGCGATGGACCTGACCTGTGGGTCTCAAGCGGCCGAAAGAAATGGCTGGTGTTGTCGGTAGAGGTAGTTTCTTTGCATTGTGTTACGCTTTCGGGAGCTACACCAAAAGGTGCAACGCGGGGCGCTTCAGCACTGTTCAAGAAGAAGAAGGCTAAATTTTCTGCCGAACATTAAAACTGCTGCGACCTTCCCTGCAGCGCTCATGGTGTTTGTGCTGTGCCACGAAGAAGAGTTAGTAGTCGTCACGACAGCGCACGCAGCTTCGCTGTCTCCTACGAGGAACCTACAGACAGTGTTCGCGCCAAAGGAAAATAGCGGCTGATTGAGCCGGCAAGCCGGCTGATCGCGCGCACACTGCCCACAGACAAGAAAAATTGTGTTCTGTTCAGTGGGTTTTGTTCTCTCTGCCGGGGCTTTGCACGAAATCGGCTGGCATTACATTCCCATTTTTATACTGGGAAAACCCAGTGTTATACAAATCTTCTCAGCAGGCAGCGAAACGAATAGAAGAAACACAAAAACGAGAAAAGAAATAACAAAAAAAAGGGGGTGTTCCAACACCGAAAGACGACCACCCCCAGAAGAGGGGGGTGAAAAGAAGGGGTGAGCGGGGGGGGGAGAGGCAGCCGTCGGATGTCGAACAGCGAGCGGCCGAGCACGCCGCTGTCGCTGTCGCAAGCTGCCGGGTCGAGGTTCGGCTCCGTGCATGGCTTCGGGGGAGTGAACCCGGCTGCGGCCGAGTGGACGGCGGAGCCGGGGGCGGGCGTCACGTCGGTGTACGTCGAGGGGCGGCTGGTCGTGTACGGCGGGCCGGTTGGCGACCGGGTTTGGGCGCTCGACATGGGCGCGAAGGAGTGGGCCGAGGTGCACTGCACCGGCGACGTCCCGCCGCCCCGGATGCACCACGCGGCGTGCTGCTACCGCAACAGGATGCTCGTCCACGGGGGATATTTACTCTCAGGACCAACCGACCAAGTCGGCGAGGCGGCTGAGTCCCACCCGCTGTTCGCGCTGGACATCGCGACCGGCATTTGGACGCAAATCCTCACCTCCGGCGACGCGCCGCTGGCCCGTGCCCACCACACCGCGACAGTAGTCGACGACCTCCTCATCGTATACGGCGGGAAAACGCTCCGCCAGACCCCCAGGTCAACCGACCTCGAAGAAGACCGACGCAGCGGGTTCTACGACGTGTTCGTCCTCAATTTGCAGTCGCTCCTGTGGCACCGGATCAACCGGTACGATCCGAGCGCGCCGATGCTCTGGGGCCACTCTGCGGTTGCTTTCCGGCACTTCATCCTGAATTTTGGCGGGTTCGACGTCGCGGGGTCGCCGCCGCACGTGGGGATCGGAGCGCCCGGGTTGCCGGAGGCTACGCTGCGGAACGTCGTGCACATCTGGGACCTCTCGCGGTGCGAGTGGCGGAAGGCGTCGCCGCATGCGGGGCAGCCGAGCCCTGCGCCGCGCGCGCTGCACGCCGCTTTCACGGCGGGCGCCGCGGTCGTCGTCGTCGGCGGCGTGACGTTCGACGCGCACGGCAAGCCGGCAAACGTCAAGGACGCGTGGACGTGGGACATCTCAACGGGGGCTTGGACCCCGTTTGACCTCCCCGTGGCGTACTGGTCCGGAAAAAAACCGGTCGGCGCGCAGCTGCCGGGCGACGGCGTTTTCGCAATAGCCGGGAACCAGCTCGAAGTGCACGAGTACTCTGACGGAGCCGGGTGGGAGAGCTCGCCTTGCGGGACCGAGGGACTGTACCGCCCGCGGGTGGACGAAATCGAGACCAATCCGCCGTCGCGGGCGCATGCCCAGCACGGTGCGTCGCCACTTTCCGAGTCTCCAGTCCTCGCTCCGTACGCGTCCGCCGGCCGCGCGCCTTCGGCGGTAGGCCCTGGCGATCTCCTCCGCGGGCCCGGGTTCGGGCCCGCGGAGGAGATCGCCAGGGAGTCCGTGTCTCCGGCGCCGACCAGCCAGCACCATTACCACCATCAAATGCAGCAGCAGCCGCAGCAGCCGCCGCCGCAGCAGCAGCAGCAGTTCTACCCGGACGCGTCGGCTTTTTCCCCGGCGCAGCCGCAGCAGGCCGCCTCGGGGGCCCCGCGGGGCTCGTACCAGGCGCCGCCGCAGCCGCCGCCGCCTCCGCCGCCTCCCAGCGCCCCCCAGGGCGTGACGGACGCAGCCCAGCAACCCCGCTACTTGATGCATCCTGCGGTTTGTGGGGTTCTTTCTTTCATTGTATATGCACCTACTTTGTAGGAAATGCTTGAGGAGACTGCCAGTTGCGATAGATCAAAGGAGGTAAGTGTGCTGTAGTTAGGTTGGCGGGCGTAAGCGTTCAACAACAAATGCCGAAGCAGCTCGATAGGTTGGATGCGGTGAGACATTGCAATGTGCTCCAAAAATGTAAGCCTAGAGTAGTGCGGTCAACGAAACATACATAAGCTTGTTCTTCGCTTACACCACCGTGTGTTGTTTTCCCACTCAGGACTTTTGACCTGTTGTGTTGGTGTGATTGTCGTGTAGGGGTAGACCCGCATGACCTCACGTCCGTTCAACACGTGGTTCGGTAGTTACAGCACTTGGGATCCCTTCTGTTCTTTGTCGGGCAGCATCGTCGAGCATTTCCTTTCAAGCTGGCGCTTATGTAAAAAAAATGTTCGACGAAGCTGCCAGACAAAGAGCCGAAGGGGCTACTAAACTAAAGTTTGAAGCCTTCCAGCTTCCTGTCTTGACGATGGGAATTCTTTTCAATTTGCGTGATGAAGACCAATGACGGCAATTGTTCTCCTTAAACGAGGAATGCCACGTAGGCGCAAGTCAGCTTGCACTGGTTCCGTCACGGCCCGTCGTTGCTCTGTTTGTCCTGCTTGGGAAAAAGAGACGGTTGACGGCGTATCGTGCGGTGTCAACGGAAGTACGCGAGAAGTCCATAAGAAATTCACAGGTAGATCGGGGTGTGCCGAGTGTAGGATGTAGGCGGTTGATTGAAGGAAGCTCACCGAGCACAAAAACTGCGGAAGGTTTGGTTGATGCAAACACAACCTCGGATTGGGTTGGCGGGAAGAAATAGCAGGATAAGCAGGACCAGAAAAAGACGCTAGAAATGGTCCGGTCAGTATTGCTCGTCGACCGTAGGCTTACATCTATACACCTCGCTTACTAAGCGTTCAACAAAAAAGAAAAGGCTCCAATTCCTGTCGCAGCCCGCATTAGGCGTGCCTCGCTGGGGTGCGTGCGATCCGGGAGGTGGTGGGTGAGTGTTTATGGACCCGTTTTCACGTGATGTCTTTCTTTCACGGAGAAGCAAGACCACGAGATGAGTGCGTATGTGTGTGCTGGGAATTCAATCACGGGTAACCCCCTGAAGCGGAGTATCGCCCAATGTGTTCCGACCCGGTGCCTCCTTTCACGGAGAAGTAAGACCACGTGTGAGTGTGTACGAGGGAGTGTGTAACCTGGCAGGGGGGGAAACTTATAGCTCAATGCTTCGGCAGAATTCTCGCAAACCCGCTATGCTAGCGCCAAGCCTTCTTCGAAGGAGAAGGGGGTTGGTGGGCATGTCTTGCAAACCGAACACAGGACGCGATCCACGTGGTTCCCGCGGGCGTGCCGGGCGGGCCTGTGTTCAAATACTCGTTCCGCCACGATCCGGCGCGGCCGCTGTCGCCGGAGCCACCGGAGACACCGCGGATTCCCCCGGCGCACTCGGCCCAGCGCCTGATGCGCATGACGCCGCCCCGCCCCGCCAGCCCGCACCCGATGCCCGCGCAGCAGGCGCTCGACCTCCAGCACGGGCGAGAAGCAGCGGCGGATCGCTGAGCTCCAGCAGGCCATCGCGCAGATGAAGACGCAGATCTCGACCCTCTCCCAGATCAAGCAGGGCAGATCGTACCCAATCCCAAACCCCCCTAAACGCGTTAGGGGGCCTCACAAGGTTTCACAACGGAGTGACACATCACCCGAAACGAGCTGCACCTCCTCACTGCTTTCAACTCCTTCAACCCTCCTCCCTACTCAACATAGCTTCTACAGTAAACCAGAGACTTTACAAATCCACAAACAACGCTAGTAAAGGCTCCAATTTCTGTCGCCATGTCTTGCAAACCGAACACAGGACGCGATCCACGTGGTTCCCGCGGGCGTGCCGGGCGGGCCTGTGTTCAAGGACTCGTTCCGCCACGATCCGGCGCGGCCGCTGTCGCCGGAGCCGCCGGAGACACCGCGGATTCCCCCGGCGCACTCGGCCCAGCGCCCGATGCGCATGACGCCGCCCCGCCCCGCCAGCCCGCACCCGATGCCCGCGCAGCAGGCGCTCGACCTCCAGCACGCGGGCGAGAAGCAGCGGCAGATCGCCGAGCTCCAGCAGGCCATCGCGCAGATGAAGACGCAGATCTCGACCCTCTCCCAGATTAAGCAGGGCTCCTCGGCCATCCGCGGAGAGCCCCACCTGCAGGCCCTCTCGCCCAACCGCGACGGGTACGGTACGGGGTTTCACATCCCCGCCAAGGCAAGCGACGCCCCCGCGCAAGACGCAGCACAGCACCACGTGGCCCAGCTGGCGGAGCAGCTGGAAAACATCCAGCAGGCGAACCGCATGGCGCTGGAGGACGCGTACAGGCTGCACGAAGAGCAGGTCGAAGAAGCGCAAAAACTGCACGCCGAGCGCATCGCGCTGCTGGTAGCGCAGCAGCAGGAGCAGCAGGACGTGCAGATGGAGCTTGCGAGGATCGAGGGCCAGCACCAGCAGGCGAGCCTGGTGAAGAGCCAGATGGAGCTGCTGCAGACGCAGCAGCTGCAGCTCGCTGCGACCGCGCGGGCCGCGTCGAAGTCGCCGACAGACCAGTCGGCGGGGCCGAAGACGATCGCGATGATGCGCGAGGCCATCCAAAGGCTGCAGTCCACGTCGCGCGACTTCTTGCGCCCGCCGTCAAACGACCCGTCCCCCGACATGCTCCGCATGGAGGGCGCCTTGGAGAGGCTCCGCGCGTCGTCGGCCGCCATCACGCGGCCGTCCACGCGCTCGCCCTCCGTCGCCGACCTCAAGCACAACCACCTGCGGGCCCTCCAGCAGCAGATCACCGCCATCAACGACACCGCACGCGAGGAGTCCATGCGGCCCGACGGAGTATGCACCAAGCACACAACCCCCTTTATTTCGTAGCAACAATGCATCGCAAACACGAAAGAGAACGCTGGCAGCGTGTTTGGGAGAAGATTAGCCTAACGAGCATGTTCACTCACTATCATCCACTAGCAGGCTCCGGCACGTACAAACAAACACATGCCTATTCTTTTTCGTAGTAACATTGCATGTATTGTACCCACGAAAGAGAACGCTGGCAGCGTGTTTGGAAGAAGATTAGCCTAACGATCATATTCTGGTCCTCCCCCGGCGCGTACAAACAAACACACGCCTATTCTTTTTCGCTCCCTGTACTTCCATTTTTTATAGTCTCATTGTAAACACGAAAGGAAACGCGGGCAGCGTGTTTGGAAGAAGATAAACCTAACGATCGTGTTCACTCACTATCACTCACAGGCTACTGGGGGGGGGTCAAATACAATAGGTATAATATTGTATTTGCTGGGGGAGGCTAAATAAAACCGGGTTTTCAAAAGTCTGGGTGCTGAAAGTCTGGTGTACAGGCACTTGGGGGTCAACAATGGAGGAAATTTGGCAAAAACGTTGCGGGATGGAAAGAGCTATCCCTGGCATGTATCGGCACCTTTTCTACACTCGATATAGCCTGAAATCTGACCCCCAGATGGCACTTCAGACTTTGGAAAAACCACTCCGCCAGGAATCGAACCAGCACCCTCAGCACCACATGTGGGTGTGGGAACCGCTGGACCACGTGCTAAAAAAAGGCGGGCCTTCGGGTTCGGGTGGTCCTCAGAAATTATTGAATCCGAATCCGAGGAAAATGCCATCGACAGCGAAAACAAGCAGTAAGATTGGACTCCCGGCTTCAGGAGTGTTGCACATAAGCTGCTCTCGAGTGGGGAAGCCCGTGGAAACCCGTGCAAACCCCCACTGAGGACAAAAGACTACACCCCCTTTTCAGCGTACCTATTGTATTTGCCAATAATATTGTATTTGACTACCTACAGTAGGGGGGCCCACGTACCCCCTAGTTTTTGGGACAAAAATTATAAGAGGTGGTTGCTCCAGCTTTTCGTGCCGCGGAAAACTTTGTTGCCTTTATACATGTTCCCCGGATGTTGCCCCACATTTTTTCCTCCCCAGATTGGCTGATTTTCGAGCCTCCAGATGAACATCGTACTTTTCATGGACGGTTTACTGGGGAAATGCACTTAGCGTTTTTTTTGCCCAGGTACCATTTTTTTGAGATTTTCGCAATCATGGGTTTTGAGCTAAAAACCCACACCTTCCTCCCGAAAACATCATTTTTTCTAGGTGTAATGCCATATTTTGGACAGCTCGTGCATTTTGGCGACCTCTTTCACCATCCAAAAATCCACTTATGGTGGTGCCAGTCTATCTCAAGAGTTTGCAAATAATGCGGTGTGGAAGGTGGGATAGCTCAGGAAACTGCAAAACGCGCCACCTAGAGGGTGGGTTAGCTCGGGAAATTGTGATTAGCGCGGTGTAGAGGGTGGGATAGCTCAGGAATCGCAAAAATCGTCATCTGGAGGGTGGGATAGCTCGGGAAATTGCAAAAAACGCGTTCCAGAGGGTGGGATAGCTCGGGAAACTGCAAAAAGCGCGTTGTAGAGGGTGGGATAGCTCGGAAAATCGCAAAAAACGCATTGTTGAGGGTGGGATAGCTCAGGAAGTTGCAAAAAACGCGTTGTAGAGGGTGGGATAGCTCAGGAAGTTGCAAATGACACCATCTAGAGGGTGGGATAGCTCGGGAAATCGCAAAAAACGCATTGTAGAGGGTGGGATAGCTCAGGAAGTTGCAAAAGGCACCATCTAGAGGTGGGATAGCTCGGGAAATCGCAAAAAACGCGTTGTAGAGGGTGGGATAGCTCAGGAAATCGCAAGAATCGTCACCTGGAGGGTGGGATAGTTCAGGAAATCGCAAAATGCGCCATCTAGAGGGTGGGATAGCTCGGGAAACTGCAAAAAGCGCGTTGTAGAGGGTGGGATAGCTCAGGAAATCGCAAGAAATGCATTGTAGAGGGTGGGATAGCTCAGGAAGTTGCAAAAAGCGCATTGTAGAGGGTGGGATAGCTCGGGAAATCGCAAAAATCGTCTACTGGAGGGTGGGATAGCTCAGGAAGTTGCAAAAAGCGCGTTGTATAGGGTGGGATAGCTCGGAAAATTTCAAAAAGCGCGTCCTAGAGGGTGGTAGCTCGGTAGCTCAGGAAATTGCAAAAGGCACAATCTAGAGGGTGGGATAGCTCGGAAGATCGCAAACACGACTTTGCCGAAGGGCATGATACAGTGACAAAAGAAGAGTCTCAAATTAGTGCCCGAGTCCTTGTATCTGAGCCAGCTCTTGGAGTTAGCCAAAGTGTGTGAAGCAGCTCAGCCAACTCAATGTTCGAAGAAGGATGTCCTGGTCGAGTTGCTGAGTCCTCACTTTGGAGAGCTCGAAGAATAAGTTCGAACCATGATGGCAAAGAACGAGCAGTCTCGGGGCGAAGCAAAAGAAAAGAAGAAGCGTGCCCGTGCATCGCAGGGCCCGTCCTCCACCTTGCATGGAAACCATTATTTAGCAAGCCGGCAAAATGAGACTGCGGCAAAAAAGCCATTTTCTCCAGAATTCCAGTTCCATATTCCTCAAATAGCCAACTTCGTTTCGTTTCTCCGAAAATTTGGCCTAGCATCTCCCTCGAATGCGCGATTCGATCTACTTTCCTGTGAAGTTCCCTTTTTCCATGGTAATTGCCCAGGAGACACTGCGCCGAGCAGGAAGTTTTGGAGAAGATGTTCGATCCGAGGGCTGAACCACCTTTCTACCACTCTAACTACTCCACAGTCGTGTTTTCTGGGGGTTTTTGCATGAATCTATTTTCCTGTGAAATTACCCTTTTTCCACGGTAATTGCCCAGGGGACACGTGCGCCGAGCAGGAGATTTTTGAGAAGATGTTCGATCCGAGGGCTGAACCACCTTCCTACCACCCTAACTACTCCACAGTCGTATTTTTTGGGGGGGTTTGCATGAAGCATCTCCCTCGAATGCGCGATTAGATCTACTTTCCTGTGAAATTCCCCTTTTTCCATGGTAATTGCCCAGGGGACACTGTGCCGAGCTGGGGCAGGGATAATTGGGAAAATGGGACCTCCATGACAAATCCCAGGTATCCCTTGAGAGCTCGGAACAGGATTTCTGCCCGATGAAGGACGATTTCAAAGATTTGTGTCAGGTCTTTCCGATGAAGCAAACGGCGGCCACTTTGGACCGTGCTTTAGCCTCTCACCCACGAACTTGACACCCGCGAACCTTCTTGAATTAACTACCACTACAGTGGCAGTTCGTCCGGAAGTGGTTAAAGGTTAACCGACCCAAAAATCCCCGAACACAGTCGCCTCCCGTTCAGCAATTGGCACCGGCGTACAATGCGCACCCCTCACACCAGTACATCTCCCCATATCGACGGCAGTCTTCTGTCAACGACGGCTCGTGGCGTTAGTATTCAGAGAAAGACGGGTCTCCAATCTTGAGACGAAAGCCTCACTCTATAGGTTGTCATTTCTCCACTCTAGCCCCCGCCGAAATAAGCGCCCCTGAAGGGTTTCAGCCTTGTCACCTCGTTCAATGTGTCCTTGGCTTTAGAAGAATGAGGTTTCGGCAGGGCCGTCCTCAGCAAACACGCGTCGGTGGCTGCAGCGTCTTCTTGCGCGTTCACCAGTCCAAAGCGCCGCCACCTGTGAAATTATTAGCTCTGGCTAACACTCTCGCGCACCCGTCGCGGGACTGTATGTATCCTCCGCGCGCCAAAAAGAGGGGGGAAAAAAGTCAAACAAACGAAAAGGTGGCAAAACAAAACCAGACGGGCGAATATCATCGAAAGCTTCATCCTGGAAGTCCAAAGAATGGGTCCGCGCGTTTTTCTTTCTTCGTTTTCTCCGAGCGTTTTAACGTCTTTCGTCGTGTAACATTTTGTTTCCTTGCCGTTCCGAGTTTTTGTACTGTACCACCCGAGATAGAACCGTTTTCTCCGTTTTTTTGAGTGTATATTTTTTGTGCTGGGGCACGAGCCGACGCTGCGATGCATGTTCCCGGGGAGGATGGAGAGTTTTTCAGCCCCCCTTTCGGTTTGTGGCAGTTCGTTCTTCTTTCAGCTTTCTTTGTCCTCTATCTTGCGCCGTCGGACGAACGCTTGGATGACTGGCCCCCAGGGGTCTAAAGGTAGCTTGCGCCGTCGGACGAACGCTTGAATGACTGGCCCCCAGGGGTTTAAAGGTAGCTTGCGCCGTCGGACGAACGCTTGGATGACTGGCCCCCAGGGGTCTAAAGGTAGCTTGCGCCGTCGGACGAACGCTTGGATGACTGGCCCCCAGGGGTCTAAAGGTAGCTTGCGCCGTCGGACGAACGCTTGGATGACTGGCCCCCAGGGGTCTAAAGGTAGCTTGCGCCGTCGGACGAACGCTTGGATGACTGGCCCCCAGGGGTCTAAAGGTAGCTTGCGCCGTCGGACGAACGCTTGAATGACTGGCCCCCAGGGGTCTAAAGGTAGCTTGCGCCGTCGGACGAACGCTTGGATGACTGGCCCCCAGGGGTCTAAAGGTAGCTTGCGCCGTCGGACGAACGCTTGGATGACTGGCCCCCAGGGGTCTAAAGGTAGCTTGCGCCGTCGGACGAACGCTTGAATGACTGGCCCCCAGGGGTCTAAAGGTAGCTTGCGCCGTCGGACGAACGCTTGGATGACTGGCCCCCAGGGGTCTAAAGGTAGCTTGCGCCGTCGGACGAACGCTTGAATGACTGGCCCCCAGGGGTCTAAAGGTAGCTTGCGCCGTCGGACGAACGCTTGGATGACTGGCCCCCAGGGGTCTAAAGGTAGCTTGCGCCGTCGGACGAACGCTTGAATGACTGGCCCCCAGGGGTCTAAAGGTAGCTTGCGCCGTCGGACGAACGCTTGGATGACTGGCCCCCAGGGGTCTAAAGGTAGCTTGCGCCGTCGGACGAACGCTTGGATGACTGGCCCCCAGGGGTCTAAAGGTAGCTTGCGCCGTCGGACGAACGCTTGGATGACTGGCCCCCAGGGGTCTAAAGGTAGCTTGCGCCGTCGGACGAACGCTTGGATGACTGGCCCCCAGGGGTCTAAAGGTAGCTTGCGCCGTCGGACGAACGCTTGAATGACTGGCCCCCAGGGGTCTAAAGGTAGCTTGCGCCGTCGGACGAACGCTTGGATGACTGGCCCCCAGGGGTCTAAAGGTAGCTTGCGCCGTCGGACGAACGCTTGAATGACTGGCCCCCAGGGGTCTAAAGGTAGCTTGCGCCGTCGGACGAACGCTTGGATGACTGGCCCCCAGGGGTCTAAAGGTAGCTTGCGCCGTCGGACGAACGCTTGAATGACTGGCCCCCAGGGGTCTAAAGGTAGCTTGCGCCGTCGGACGAACGCTTGGATGACTGGCCCCCAGGGGTCTAAAGGTAGCTTGCGCCGTCGGACGAACGCTTGAATGACTGGCCCCCAGGGGTCTAAAGGTAGCTTGCGCCGTCGGACGAACGCTTGGATGACTGGCCCCCAGGGGTCTAAAGGTAGCTTGCGCCGTCGGACGAACGCTTGGATGACTGGCCCCCAGGGGTCTAAAGGTAGCTTGCGCCGTCGGACGAACGCTTGGATGACTGGCCCCCAGGGGTCTAAAGGTAGCTTGCGCCGTCGGACGAACGCTTGGATGACTGGCCCCCAGGGGTCTAAAGGTAGCTTGCGCCGTCGGACGAACGCTTGAATGACTGGCCCCCAGGGGTCTAAAGGTAGCTTGCGCCGTCGGACGAACGCTTGGATGACTGGCCCCCAGGGGTCTAAAGGTAGCTTGCGCCGTCGGACGAACGCTTGAATGACTGGCCCCCAGGGGTCTAAAGGTAGCTTGCGCCGTCGGACGAACGCTTGGATGACTGGCCCCCAGGGGTCTAAAGGTAGCTTGCGCCGTCGGACGAACGCTTGAATGACTGGCCCCCAGGGGTCTAAAGGTAGCTTGCGCCGTCGGACGAACGCTTGGATGACTGGCCCCCAGGGGTCTAAAGGTAGCTTGCGCCGTCGGACGAACGCTTGGATGACTGGCCCCCAGGGGTCTAAAGGTAGCTTGCGCCGTCGGACGAACGCTTGGATGACTGGCCCCCAGGGGTCTAAAGGTAGCTTGCGCCGTCGGACGAACGCTTGGATGACTGGCCCCCAGGGGTCTAAAGGTAGCTTGCGCCGTCGGACGAACGCTTGAATGACTGGCCCCCAGGGGTCTAAAGGTAGCTTGCGCCGTCGGACGAACGCTTGAATGACTGGCCCCCAGGGGTCTAAAGGTAGCTTGCGCCGTCGGACGAACGCTTGAATGACTGGCCCCCAGGGGTCTAAAGGTAGCTTGCGCCGTCGGACGAACGCTTGGATGACTGGCCCCCAGGGGTCTAAAGGTAGCTTGCGCCGTCGGACGAACGCTTGAATGACTGGCCCCCAGGGGTCTAAAGGTAGCTTGCGCCGTCGGACGAACGCTTGGATGACTGGCCCCCAGGGGTCTAAAGGTAGCTTGCGCCGTCGGACGAACGCTTGGATGACTGGCCCCCAGGGGTCTAAAGGTAGACGACTAGTCCTTAGATGGCGATCACGGGGTTTAGAAGTGAACAACTGACTGGGCAAGCAGCAAGCCGCCGAAGCCAAAAGAAACCCCCCTACAATGCACACGCCCACCTATTTATCCGCCCTCAGCGGCCACAAATAAAAATGGGGACCACGGGCCTTTTTGCAGACTGGCCCGTGGGTCTAGAACGAGACGTGCGAGCGAGTCTCGACGATTCAGCAGGAAATACAGGCGCCGGGTCAACTTCCACGACCCCTAAAACCGGATAGACGTGAACTACGATGACCTCAACAGAAGCGGGTGCATCGTCGACTACAAACAAATTACTAGTTTTCACTTTTCCGTCGAGAACTAACACTACAAAGTTATCACCCCGTCGCTATCTAGTAACAGGACTCAAAACTGTGACCCGGCTGGCGACAAGATAGGGTGCTTGCACCAAGAGTTCGTCAGGCCAAGATCATTACACAGAGAGATCTTGCCACATCCTCGGGTGAGATGTGCCACCTGAAGACCCTCAGCTGTTGCACGGGCCGCTAACACCGCAAGAAAAACAGATGTCTTGAGCCGAGTGCCGAATGGAGAAGCTGACAACCTCCCACGCTCTATCCTTTCCCCGAGGATCCCGTCCCACTCTGTTTGGAGAGGAGGTCACAGGACCCAATACACGCACACAGGGAGAAGAAAAGAAAAGAAAACAACACAAAAAAGACCAACAAAATGGGAAGAGACACTACCGCCGTCAAGAAGCACCACGCCCAGCGTTCCGAGCCGTCTTCCTCGAACCCGTACATCTACCTCCTGGTGAAGATCTACCGGTTCCTCGCAAGGAGAGCGGCATGCCCGTTTAACAAGGTAGCCGACTTCGTTTTTTTTTTTTTTACATAAGCGCCAGCTTGAAAGGAAATGCTCGACGATGCTGCCCGACAAAGAACAGAAGGGATCCCAAGTGCTGTAACTACCGAACCACGTGTTGAACGGACGTGAGGTCATGCGGGTCTACCCCTACACGACAAATCACACAAACACAACAGGTCAAAGTCCTGAGTGAGAAAACAACACACGGTGGTGTAAGCGAAGAACAAATCAGATTGTGTTTGTAT
Source organism: Diplonema papillatum (assembly GCA_030068145.1). Lineage (NCBI taxonomy): Eukaryota > Euglenozoa > Diplonemea > Diplonemida > Diplonemidae > Diplonema > Diplonema papillatum. The sequence continues at coordinate 241,532 of JAPJBO010000013.1, forward strand.
TGTATTTGCCCCTTACCTCTATATTTCCCCCCTTTCATTCGGAGTCGAAGCAGCTACGTCGAGTATTTTTATGGTAACAACAAGCAAGCATCGGATGGCAGCGCGCTGTGTTAAATCACTCAAAACAGGGTGTACACACGTAAGCACACGCAAAAATATGCCGGCTGTGCCTACCCTAGAACAAATGGACCTTCCGAACGTAGATTGGGATACCATCCCAGTCGTACTATATCCGGGGAGCCACGTAACGCCAATTAATCGTGAACCCGGAAGAGAACGTGGCAGCGTGTTTGGGAGGAGGTTGGTCGGTACGTACCAACAACGGTAGGTAAATTTGTTGCATTAATGTGATTGCCAGGCCTTCGACTACCCTGAGCAACGCACTACACGGCACAATTGTGAAACATTTCCGGATCAGGACACAGGACAGCACAACGCTGCGCCCCAGTCGCCACGGCCCGAGATCCACTTTCTGTTTCTTCTCTGGTTCCTCTGTGAAGAGACACAGTCCCTGCTGATACGAACTGTGCAACTAAGAGGGTCGGTATCTTTAGGGCGACTGAAGAGCAGAAGCAGGAGGAAACACTGCAGCAAGAGGGGAATAATCAAGATGAGCAGGAGCAAGATGAGCAGCAGCTAGAGGAGCAGCAAAGAGGGAAGAAGCAGGATGAGTAGCAGCTAGAGGAGCAGCAGCTAGAGGATACAACAGCTAGAGGGGCAACAGAAAGAGGAGCAGAAGCAGGAGGAAGAGCTGCTGCAACATGGCGAGCCACACCACAACAGCGGACTTTTTGCATACGTTAGAATGCCTGCTCGGTGGCAGAAGTAGGTGAATACAGCAAATGGACACGCTCTCGCAAGCTCTTGAGCCAAAATTCACCCCCTGCCCGATCGAACGTTTTCGAGCCTTGTATCTGTGTTGTTGTAATTTGTAATCGAGTTTGCAAAGAATCTGTGGCGGTAATCTGCATCAGAGTGTAGTCACCGCGTGATCGAGCTCAGGTCGCTGTCAGGGGGAGATGAATTGCTCAGCGCTCTGTTTCCACGCGAAATATAAATGCAAATCCGACAGGTTGTCCTCCACAGGCTCATGATGAGCAGGACCAACCTCCCGCCCATGACCTTGTCGCGCATCGTTTTGAACATGAAGGGCAAGGAAGGCAAGACGTGCGTCGTTGTCGGCACCGTCACGGACGACACCCGCCTCGCCGAGGTGCCGAAGCTTCGCGTCGCGGCACTCCGCTTCACGGAGACCGCGCGCGCCCGTATCCTCAAGGCCGGAGGTGAAGTGCTGACGCTCGACCAACTCGCGATGACCGCGCCAAAGGTTCGCCGCCTTTTCTTTTCACCCCCCCCCCCTTTCCTTTTTACCCCTGCAAACCCGTGAATAGGTGCTACGGGAGTATCTGGCAACCGCTGCTTAACAGTGCTCACGTGGGCGGTGTCTTTGGACAGCACCTCGTGATGTTCGCATCACAAAACAAAGAAGACAGTGAAATGGTCGTTACCTGGTCGGGTTTCGCTCGCGACCGTTTCCTGAACAATCCTTCACTAAATCCGCGGTTAAATAACCTGGCCTCAGTGGTGCAAGCACCACGCGCTCTTCAAACCCAAGAAACATTTCCCCCCCCCCCCCCCCCCCCCCCCCCCCCCTACCCAACTATTTTCCCCCCGGGCAACCATTGGTGCTGCACACGGCAACCCATGCCCACTGTGCTCTGCGGAGTTTACTTCGCAGATTGCCACCGTAAAAAGAAGACAAGTCAGTGCTGCCTAACAAGTCGCAGTCACAATCAGGGCGAGTGCCCTGAGTTTTTAACTGATTGCTCAGACACGGTTGTAGGGGCCTTCTCCCTGTGACGGATTCGCCTGTGCTCTCGTAGCACGGGTGGTCCTGGCTGTGACGAGCTACGAACAGCCGCCTGACAAACCAGACTCACACCGCTGTTCTGTCTGCAGACACTCAGGTTCCGCGCTGATGATGGTCCGCCTTATTTGTCCGTGGCTTAAAGGACCGAAACACGGCGCAGACGGGACCAGTGCGGTGTTGAGCACATACCAATATCAAGCACGTTCTTGCAATCCCCCCGGGCAAGTAGCGCCTGAACACGAAACTAAGATTTCCCCCCCGAAACTTAGATTTTCACCCCCGTTGCTTTTCGCCCCGATATACATTGGAACCAGAAAGTTGTGATAGCACCGGAACAGGACCGAAAGTCCCCGTCCAAAGGACCCACTGAAGAGCTCTAACTTTGGATTGGTATGCGTTCAAGAGCGAAACCTGAGACGAAGAACGAGGTGCACACAACACCGCGGTGAAAAACGAATAAAGAGGATTATCATACTTGTCCCTGCAGACACTCTGGTTCAGCGCTGTTGATGGTCCGCTTTCAGGCACAGTTTGAGTCCTGTTCTGAGACTCGCTCCACAAAGAAGGGGCGCAAAACACCTGTCGCACAGCGAAGTCCAATGCGGATGACTGCTGTGTGTGCACATGTACCGACATACAAAATTACTTAACAAGTGCGTCGCGTAGACCGGTTTAATAAGTGGTGTTCGGGCTCGTCATGGTCCCAAACACAACGGCCAACCAACCAGGCGACAGGAAAGACTGATGGCGAAGAGATCTCCAAAGTTGGCCTTGGAAAAAAGGAAAAATATCTCTCCCTAAGCGCCAGCTTGGAAGGTGGGACGAAGCTGCAAGACAAAGAACCGAAGGGATCCCAATCCCGAAAAAACAACACACGGTGTAAGGTCAGTTTCACTGAGGGAGTTGATGCACCACGAAAGTCGATAAGAGTTTGGGTCAAGATCGCAAGGAATCTGTGGCGATAATCTGCATCGATACGAGAACTTACACAGCCTTCAGGGCGTACGCTTGTCCCCAAGTTGAGGCAGTCACCCAGCATTCCCACATGCACACCTTTTTCACACATCAATTCCGAAATTATTCCACCAACCCGCAGGGATCCAACACCGTGCTCCTCCGTGGCAAGCGTTCCGCCCGTACCGTGTACAAGTACTTCGGCGCCCCGGGAGTTCCGGGAAGCCACGCCCGCCCGAGGATCTCTTCCAAGACCCAGACCGGCCGCAAGCACGAGCGTGGCAGAGGCAGAAGGGCGAGCAAGGCCTTCAAGGTCAAGGCCTAAGCGCCCGCGCCGCTCGTTCTCTTTTGATCTTTTTCTCGCAGTCTGTCTGTCTGTTGCTCTCTTTCCTTTTCTCGTAAGCAGGATCAGCTCCCCCGTTGCGTCATGAACAACTCGCTCCTTTTTCATTTTCCCCCCTACCGTCGGCGTCGGAATCCGAGTTACCAATGTTGGTGTGTTTAAAGGGCGAAGCACGAGAAGGGCCCGGACGGTGGCCATGGAATCCTGGTTTCAAGTGGGCCACTTCTCGGTAAGCAGGACTGGCGATGCAGGATGAACCGAGAGCCGGCTCCAGGTGTCCGAGTGATCACTCGTCAGATCCCACGAACGGTGTTGGGTCATCTTTGCCAGCAGGACGGTGGCCATGGAAGATCCATCCATAGTTGGCCGCGTACTGGTATCACAAAGCCAGGCGTTTGGTTTGGTAGGAGTACGTGGTCCACACGCCGCGCAGTAGTTGGCGTGAGCCTCGATGGAGCGTGGATGAGTGCAGATCTTGGTCGTAGTAGCGAATATTCAATAGAGAACGTTGAAAGCCACAAGGGTCAGCGAAAAACCTCGTGAGCACTCGGCGCACATTCTTGGCAGAAAATTTGATGCTACCCGAAGACGCAAGACTGTGTGCTTGAAGTGTGAGCAGCTTGCCGGCAATGATCACTAGAAGCAGCAGGTGGCTCGTGACCCCATTCCAAGTCCTGGATTCCGACACGTTTAAGGGGGATATCTATTGGCTTCCGGTGAAGAGGAGCCTTACCGTATACCCTCTGTGGGCCCTGGAAGGTACGTCTTGTGGACTTGCCGGTACCATAATGTCGGTGGGACTTCGACCACAGGTGATCAGAGGACCCAGATGGGTACCCTTCTGCGACTACACACACACACACAAACACCGTCAGCATTGCAGAATGCTTGGCGACAAGTGATTCGCGCCACTTCCCCGTGCGAACGAGTCTCGGAACAGGACTCAAAACTGTGACCCAGAAAGTGGCTGCCGACCATGACGGGTGCTTGCATCAGGAGTTTGGAACAGCTAGTCAGGCCAACATCCTGGCTTGCCACATCCTCGGGTGAGAAGTGCCGCCTGTGTAAAAACATTCAGCTGTTGCGCGGGGCCGAAAACCCCCGTGCAGCTAACTGGAGAAGCTGACAGCCTCCCACGAGAAGGATCCCGCCCCACCCAACCTTTTCCAACCTTTCCAACACCCTTCAAGCTAAACCTTTATACAACGACCCACCCTTCGGAGAGGAGTCACAGGACCCGAAAGCAGTGTGTCGGAAACTCAAAACCGACTGGTGAAAGTGAGAAGTGGCTATACTTAGATTCAGCCGTTACCCACTCAAAGCCCTGAACTTAAACACACAAACACACACACCCTCACTCACGAAGCACATCGAAAGTCAGGGGAAAGCAAACAGAAAACAAAACAGGAAACCGTCTAAAAACAAACCCAAAAGAAAAAAAGACCAAACCCCTCCTCCCCTTTGTAGCACACATAGATAGGCGAACGGGGGGTCCGGTGCGAATCGTAGCCCACTGGGGCGGTTCCCTCCAACGAAGTAAAAAAGGACAGCAAAAAAAAAAAAAGAGGAGTTTTGCGAAGCGGGAGAGAGAGAGAGAGAGAGAGAGAGGGAGAGAGAGAGAGAGAGAGAGAGAGAGAGAGAGAGAGAGAGAGAGAGAGAGAGAGAGAGAGAGAGAGGAGAGAGAGAGAGAGAGAGAGAGAGAGAGAGAGAGAGAGAGAGAGAGAGAGAGAGAGAGAGAGAGAGAGAGGAGAGAGAGAGAGAAGAGAGAGAGAGAGAGAGAGGAGAGAGAGAGAGAGAGAGAGAGAGAGAGAGAGAGAAAGAGAGGGTGGGGGGGAACGGAGGCACAGTGGCCGTGGTACCGCCGTAGGGGCGGCTAGATCGGGGCATGGCCTGCGATGTCCCGCTTTCCTCGGACGACGGCGCGTGGGAAGGGGACGCCAAGGGGATGTACGTGCGGGTGCTGATCCAAGACGAGGAAAAAAGAGCCATCCTCCTCAGCAGCCTCATCGACTCCATCAAACACGTGAGCGAAGACGCCCTGCGGGTCGGCGGTGAGGCCGTGCTAGGGTTCGTTACGAACCACGGGCCTTACATTCTCGAGTTCGCGTATCAGTGCCCGTTGCCGGATGTCGCGTTGGCGTTCAGGGAGCTGCTCTTGTGGCTAAAAAAGACGTGTTTGCTGGAGATCGATGAGATGCTCAACGACGACTTCTCAAGCGAAGACGAGACCGAAGACGCGGCGGCCGGCTGCGAGCGGGAGGCGAACAACGGCAACGAGCTCGATTCGTCGGCGGGCGCCGGTCTCCCGGTGCTGGGAGTTCGGTGCACCGCAGGGAGGCACCGGTCGAAAGGAAATCGGCAGAACAGGGGATCAAGGGACTTTAGAGGGCAGTCAACCGGGTCGTTGAGCAGTCACTCTTCGGTGCCGACGCCGCCGCTGTCGGCGGGGCTGCAGGCGCGGTGGGGCACGCGGCCGTGCAGCCGGTTCATACCGGCGGCCGACATCGAGCCGATCACGTCGCTCAAGCCGACCGCCCAGCGGCTGTACCAGCAGGTGTTCCTCGAGGAGGCCGAGGTCCCGAACTGGGTCAAGGTGCTTTCCCTCGTGCCGCAGGTGGCGCACAAGATCTACCGCACGTTCACCACCGCCATGGCCATGGGCCCGCTGTCCGCGCCGTACCGGTGGTACGTCGCGTACGACACCGCGAGGCGGTGCCGGTGCCAGTACTGGATCTCCCGCTGCGAAATGGGCTTCTTGCAAGTGTCCGGGGACGTCCGTTGGTTAACGGACGGCCCGCCGAACAAGTTGGAAGCGCTGTCCACGCTGCAGGGAAAGCTCGTGTCGAACCCGTGGGACCTGCTTCAATCCGACATTCTAGAGCTCGTCGAAGAGAGGGATTGGACGCTGCCGGAGGTTGCGCTCGCGATTTGCATCAACGCGCAGCTGCTTTCGCTGTGTTCGAGTGCGAAGGGGACGGGGCTGCTGCTGGAGGGGGAGAAGCTGCCGGCGCATTACGACGCACTGCGGCAGAGCGAGATGATCGCGTCCGCGTCGCTGGAGGACGTCACCGACATGCTGACGATGATGAACGCGCCCGACGAGGGCTCTGACGCCGCCGAAATCGCGGCCGAGCGGTTCCACGAGCTCGTGTCGTCAGAGCTCGAACTCGGGAAGCCGCACAGCGATGGCCTCCACGCACCCACCGACCACGAACCGTCGCCGACGAGTAGATCCGGACGGCGGGGCATGAACGGAAGCACGCCGCCGCCTGCTTTGCCGGCTGACGATGAGACCACGGGGGACGATTCGTCCGCGAACGAGGGGAAGTTGCCCAGCGGGTCTCTTTCCCATGTGAATGGGGGGAATCGGGCGTCGGACGCCACCCAGGCGACGACGGACGCGGGCGATGAGTTCAAAGGCGTGAACGGCATCTTCCGCCTGCGGCTGACCGCCTACAATTGGCGGGACGACGCCTCGTGCTTGGTGGACCAGCTGCTCAGCGGTTCGCTTGCGTCGCAGCTGGACGAACTGTTCTCGACGGTCACGACGATGACCGACAACGACATCTTCGGCGTCGTTCAAAACATCGACACGAGCCGGCTGCGGCAGATGGTATGGTACTACGTGCACGGGTTGTACGGCATCGTCGCGGATGACATCGACTATTCGAACATCAATGGCTTGGTCGGCATTCAGAAAAACGGCATCATCGGGTTCAAGAAGTACATCAAGTACGTGGGCTGCCTCACGAACACCATCAACGAGATGGAATACCACTTCGACATCCGATACACGCAGGTATGCTCTTTGCACTTTCCTTATTTGATGTTACCCTGTACATATATTCCCCACAAGCTTTTGCCTGCTCCGCCGAACGAGGTATCTTGCAACGGAAACAGGCAGCGCGCAGTAGATTTGGAGGCACAAAAAGGCTTTCTTAGGCGAAGCGAAAATCCGGGACGGTGGATATATGGAGCGAACGTGCCGCCTGTGCAAAGACATTCAGCTGTTGCGACGGCGCCCCGAAACCTCGTGCCGCAGGGTCTTGCCAAGTCAAAATCAGCACCAGAGTTTAAGTACGGCAGCCACGGCTTGACAATTTTGTAGGAAATAGTTGAGGTGTCTGCCAGTTGCGAATCTCAAAGCCATCGGGCATTGCAGCGCTGAATGCAGATCTCGCGTACCTCTGGCAGACAGAAACTAAATTCAAGCTATACCGACCGCAAGACGAAAACAGGAGTCTTGAGTCGAATCCGCTCCACCCACTTGTCGGAGAAGAGTCGCAGTCCCGAAGGAAACACGAAGTCAAGCAGGAGAGACGAGCAGCGCAGAATGAGCGCAAGACGGGCGCCAAGAGCAGATCAGGACGTTGGGACCGTCCCAAGCCGAAGAAGGAGTCCAAAAGCGAAGCAACAACACCCACACGGAGACGCAAACCGAAGGCAGCCAAGCAGACCTCCCAGGGCAGGGGGGAACCTGCGGCGGTGAAGTAACGATGCTCATCTGAGTGTCCGATGAAACCCCTTGTCAATACCACCCAACGACTGCGACGCGCGTGCGAAATGTCGGACGCTAGCGTCTGTCAAGCATGCGTGACAGCCGTGTTTTAAAGGTGAGATGAGAGGCATCGGCTCACTCTGTCAAAGGACCATACCACTAGTCGGAGAAGAGTCGCTGAACCCAAAACAGGATGTTGAAAACTCAAAGCCGTGTGCTGGAATGTGACAAGTGGGCTACACTTTGCTCAGACGTCATCCACTTCACCAATAACAGTGGGTCTGCAGACGGCTCATTAAATCGGTGGCAATCTACGCGGGGAAGGTGTCTTTTGGGCCCCGTTGGATAACAATGGCAAACATGTCCGAATAATCCAGGCCTTAAAACCGCGGGGTCGAGGTGGATACAATTGACCGAGATAAAGAAGAATGAAACAGGTCAATCGAGTGATAGCGCACGACTTCAAGTCGGCGCAAGCCCGCAAGAGCTTCTGCCCTATCACACACAACCCACACACAGCGGTTCTCGTCGAAAGACAAAGTTCACATCTGTCTCCTAGCCTCCGAAGCACGAAGGCGCGCGGCTCTTATTTACGGCATGCGAGCATGCGCGAAACATCTGGCCACAAAGAGCGCCGGCGCCCCTGGTTAGCTTCGTTTCTCCGCCGCCCAGGGATGTTTCGCTGCTCCGCCGCCCGGGGGTTTTACAGACTCTCGGAGGCTTCAAAACTAGGAGTTTCAAGCGAAGACAGCGACGTATGTCCTGCTGTCTTTGCAGTTCGACAATAACTGCACGTTCTACGAACATCTTCCAAAGCCACTGAACTGAGAAGCCAAACAGCTCAACATCAACTGCTGGTCAACGATGGTGAGACATGCTGAAGGCTTCGTTCGTTAGATAGCTCAAAGCATTTGCAAAATAACACGAAAAGCCTCTAGGCAAAAACCCGTTTTCACAGTTCTTCGCGTTTTCAGGAAATCGACCTCTCTAGCGGGGAGGTTCTAGCACCTTCGGGTTGGGTTCGTTCAACCTTCTCATGTTTAGCCGTTGCTCCGGAATTGTTTCCTTCGGTGCAGCAACGTGGAAAGAGCGTGGTCATACGATACGTGTGGGCGATGACCGAAAGAGGAATGGCAACGCGTGCGGAGAAAGGAGTCCAGTTCCGCGTTGCTGCACTGTGCTTGTGCTAACAGGAAAGGGATAACAGCGAATGAAGCCCTAGACTGCGCTGCTCGTACAGGAGAACCCTAGACCGCTAACAGAAGCTAGACCCCTAAAACGTCAAGGCCTTCCCTTTGCGTCTGCTCGGCAGCTTGATCCATCTATGCTCATCCACATGAGACAATGCCCCAAACGGTAACATACCCAGTTTCACTGGAGTGCCCTTTCCCGGCAAGCCACAAGGGAACAGAAAGAGTGCCAACACTACTCTTTCCGCATATCAGATAATCCACAACATCCGGCCACTTATAAATATCACAGGATAAGCCGGCAGCCGCTGCTTAACAGCAATGCATGCTGATCCACGTGGTCCATGCGCTCAAAAGTTTCCAGTGCGTAACAGCTTCATCACGTGGGCGGTCCTGAGATTTCCCCTCGCGGCGAGGACTGGACCACGAGAGGAGGGAATTGCCGCAGCGAAGACAGGGTTTCGAATCCCGGAAAACTCACAAATTCGAATGCTCTCTCCCCAGGATAAGTGGCAGTAGAGCTTGATGTGCAGCTGGCATAGTGTGGTACCGTGTACTGGTTAAAGTGGCAGTAGAGCTTGATGTGCAGCTGGCATAGTGTGGTACCGTGTACTGGTTAAAGTGGCAGTAGAGCTTGATGTGCAGCTGGCATAGTGTGGTACCGTGTACTGGTTAAAGTGGCAGTAGAGCTTGATGTGCAGCTGGCAGTGTGGTACCGTGTACTGGTTAAAGTGGCAGTAGAGCTTGATGTGCAGCTGGCATAGTGTGGTACCGTGTACTGGTTAAAGTGGCAGTAGAGCTTGATGTGCAGCTGGCATAGTGTGGTACCGTGTACTGGTTAAAGTGGCAGTAGAGCTTGATGTGCAGCTGGCATAGTGTGGTACCGTGTACTGGTTAAAGTGGCAGTAGAGCTTGATGTGCAGCTGGCATAGTGTGGTACCGTGTACTGGTTAAAGTGGCAGTAGAGCTTGATGTGCAGCTGGCATAGTGTGGTACCGTGTACTGGTTAAAGTGGCAGTAGAGCTTGATGTGCAGCTGGCATAGTGTGGTACCGTGTACTGGTTAAAGTGGCAGTAGAGCTTGATGTGCAGCTGGCATAGTGTGGTACCGTGTACTGGTTAAAGGTAAAACCGTGGTGCACCTGGCCGGTTAAAAAGTCCTGTTGGGATCCTGTCGGGTCCTGCCGGTCTTGTTGGGGTCGTGTTGGAGATTGGTTGGGGTCCCGGGGTGGGGTTGGGACGCTGTTCTTTTCTTTCCTGCCACGTGTTTCTTGCCACCCCCCCCCGCTTTATGTTTTCATTTTCTTCTTGCCGGCCATATTTTCTTCCGTTTCTTGCTGATTCGCCTTCTCTTTCCTGGCTAGTAGTTCCTTCCTTTCTCTTTTTGTTTCTCCCGCTTCAGCGTTTTGACTCCTGTGATTTTGGCACCTTTTGGTTTCAAAGGACACTTGGACCTGAAGCATCAACGTTACTGCTGCCGTTAAGGCTGCCCCTGCCAAGTTGTTTCATGGCAAGAAAGCTTTTTTTCGGCCTCCGAGAACGAAAAACGAAGCGGCAACAACCAACGGGCTTGACTTCTTTGTATTGCTGCCACGGAGAGTCACGAAGGGGACTGGGAAAGCTTGATCAGGAACTGGACCTCTGCCCGGAGAAACCCGGATATAGGAGATAGAGGACTGCGTCGCGCTGGCACACCGCACAGGACCCGAAATATTGTGAACTGCCGTCATTGAATTAATGGAATGGAAAAATGAAAATTTCAAAATTTTGTTCAAAATTTGCTAAGTGCATTTCCCTGACAAAAATCAAGGTAACAATTTCCAAGTGGGACTAGTCCCCTAAGGCACCTTACCCTTGAATTAATGTTGAACCGGGTAAAACCTGGGACCCCATAGGCCCATTTTTGTGGGTGTCCCGGTTCAGCTGTTTTTCTTGTGTTAACAGTGTGTTGATGGTACTAAAAGTTAGTAGTTGGCAGCGTACTACATGAAACGTACCAACGCAGGCGAGTTCCGCTAGTGCGCACAAACAAAGGTTTGCGTACTTTGCAGAATATCGAACCTGGTGCTTGTTCGCGCCTTTGGGAACGTTCGTCTGCTCAATACTCAGCTCCACCATTAAATGCATCCAAGGGAAGATGTGCCATCGTATCTACGAGCCTGCATCCTATGACAGCAGCACGGGCTGTATGATGTGCTGCTAGCTACACACCCAGGTGCCCCAGGGTTTACCCGGTCTGTCATTAACCCGTTCCAGCTTTAGTCCAGTTCAACATTATTCCAATTACGGTACGCACTGCCCAAAAGAACTTTTTTAACCCGGCGGAGGTCAACTGACCGGAGCTACCGGAGAGAGTTGTGTGGTAACCTGATACGTTTGTGCGGTAAGTTGATGAGGTCACGTATTCGATTGTCAGATGAGCTTGAGGCCCGCATGGGCGCTTGGTTCCGTGTGCGCGCCGCCTGATGCACACGGGGATTCGTTTGCGACAATAAAACCTGAGGGAAAAAGACTGCGTGTTTATCCCACTTAAGAAAATTGTCAATCATTCGTAGGTGCCGATACGCTCCACGTGGCCATCACGGGTGTGTCCTGTGCTGTACGAAGGTGCCATACATGTTTCGAGGTGCCCGCTTCTAGTGGGCACAGCTTCGTGGTGGGCAGGGCTTTGGACCTGGTTCGCATTGAGAACGCATTGCTTCTTTTAGTCAGATCAAGTGAGTCAGAAACGAAGACACGAAGAACAAAAAGAAAAACACCTGATTCAAGAGAAACTATATATAATGCGGCAATGGGAAAATGCATGCATACAACGTACACATGTGCACCGTCGGAATCCACTTGCTTACGGTGGTGTGTACACACGCAATCAACCTTTCTGCATTATTACATTAAGAGTTTTGAATGCATGCACCCCATGAAGTAGCATGCACCTACTGGCATGGGATGCCTCTGTCCCCTCTACACGCCGCTGATGCTTACCATGTACCTCGTGGTACCTCGCATGGAGTCCAAGCTCACTCCTGCTGCGAGGGACCCCGAGTACCTCACATATGCTGGTGAGACGAGTGCCTACATGCAGCGCTCTTCATAGTTTGTATCGTGTCGTCGCTGTGCCGTCGGCTGCAAGGGTCAAGTGAGTCGTGCGCGCGGCGTAAACCGCGGGGGCAAGAGGGGGGGCTGTCTTCATGGCATCTCTGCGGAGGAGGGGGTTGTTGACACACCTTATAGCCGTATTCGTGTTTTCGAAAGTAAATAATGTTGTCGACAATGAAAAGCAAAATAATAAACCAAAACTACGCATTGTCTTTTCGTTTGTTTGTTTGTTTGTTCGTTTGTTTGTTTGTTTGTTTGCTGTTTCTTGCTCTGAGACTGGCGGCCCCTCGAGTATTTCGTGTAGCTTTTGGTGAGGAAACTGAACTGCCCGAGTAGGACCTTCTGTTCGTTTGCCAATTTGCCCCCTGAAACTTCCAGGATTTGGTTTCAGTGCAGTCGTAGTGCAGTCGACGAGATACTCGAGGGAAAATTGGAAGGGGGGGAAACGACGCTCGCATTAGAACCATTCCAAGCAACGAATCGTTGTGAAACTGGCTCCGACGTTCGGGTACCTCGGGCGTTAGGAAATCCTGTTTGCCGCACCGTTCCGGGCAACGCGCTTTGATTAATGTTATGGAGGGGGATGCGGACCTGCGAAACAAATGGGGACCACAAAACGTCAAGTTCGCGAAGACCGGCTGAGCTGCACCCAGTCGCTTCAGTTGCAAAGTCGTGAGCAGTAAATGTGCTGAAGTGTCCACGCAAAGCACGGGGTTATCAAAGGCGCGAGGCTTAGTGGTGTAAAACCCACAAGCCGCACTGAAAGGGAGATGTGTCAATCCTTGAGGACGCAGCACGCCCGATCTTGAGGGATCTCCGAGGTTAAGTACACTTGTTGAGACCCGAAAGATGGTGTACTATGCCTGGATAGGACGAAGCTGGGGGAAACCCTGGGGGTGGTCCGTTGCGGTGTTGACGTGCAAATCGCTCGTCAAAACTGGGTATAGGGTCGAAAGACCCATCGAACCATCTAGTAGGCGGTTCACTCTAAAGTTTCCCTCAGGATAGCTAGAACCAAAACAGGCGTCACGCCCAGTAAAGCGAATGCTTGGAGGCATTGGGGAAATCGCTTCCTCGACCTATTCTCAAACTTTAAATCGGTACCCATTTGTGAGCGTAAGGGTTCTCCTCCCTCTAGCCTTCGTCGCAATACATAATGCGCAAAACCGGGCGGCCTAGTATTTTCTTCATCTCAACCAGACCACTCGTCGACTGTCCGCGCCCCTTCAAATGACCGAACACGATCCGCAAGTCGGGTAACATATCGATGTATCCACTGCGGAACAGCGGTCACCAAAGCTGGTTCACCATTCGTGGGAGAAATTGGTCTCAGAATTCATATGAGGCAATGCTCCCAAAATCCAAACCTGAAACGGTAGCATACCCAGTTTCACTGGAGTGCCCGGCGAGCTACGAGGGAACGAACCTGTAAGAGTGCCAACGCTACTCTTTCAATAACGTACATATAAAAGGTGTCACGGGATAAGCCGGCAGCCGCTGCTTAACGGCTTATCACGTGGGCGGCCCTGAGATTACCCCTCAGGTGACACCACTTTATCTTTAGCCATACTTCAACTTTCTTTAGCGCTGCACCAACGCTGGGTCGGACCCGCCACCGCACCGCCGGAATGCGAAGCCTTTCCGCGTTTGTAGCGCACATTACCCTCCCAGTCAACCAACTTCGGATTTATCAAAAAAAGAGGGGATACAAGAAGGGCCCACCTCAAACAACTTTCCACCCGTGGAGATAACCTGCCCAAATAAGGAACCAACCATTCTTCGAGTGACACTCGTTTGTTGTCGCTGAGTGAAAACGAAACAAAATAAATCAATAGAAAGATCAACCGGAGACTGTCTTTTAAAGTAGACTTTCCAATAGACAAGCTATTTATACCGGCAAAGAGGGGAGAACGCTTTGTTGTTGGTCAATGTGTGGTGCCGATGACACAGCCCGATTCGGTTTGCAGTCACGCGTTGCACACCAGCGCGACGAAGTTGAGTCGGGGGGCACTGGTTTTGTTGTATAAGCACCTGCTTTGTAGGAAATGCTTGAGGAGACTGCCAGTTGCGATAGATCAAAGGAGGTAAATGTGCTGTAGCCCACACGAAATACAGGTAAATCTGGGTTTAGTGGCAGGCGTAAGCGTTCAACAAAAAAGACCCACTTTGTAGTTATATTGTTCTCTCCCCCTCTAGCCTCCTTCGAAATGAGCACAAGGCAGTCCCTCGAGTATTTTGTTCACAATGTGCTGCTATTTTGTGATGCCAACTTCCGACCATCTTTCGTCGTTTGTCGTCGTTGTTCCTGTTGGCAGTCCCACAAAGTTAAGAAGCAATGCCTCAACTAGGCTCGACAGACTTCCGGGCGCAAAACACCACAAACTTCGAAGCCCTCCCTGGACCCGGAAATGAACCCCCCTATTTTTTTTATTGAAAGTATGCAAATCCTGCAGGGAATGGTTTACTAGACCTCTTGAGTTTGTGCTGCTCACGATTGCGGGAGTCGGAAAACCTAGCGTAATCTACAGGACAGACGCCGCAGCAACGATCAAAAAGCCTATTGCGTTTTCTATCGGTTTGGCCAAGAGCTGCGACTCAACTATTCCCCTGCCTTTTCACCTACCTTGTAGGGCAGCCACGGCTGCGGCCGTACCAGAAAGAAAAAGGAATCGAGCCAAACTACTACAGTGCTTTTCTTTTTTCCCCAGCGTTTAATCTTGGCTCGGTTTCGATTTCTTTACGAGCTTGACGGAGCCAACGCAGCAACGACAGATCGCCAACTCCTCCATCACACACACGCACCCACACACTCACGTTTGGACGTACGTGGACTCCGCGATGAACCAGGTATCCAACACGGCATACCGGGGCAGCTGTTTTCGATACTGCAGCAAACCCGCGAGCCCCTTTTTTAGGCCGTGGCGGTCAGAATTGGCGCGAGGACGACAGGGCAGCAGTCGACCAGCACCGCAATTCGCTGGGCGACAACCCCTTGCATCGCTTTTGCCCTCCAAACAATACCGTGCCGCGGTTAACGAACCGTATCTGCGAAAAACGCTCGCCATTTTTGGTCGGGCTGAAAACCAGCGTGTTCACGACTTTAGACGTTCGCTCTTCGGTGTCAGTGCCGCGTCCGTTTCTCTCTATCACACAAGCAGGAGTGGACGAAAGGCTGATCGTGCGCGCATTACCTTCCTCCGTCCTCAGTGCAGTAAGGCTCGCCCGGCCTCGGCACTTTTCGAAACGTCTTTTTTCTGTTGACAGTTGAGTTTGTGCTAACCACGATTTGGGGAGTCCGGAGAACCTACAAAGCCATGCAAAAGAAGGACCGACCCCCCCCGTTCGTGAGAAAAGGCGAAGCATACAAGCACCTGCTTCGTAGGAAATACTTAAGGAGACTGCCAGAAGGAACATTGTGGTCCTCATCGGCATGCCGATGACTCCCTACTATCGCAACAATAATATTGTTATTCCAATCTCAAAGGAGGTAAATGTTCTGTAACCCACGCGAAACACAGGCAAATCTGGGTTCAGTGGCGGCGTAAGCATTCAACAAAGACCCGCTTTGTCGTTGTATTGCTTTCTCCGTTGAAATGAGCACAAGCAGTCTCGAGTATTTCTGTCACCGAGCACGGGGGGCCTTTTCCGTATGTTTGAGTAAGAAGCCACCGCAACGAAGTCAGCGGGAGCTTGTATCGTGCCGGAAAAGGGAGCTCACCATACCAGCCCAGCATGGAGCCTCAGGGGTGTGTCTCATCGGCGCCGTTGATACCCACCTTGCTTGCCGCGGCCTGCAGCTCTGTTGTTATGATGAACTGACTTCGTAGTTCCGGACAGTGAGGAGCGGGGAATTAACACCGAATCGGTGGTCCCTTTGCGCAAACTCGTGAATCGAGAAATCCGGGCGTGGCCGGACGCTGACAACAGCGATGCTCTGTTTGAAATGCTGGGTCCGAGAACGAGCATCTCATATCTTCTGGAGTTGAATCGCAAGGTTTGATGGAATTGGATGGTGTTCGGTCAATGGATCTTCAATGAGAGCGGCCGACGATTTCCAAAAAATCGTCTAGTTTCGTGAGGTTCACACTTCAAAGGCATGGATTGATTTTTTGGAAAACAGGTTGTTCGAATGAAACTCTCACCGACCTCAGCTGTTGAAGATCTACGCGCCAAACTTCAGCATATCACTCAGCGCAGGAAAAGAAAGCAAACGCGATGCTCCTAGTAACGGCGAGTGAGCAGGGCAGAGCCCAAGCCTGATAGACCGTGATCGGCAAATCCAGCTCAAGGCATTTTGATGCAGTTTCAGGAGATAGGGATGGACATGATAGATCGTGGTTGGTGCACTGCGATAAACATTGGCAGGCAATTCGATGCAGTTCCAAGAGGTAGGAATGGACCGGCTGAAACTAAGCAGCCTAAACCCCCCGAGGCGTTATCCGAAATCAAGCACAGAAGCAACCAGGGGAAGGAACCAGAGGAGGGCCGGCCACCGTGCTCGAACCGTGACCCGTCAAAGCTTTGTTCGATACAACAACTTCGTATCACGGGGCAGTGTGGAGACCGGATGCCATTGCCCTCAAACTGTGTCAATTGCAACCACAAATTCGGGCGTGACCGTTGGTTTCTCTCCTGGGGGGGGACTCTGATTCAAGAATGATGGAGTCAGAAACGGAGTTCCCAAGAATTTGCAAAAAAGTTGCCAAGTCCCGTTGGGCACATTTTACATTGGGACCAGTCCCCGAAGGCACTTTTCTCTTACTATTTTCTTAAACTGCACTCAAAAGCAGGATTTCCGCAGTCGCGAGAACTCTCAAACAACACCCCCCCCCCTCTTTTCTCACGACCCACTTGTTATGGAAGTAGCAAGTGATTTCACATGTTGTATTAATAACATGTGATTCCATGTTATGCCTTCTCACCTGTCATGCCACATGTTATGTGCGAAACCTCTTAACAATGGGCCGCGTAGTCCAAGTATAGGATCAAAGACCTAAGAAGACATCCTTTCCCTCTCTTCTTGTTCTCCTTCACCATTTGACCTCCAGCCCAACGGTCAACCGGTGGTCGCGACGTTCTTTGCAGGGACAAGACGCGTGTGGCCGTTCAACCGCAGCGTGCAAGCTTGCGTCGGAGTTAGCACAGTGTCACAACCCCGTCCGCTCTGCCGTGTGGTGGTCCGTCTCTACGGGCTCGTGTTTAGCGCAAGCGCCGAGCCCCCGTGTACGTCACGCCTTGATCTTTGGTTTGGGGAATCAGTAGCCACTTGACTCGCAGGCCCGGGCCCCCGCAGTACCGCCAAACGCGTGACGCTAAACACCCGTGGCAGGCTTTCCTCGGTACTCTGCCCGCACCAAACGGGGAGGTGTCGCGAACTGCTGCCCGTGCGATGTACCCTTCACCCTTGACAAACGGATTCGCCGCTCTGGTAGCACGGGTGGTCCTGGCTGAGCTACGAACAGCTGCCTGACAAACCAGACTCACACCGCTGTCCTGTCTGCAGACACTCAGGTTCCGCGCTGATGGTCCGCCTTCTGTGTCCGTGACTTAAAGGACCGAAGCACGGCGCAAAAGGGACCAGTGCGGTGTTGAGCGCATATCCATTCCGAGCACGTTCTTGCAATCACCCTTGACAAGCTCCCCGAGCACCACAAGCATGCACGGCAATGAACACCCATAAACAAACGAAAAGTCGAAATTCACCGATTTGTACGCTGCACGGGATCGTCGGAAACACAAAGGAAACGTGCTCGTCTTTTTGCCTTTGGTAGGGGAGAGGTCGTCAATACCTGCCCTCACACCGCGGCCTGGGCAGCCTCTATTATCATGCGCAAGAAGCTACGCAGATCATCTCTCGAAGGAGGAAACAGCGGTAGCTGTGCACGCTCAAGTCCGTCGGGGGAAAAAGAGACCGAGCCCTTCATCCATGTAGAGCGCCCTCGAAAGGCAACTGCCTGGGCGCATTTCGCCGGAAACACAACACGTTCACCCTATAAAACTCACAAACAAAACGCTCGGAGGTGCTTGCTTGTACTCGTTTTAAGGCCCCAGGAGGAGACCGTTTGATACAACCGTTTCGAAGAGCAAAGAAACCCCGGAAACATCGACGTTTCCTTATAGAGAAACGCTGGTGGATGGGGGTTCCCGACGCTTCAACGTATGCGAGAAAGCGTTCTGAGGTGTCCGAGTGAGCGCTCGTCAGATCCCACAACGGGGGTTGGTTCATCTTCACCGTGCATGGAAGTCGGCTTCCGATAATAAGTGTGCAAGAACCGAAATGTACCGGTCCCGAAAATGGATGATATTCAAGTGCATAGGATTGCGTGGTCCACGCCGCGAAGTCGATTCCGGACGGATCATCGTGACCATCGAGTACGATGGCACAGGTCGGCCTCACCCGGTGGGCACGTACCCGTCTCATGAATGCCCCCATGAGGTAGGTTTACCCTACCGAGGTAGGCGTACCCTACCAAGGTACCGTGCGGAAATTGGCTGAAAAAGCTGTCCGCGGGCACTTTCCACGTGTGCGGCACCACCATTTTTACAACGCCTTCTCAACCTGCTTGCACCGCTTGCGTAAGACAAAAACACTCCACGAAGGAATGTACTTGGTGTCGGTCACAAACAGTCCCGGACATGGCTAGCCATAACCCATAACGAAAGCGTGCACCAAGTATACAACCCGTAACCATTTAGCTCTTTCTTGCTCTAAGAGAACCCATTCATGAACGGTCACACGGAGACCCTAATCCCCCGGAATCTCAAGCGAACTTTAACTCTAAAAAGTGAACTTGCACTCTGAAAATGCAGTTGCCGAGAGTCAGCCGGCGACTCAAAACCACCAATCGATAACCACAAAAAAACGCCAAAAAAGCGACCCTGTTCACCTTCGGACTTTCTTCTTCTTTTTCTTCGAGCTTCACCGTTCCACCCAGCGAAAGTAGTAGTATAGTATGTGTCATCTGCCGAAGCAGCCGGAGACAGCAGGCGCAGGGGGCAGGTTTTGCTTTACTCTCTCTTGACCCGCCCCCGGCATCCCGCCTGTCCAATCACGGTCGAGAAAGGTTTGCGCTGAGGTGGTTGACCAGGCCCCCACGAAGCCTTATACACAACACGGCTACAACACGAGGATGCAGCCCTGCTTAGGTGTGCACTCAGCCATCAGGCCACCCAGCGAAAGAGAAAAGAAAAAAGGCACCCGCAATAAGGAAGAGAAACAGGGAAAAGATGGGAATAGAGCAAGCTGCGTGTCTGCCTTTTTCTTGCTTCGTCTTTTTTCCCCCCGCCATTCTTTTCTTCGATTCCTTTTTAGGTCTCCTGGAGTTTCTTTTTCAAGCGGGACCTCCGTGGAGTAGACGGAGAGAGGAGGACTACGTGTCGGGGGTTTCGGCCCACGTGCGAGAGACGCTGCGCATAAAGTACATCCCGATTGTAGAAAGTCACCGGACTCAAATTCCCCGGAGTTTCAACGCGGTGAACTCCAGCAACTTTTGCTCGAGCTGTAGTCCGGTTTCAAGTGCGGGTGTGACCATACCCGGAAATAGGGTGTGCACACCCGGCAAATAGAGTGTGTGTCACACCCTATTTCACACCCTTTTTCACACCCTATTTCCGGGTGTGGAATAGGCCCGCTTTTGGAGAGTCTGTTGCACTCGAGCAAAAGTTGCTGGAGTTCACC
The DNA here is from genome assembly GCA_030068145.1 of Diplonema papillatum. NCBI lineage: Eukaryota > Euglenozoa > Diplonemea > Diplonemida > Diplonemidae > Diplonema > Diplonema papillatum. Next base: position 261,160 of record JAPJBO010000013.1, read on the forward strand.
GTGAAGCGAACTTTCACCCTGTACCCCCCCCCCCCCCCCCCCCCCCCCCCCCGGGGGGGGGGGGCATTAGAGACTGCTGCAAGTGAGGCCAACCCCCCCGTGACTCCCCGGCGGCTTTTCTTTTTCATTCTGGATCGCGCATTCACTTTTTTTAACTCGTCTTCTCGTTCTTGTCGCTCCTTTGATCTCTGCCTCTAAGACTCCATCACAGACAGGACGGCGACCAAGGTTGACCGCCGGTAACACAGAAAAAAAAGAGAACTCTATCTTTCTTCGTTTGACCCTGTTGCACATTACGACCCTTGAGTCACTGTTGAAAACAAAAAAAAAAAGAGTCGGAAGACAAGGCCTCAGAGTGGGCAAACTGGCTGAGAAGTGAATTGAGCACCCGGTAAAAGGGCGAGTCAACTGATTTCGTCATCTTATTTCTTATTTTCTTTCTCAAGCTAAAGCGCGTCACCAAACTCCTTGCCAAACAAACAAAGGTCGCAAGACACCAAACTGATCGTCCTTCGGGAACGACGGTAACACAAAAACTACGCTTCGCATGCCTATGCGGAGCGCAGCCTGTCCGCGGGTGGCGGACGTGTTGCTGGTCGCTACAGTCCTACGTGGCTAGATGAAGAGGAAACAAACACAACACAAATGTGTAAATGACAGGAAAGCAAGGCCTACGCAACAGGGCAGTGATCCTTGCATCGTGTTTGCCCGCCCTTCGATACCCTCCCCCGCCTCAACGGTCAACCGGCGACTCAAAAACAGCTTCTTGCAACTTGGAATACTCCAGAGAACCGAGATCCTTCGAATTCTAGAAAACTCTGAAATGGCGCGCGTGTCGGAGTGCGAGGCGCGAAAGGAGCGCTGCTGGGCGGAGGAGAAACGGGCGCGCGAGATGCAGTTGCACACGCGGTATCTGCGGCTCAACGGCGCCCCCAGCTCTTCGGAGAGTCTGTGCACGTCGAGCGACAGCATGCGGAGCAGGCGGGGCGCCGCCTCAACGATCAATCGAGACTCAAAAATACCTTACAACTTAAAACAATCCAGAGTACCAAGATCCTTCGAATTTCAAAAACTCTATAAAATGGCGCGCGTGTCGGAGTGCGAGCCATGGAAGGAGCGCTGCTAGTTGCGATGCAGTTGCACACGCGTACCTGCGGCTCAACGGCGCCCCCAGCTCTTCGGAGCGTCTGTGCACGTCGAGCGACAGCATGCGAAGCAGGGCGGGGCGCAGCCTGTCCGTGGGCCGTCGGACCTGTCGCTACACTTCTACATGGCTTGCCAAGGCTAAAAACACAACACAGATGTGAAACTGACGGAAAAGCAAGGCTTACGCAACAGACAGCGATCCCTGCAACCGTTTTTACCCGCCTTTCGCTACCAGCGATTCAAAAACACCTTCCTACAATTTGAACCCATCCAGAGTACCAAGATTCTTCGAATTCCAAAAAACTCTATAAAATGGCGCGCGTGTCGGAGTGCGAGGCGTGGAAGGAGCGCTGCTGGGCGGAGGAGAAACGGGCGCGCGAGATGCAGTTGCACACGCGGTACCTTCGGCTCAACGGCGCCCCCAGCTCTTCGGAGAGTCTGTGCACGTCGAGCGACAGCATGCGGAGCAGGGCGGGGCGCAGCCTGTCTGGCGGGCCGTCGGACCTGTCGCTTTCGGCGTCCGGGGTGCCGTCGCTGCTGCTGCGGAAGCGGCTTGAAAAAGTCGAGCGGCGGCTCCGCCGCGAGCGGTTGACCCGCGAAGCGGTCCAGGCCGAGCTGCGGGAGTTGAAGTTCCTCGTCAACGCTTGCTGCACCACGGCGGCGGGCGCGGTTCCTCCTCTTCCGCCGCAGCCGGCGCCTAGCGTCCCGCGGCCGCCGAAGGCCCAAGGCAGCGCGCCTCGGCGTAGGCAGCTTTATTCTTCGTCCGGGTCGGGCTCGTCCTTCACCTCTTCTACGATCCAAGGCTCGCGTGCGTCTTCTGGCCCTTCTGCTTGAGTCGCCGCCGTACCTTTGGCGAGACTAGCAGTGCCCGTCCAGTGATTGGTTTCCTGCCGAGATCTTCGACAGACTACGAACAGCTGAACCACATGGGTCAGGCTCCACAGAAAAACGTCTGCCTTATCATTGCTGATGAAGTTCGATTCTTTTTTTGTCAAAGGCTGGGGTTCATCATTTTGAACCCATGCACCTTTCGGACGGGAGAGACCTTGTCAGAAGGAATCAACCATAGTCTGACACAAGTTCGAGATCGCCTTCTGTGCGCCATCGGACCTGTCGCTTTCGGCGTCCGGGGTTGCTGCGGAAGTGGCTCGAGAAAGTCGAGCGGCGGCTCCGCCGCAGCGGTTGACCCGCGAAGCGGTCCAGGCCGAGCTGCGGGAGTTGAAGTTCCTCGTCACCGCGTGCTGCACCACGGCGGCGGGCGCGGTTCCTCCTCCTCCGCCGCAGCCGGCGCCCAGCGTCCCGCGGCCGCCGAAGGCCCAAGGCAGCGCGCCTCGGCGTAGGCAGCTTTATTCTTCGTCCGGGTCGGGTTCGTCCTTCACCTCTTCTACGTCCAAGGCTCGCGCTTGTCATCTGGCCCGTCTGCTTGAGTCTGAGTCGCCGCCGTACCTTTGGCGAGGCTATCAGTGCGTTCATCGATTGATTGACTACAAACAGCTGCCTGCGGCGCAGACACACATCGGTCAGGCTCCGCAGAAGAACGGCTGCCTTATCGATGCTCACGGAGTTCGATTTCTTTGTCGACGGCTGGAGATCATCATTTTGAACCCATGCAACTTCCAGATGGGAGAGACCTTGTCAGAAGAACCAACCACTTCCGGGTGGGCTAGTCTGATACAAGTTGAGCAGGAAAAACAAAGAGACGACCCCCAGCCGTTGTGGGATCTTTCAATGTCTATTGTTCAGGATCGCCTGCGGTCAGTCTTGAACGTCAAGCTTCGTCGAAACGTGCTTTTCGTCACTCGCAGCGGCTACATGTTTCCTGATGCTGGCTCGTAACGTCGAGATACGCTTCCATCACCGCTGTTCGCAGGCCTCCGGGAGATACTTAGCCTTGCAGAAGGATACCCGCCGATTAGCGCAGCATTCCCAAACTGAGCGACTCGTGCTAGCAAGGAGTTGACCAACATGGCACGTCGAGGAAATACGGTACTCTCACCCTCTGTGGATACTCCATTCTAGGAGACTTACCTCGACTCCAGTTGTGTCCCCAAGTAGCATACGCCACATTCCGAATTGCACATATGCACGTCGTAAGTAGTCATTTAGTGATGCAATTCGGCACGATGATATCCGCTGCGCGCACGCCAAGGTGCTATCCGTCGCGGCTGTACTTTAGCGTCGCACTGGTAGCATGGCCGTTCCTGGCTGTGACGAGCGACGAACAGCCGCCTGACATACCAGATTCACACCGCTGTCCTGTCTGGCAGACACTCGAACTCCGTGCTGATGATGGTCCGCCTTCTGTGTCTATGACTTAAAGACGGTGCAGACAGGACCAGTGAATGCGGCGTTGAGCACGCATCCACTAACAAGCCGAATCAAGAAACCTTCAATACACAATACCCCCTCCCTTCTCCATTCGCCACAACGCGTCCTTTCCTTTGCACGGTCAGTCGCTTCCGCGACTCGTCCGGCGCAAGGGTTCGTGGTGAAAGCGCGGGGGCTGCTTGTTCGCGGTTAGATCAACATTTAAATGACACCCACCAACACACAATAAGTTGTCGACGGACAAGTAAAAGAATACAACAAAACTACGCATTTTCTTCCCGTTGCTGGAACAGGCCAGTACAAACTGACGAACCTGGTTTCAAGGGATCGATGGGATGGAATTGGTTTCCTGGAGTTGGACAATGTCGATGTTGTATTTGGTGATCCAGAACACAGTTTCGTCGTTGAGTCCAGCTGTTGCAGTGGAAGACTAGAACCTTCAAGCGCGGTTTGGGACCAGGACGTGGTGATGAATGCCGCCACCGTCAAGGAGTGACTTGCCGTGTGTGCCTGTTGGAGCGGGGATGTACGAGTTTGCCTCCCTGGCTACCTTGACCTCGGCCCCGCTGCGTCAAGGACTCCGAGGATAATCCCATATCCCCATTGCATTGCCTGCCGCTGTCTATCGGTCCATCATGAAGACGATCCGCCAGGACGTTATCCACCACGGCGTATATCCTTACAGTAGTGAATTGACCGACGCCAAGTGGAATGAAGACGTTTGGAATTCCACGCAAAACATCAAAACAACAACAAGCTTGCCATGCAAGGCTGGAGTTTTTCCACCGTGGGGCTTCGGAGATGCACACGACAGGCTCAACTGCCCAGGCAGAATGGGGGAAGGAGAGAGGGTGCTACCGGGTCTCTCTACAAGCCAGTGCTCTCTGTGCTTGCTGAAACTACTTGACTACTTGCGCCGAACCCTCATCAGCTTTTCACTGTGGGGTCGTTGGTGCAACACAACAACTGCCCAGAGGGGACACCACACTGTCTCTCTACAAGCCGACGCTCTGTGTGCTTGCTGAACTACTCGTGCCACTCCCTCATCAGTCTTTCACTGTTTCGGAGATGCAACACAACACCTGCCCAGGTAGAACGGGGCGCGCACTCCCTCATCAGTCTTTCACTGTTTCGGAGATGCAACACAACACCTGCCCAGGTAGAACGGGGGAGGAGAGGGGGCGCCACAGGGGGTCTCTCTGCAGGCAGGCGCTCTCTGTGCATTTTGTCACCGAAGCGCGCGAGGGGTCGTCGAAAATGCTTCGATCCGGGCTGGAGAAGCGGGTCATGACCCTGAAAAAGGAAAAAGAAGAGAAGAAGACCGGAGGAAAGGTGTGTCCCAGCGGCCTCTCTTCATCTGTTCCCCTCTCTCCGAACTTCTTATTCGGACCAGCCACGTTGCTGCCCTCAACCTTTGTTGCGCTCGTTGTGTTTGCTAGCACGAAAAGCGCGAACCAAGCTAGACCTGTGTGCCGATCGGGGCGACCCGTATCGTGTACAAATCACTGCTGGTTTGCCGAGCAGAATCCTCCAGAATGTGCTCTTTTTTGTGCAATGCTTTGTTGCCACGCATTGGTAGTTGGCTGCGTACTGGGCTTTGTACTACCAGTACGCGGCCAACTATGGGATCGCTTGAGCATCCTCCTTTTTCGGGACCGGTTGCATGCGTGCAGCCGGAAAACTACGTCGTGCTGGAAAATGACAACCCCACACACAGGCCGCTGCCGACATGCGCCTGAACAAAGACCTCAGCGAAGTTGACTTCTCCAACAACCCGAACGTTACCCTCGTGATCCCGGTTCCCGAAAACTCGCGCGAGCTCTTGCTGACCCTGAAGCCGACTGAAGGCCATTACCAGGTGCCCTTTCTTTTACGGATTTAATACCGAAAGATGCCCACTGAAGTGGCTTGTCACAACGCGACGCATTAAGCTTGCAGATCATCATCAGGCTCAGTGGAACTGAGTGTCTGCCAACAGAACAGCAAATCGGTCTGGTTCGGCAGATAGCCGTTTACACCACGAGGGCACACAAATTCATCTCAAGAAGAATGACCTACAACGCCCGAGAAACCAGTAACGTTCTCCTCCTTGTCGTGCGCTTGATGCGATTGACACCGGTCTCCGCGCCGCTGCGGAAAAGTAGTGAGTAGAACCAACCAACTCTCAACGATCTTCGTGTGCCACATTGCATCTTTGGTCGTATAAGACTGGCGTTTCATACGACAATACAAGACTCGCGCCACCCTACCATTGCGACGAATCTGCAAAGACAACTCTGCGGATCACAGTATTAGGGGAAAGAGCGCGATGAATGAATGAACACACGCACGTGACTTCTGCGTATGCCGTTGTTTCCAGCTGCCAAACGAGCAAATCGATGGGGCATGGAAAAAGAACCGAAACCCAGTGCAGATGGACAGATGGATGTGTCTGCATGAAGGACGTGCCGATACGTGCTGATAGAACACAGTGAGAAGCACATTATATATCCCCTGCAGTAGTTGCACACTGCCCAAACCATCGCAGGGCGGCACGTTCAAGTTTAAAGTGTCGGTTCCTTACGACTACCCGCACACGCCGCCGAAGGTCTTCTACGACCTGGCTATCAACCAAACGAAAATCTTCCACCCGAACATTGACGAGGACGGGAAGGTCTGCCTCAACATCCTTCGCGCCGAGTGGCGTCCGGTCCTCACCATCAAGGCCGTCATCTTTGGCATGCAGCTCCTCTTCAGCGAACCGAATCCAGACGACCCGCTGAACAAAAAGGTGTGGTTACCGTGTCTCCCGCACGACTCTGTCTGCAGCGTGCACCGAACTGTCCAAATGACCTGCGGCCCCATTTCTTGTCTCTAGTCATGGAGAAAAAGACCCGCCAGCACGGGGGTTTCGTTTCTTGATGAAATATCCCTTTCGAGACTCGAGGCCACCGGACCCTCAAGCCACGAAAACTCTACCTTGCAAACCCCACTTAGTTTGTTCCTCCGGCTCGGGCCTAGCCTTTCAAAGGACCCCAGGACACCAGCCTCTTGATAACACGTAATATTAACGGAGTCGAATCCCAGGGGGATTACATGCTTTTAGTGTTTCGGGGTCAGTCGGTCATCAACGATAGCAACACACCTTCAGGCCGCGAAGCTCCTGAGGGAGGACAAGAAGATGTTCACGCACGTAGTGCGTGCTTGGATGAGAGGCGACTATGTTTGAGTTGGGGTTCGAGCCGGAGAATCCGAGGGACGGATATGCATGAAGCGGTATTGACCGCCACTTCTTTGTGTGTTCCCACCGTCTAGTCACTTATTCTGGACCTGTGGTGGACCAACCGACCCCACATTGCACCGATGCGCCTGGTTTTAGTGCTGCCAACAAAACTAAGCAGCGTAGAAGAGGCGCAAACCAGCCTGCCCATGGGCGCACCAACAAGGTTGCAAGACCGGGCGACCAATGCAGCACCTCCATCTTCTCCTGTGCTGTGCTATCCGTTTGTGTTGCTTCTTGAGATGCTCGCCGATCAGTAGGTGCAGTCGGATGGAGGGATCTGGACTGTGCGGCGCGCACCCTGTACCTTGTGTGAGAGGACAGGGTACGCGTTGCCATTGCCGAGATCGATAGTGGTAGCTAATTCGGAGGTTGCCGACTGACCAAAGAAGCGTGGCCAGCAGAGCCAGAGTGAACCGGGTCCCTTCGTCCAGGGGTTCATAGACTCACACAACAAGCGCACTCTTGCTCTCAATGGGGGTTGGTTTGTTTGCCCTGGATGGTCGGTCTTCTTCGCCTGAACGACATGCAAGCGATGCTTTACCCGTGGCTATTCGCGCAATGGAGATGGAAGTACGACGGTAGTAGCGGAGCAAGCACAGGGGTATCGAACCACACACAGTACTCATCAGGTCGTCGAACGCATTAGCGGGCTGGGTTCGCCCATGCCCATCAGCAGTTGAGTGTCGCTTGAAAATCTAGTAACGGCGAGTGAACAGGGCAGAGCCCAAGCCTGAACCGGTGTTCTACGGATATCCGGAATGTGGCGCAAGCTGCTTGGGGACACAACTGGCGTCGAGGTAAGTCTCCTGGAATGGGAGGGTGAGAGTCCCGTATTTCCTTGACGAGCCATGTTGGTTAACTCCTTGCTAGCACGAGTCGCTCAGTTTGGGAATGCTGGAGTTGAATCGCAAGGTTTGATGAAATTGGATGGTGTTTGGTCAATGGCTTTTTCGGTGGATCTTCATTCACCGAGAAAGCCGCCCGGTACTGCACCCTGAACCCCCACCCCGAAGAAGACTTGATGCTAACATCTAACATGCCCCAGCTCCTGAGAGGCTGGGCTCCACCGTGTAGAAACAAACCGAGATCCTCCCCCTGTATACCGTGGTGTCGGTCGCATGAGTCTCTCTTGGCCGCGTGCGAGAGTGAACGAGTACGCAAAGCTGTGAGTAGATAATAAAGAACGAGTAAATGACAAAGCACAGAGATTGCACGTGCTAACTTACCGACGGAGATCGCCCGCAATCCTTCTTACCTACCCTGTACGACCCACATTTTGGCTTAAAGGGTCGAAACGCAGTTTCGTGCCAGGACACGGTGCGGTGTTGGACACATACCATTTCAAGCACGTCCTTGCATCCCCCCCACCCGTATGTTTCACCTATCCAAACCAGCCTGGGGTCGCGCACTGTTTATTCTTTTTCTTTTAGCTGCGCACTCTTTTCTCAGAGCCATCCCGGCGCGCGCGCACTTGTCCTTCTCGCTCGTTTCTTGGCGGCCCATCCTCTGCCCCCCTCGTCTCTTCCTAGGACCACCACCGTTCCTCGGATACCGGGGCCTGGGGTCCAGGTCCCGTCGGCAAGCCATTTGCGGCAGATCCAATTGCCGCCCGAACTGCGGTTGGAGACGAGCAGTCGGAGTTCTCATCCTTTTGTCTGGGGGTCGCAAAGACGACCTAGCTGGCCTTTTGCAGAAACGTACCATCTTGCCAACGAGGTAGAATTCCAAACCTGCGCTAAGCAGGGCGAAGAATCGTACACCGCGAGAGTAGAAGAAAGAAGAAGGAAACCTAGACTTTTCTTTGACCGTACTACCTGCACTATAATTCTGGACATGATTTCGGGTCCTACTAGGGGACGAGCGGGTGAGTCTCCTCACATTGTACTTGGCTTAAAAAGGAACCAAGTCGCCTGTGTTGTGTCCGCGGATTTAAGGACTGGACATTGCGAAACCCGGAGCAAAGGGTCCATGTCGTTGGCAGCTAGGACACCTCCCCCGGCGGAGCCTCAACCGAGGGCCCTTTTTAAAAAGGTTTCCACGCCACGTTGTCTGCAACGAAAGCAACAACGAGAAGTGTAATACGTTTCCCTTGGTTGGGCCTTCATTCCCTTTTGGTTTTTGTTTTGAATAGGGTACCTGCTGTAATAAGAAATACTCGAGGCGGTTTGCGAATGATCACATCAGCAAAGCGTTCGACAGAAAATGCCCACCTGTGGCTGCATTTTTCCTCCCTTCTAAGCACCGGCGCGGTACGCACCAGGCGCCCTCGGGTATTTTCTTTTTTCTGGAAGTATGCTGCAGGGAATAGTTGGCGCGATTTCTAGAGTTCGCGGGTCCAACGTACAAAATGTACAGACGAACCGACTCTTCTCTTTTATGCGAACGAGCGAAAAAAGAGTTGAAAACACCCCTTTTTGCTGTCTCAAGAGCTGCGACTTAACTATTCTGCAAAACAAAGCAAAACTATGCATTCCTTTTCTCATTTTTTCCTTTTTCACGTTTCCTTTTTTTTTCTCTTCTTTTCCTTTCGTGGCTGCTCTGTTCCTGGCCCGTGGTATGCCCTGAGGATAAGTGTGGCTTTCTCTCTTGCTCTTTTGCGAATAGGTGAACTGGTAATAGGTGATTGAAAACGGGTGCACTGGTGACAGGTGCGGTGGTGGCAGGTGCGTTGGTAGGAGGTGAATTGGTAGTGGGTGTATGGGAAACGGGTGCATTGGTGACCGGTGCGGTGGTAGGTGCAATGGTCGTTAGGCGCATTGGTCGCAGGTGCATCTCGCGAACTCTTCGGAGCTGTAAGGGCGAAAAGGCAGGATGGCACGTGCTTGCTTGCCCCGGTGCGCGTGCACTTAGCGTCACCGTAAATGGGGCGCCTAGACCCGGACAAGCCACCGGCATAAAGGTCATGAAGGCAGGACGGCACACTGCCGGTTGGCCAACAAAAACAAGCTGGTACACGGCCAGCTGATTTTTTGCCGCATGGTTTCGCAACACAGCTCGTTGACATGGAATCCAACCTGAAGGAGATCATGCAACGTTTTGCGATTCAAGTATTCGGATGTAGTCGCAGAGAATTCTTCAGGAGAATACAACGCATTATCGCATGTTGGTGGTGGGATGGTAGTGCGCCTGATACCAGCCGGCAGCAAAATAAAGAAGACTTTAAGTTCGTACTGAATGCGAATGACAGAGAACTAAATAGTCTTTTATTTTCGATTAGTCAACCTCGGCGACCGCGCTGGAAACGTCATTGAAGAAGAACTCTCACGTACACTACGTACAGAGAAAAGTTTTACGTCCAGGAAGAAAGACTCGCCAAAAGATAGTATGAATATGTTATGTCTTGAAACACAGGGAGCTGCGCAGGGCTTGCGCCATTACTGCCGTGTGAGACGAAGAGTTGACCGCGACAATAAACGGGTACTCTTCAAGACTGATTTACCACGTATTTTAGAACAACCCTCAGAAGACTTACCGAGCTAGCGGTGGTATTTGGCCACCTTTAGCTAAAATGCTGGTCGGGTGGCCGGGGGTGGGCAAAAGCCCTAACCAATCCAGAAGCTTAGGACAGGCTCGACGCTCGACAGACATCCTGTCCTGAGGGCCACCGTGTGTAAGCCAGACGGAAAACTCTCAAATGCGAAGAGCTCAGTTGCAAAAAATATCACACAAGCTTCAAATGCACCCTCGAAGGGCCTCGAGACCGCTAAGGAGGGGGCCGAACTTTTATGCTTGGATTTCGACCAAATAAATAGGGAAACGTTGAGAGCCCGGAGTTTAGGGGTTAAATGGATGAACCAGGGAAGGAACCAATCTGCACATAACAATGTCATGTACGTTCAGGATGATCGTGAACAAAGATATGCTGAAACAAGGAAAGATGGCAGCGGAAGCCGCACCAGTCCTCTCCCAGATAGCACTGGGCGAGCATTGCATGGCGGGATTGCCGCGGCTGTTTTGAAATACGGTGACCACATCAGCAACGCCGGTGGCCCGTCGTTTTGGCGCGGCTGTGATGCAAAACGGAGCCAGTCGCCCAGCCAGCTGCCCAGCCGCCCAGCCAGCCGGCCAGGACAAGCTGATGGCAGGGAAAGGCCGAGGCGAGCCATTCAGTGCATCAGCCCAAGAAACGCAATGTCGCTTGCACATTGGTCTCTTGCCAAGATGAACATCACAGGTGGTCAGAAAGTACTGGAGGTGTTGGCAAGGCCAGTGTCTTTACCACGCCCGAAATTGGCCCAAAGGGCCCCGTGCAGCGCGAACCACAACCGCAGTTGGGCTTGCGCGCAGAAAACGGGAGTTTGGCTCAAGAAAACGGCAGCGTTGTGCACCATCATTATAACAATAAAAAGTGACACCCCCTACTCCATACAACTTCTATCAAACTTCTATATTCAGCATTGTGGGTAACACCACTAGACCCGGACAAGCCACCGGTAGAAAGGTAGAAGGATCGAAAGGCACCGTGGGGGTCATGAAGGCAGGACGGCACACTGCCGGTTGGCCAACAAAAAAAACCACGTTTCGCACCAGCTACATACAAAGACGCGGCAACCCCTGCTGATTGGTACGTTCCTACAGCCAACCCACTGTCACCCGCCGAATCTTCACACTCCACGACGCGTTGCACCGCATACGGCCCACCAAAGACGCACATGCACAGTTTGACGACAACACCGACGGACCTCTATATACCGCGAAGACCGTCGCCACGGTTCGCACCAACAACATACAGAGACGCGACCCCGCCTGATTGGTACGTCCCTGCAGCCAACCCACTGTTACCCGTCGAATCTTCATACTCCACGACGCGTCGCACCGAATCCGAACCACCAAAGTCGCACATGCACATTTTACCGACAACACCGACGAACCTCTATATACCGCGAAGACCGTTGCCACGGTTCGCACCAACAACATACAAAGACGCAACAACCTCCGACAATGGGTACGTCCCTATAGCCAGCCCACTGCCGCCCGCCGAATCTTCATACTCCCCGACGCGTCGCACCTCGTCCGGCCCACCAAAGTCGCACATGTACAGTTTACCGACAACACCGACGGACCTCCATATACTGCGAAGACCGTCGCCACGGTTCGCACCAGCAACATACAAAGACGCGACAACCCCCGCCGATTGGGACGTCCCTACAGCCAACCCACTGTCACCCACCGAATCTTCATACTCCCCGACGCGTCACACCGCGTCCGGCCCACCAAAGCCGCACATTCACAGGTTACCGACAACACCGACGAACCTCTATATGCCGCGAAGACCGCCGCCACGGTTCGCACCAACAACAGCAACAACCCCCGACGATGGGTACGTCCCTACAGCCCACCCACTGCCACCCGCCGAATCTTCATACTCCCCGACGCGTCGCACCTCGGCCGGCCCACCAAAGTCGCACATGTACAAATTACCGACAACACCGACGGACCTCTATATACCGCGAAGACCGTCGCCACATTGCGCACCAGCAGCATTCAAAGACGCGACAACCTCCGCCGATTGGTACGTCCCTACAGCCAACCCACTGTCACCCGCCGAATCTCCATACTACCCGACGCGTCGCACCGCGTCCGGCCCACCAAAGTCGCACATCACAGTTTACCGACAACACCGACGGACCTCTATATACCGCGAAGACCGTCGCCACGGTTCGCACCAGCAGCATACAACGACGCGACAACCCCAGCCGATTGGTACGCCCCTACAGCCAACCCACTGACACACGCCGAATCTTCATCCTCACCGACGCGTCGCACCTCGTCCGGCCCACCAAAGTCGCACTTGCACAGTTTACCTACGACACCGACGGACCTCTTTATACCACGAAGACCGTCGCCACGGTTCGCACCAGCAACATACAAAGACGCGACAACCCCCACCGATTGGTACGTCCCTACAGCCAACCCACGGTCACCCTCCGAATCATCATACTCTCCGGCACGGCGCACCACGTACAGTTCTCCAAAGTCACACATGCACAGTTTGCCAACAACACCGACGGACCTCTATATACCGCGAAGACCATCGCCACGGCTCGCACCACCAACAAGCAGAGACACCGCAACCCACGCCGACTGGTACGTCCCGTCGGCCAACCCACCGCTACCCTCCTTTCCGGCAGACTCTTTCTTTTCACCAAGTCCGCGAAGTTCGAACTACAAACCGATCATGCACAGATTGTCACCAGTACGAACTCCGGAGTTCTTCATCCCTCGACCATACCGACAATCGAAGCAACCCACACCTCAAACACCGCCAACAAATCGTTCGACACCGACCTTGTACAGCGACGTCGCAGCCCGTTCAGACAGATACGTCCCCACGATCAACCCAACACCGCCATCTTTTTCGAACGAAGCCTCCGGTTCCCCGACGGCTCACCAGTGGTCACCACAACAGACGCTAAACCAACCACGCCGCACTACAGCTACAACTACTCGCACTTACATCACAGGCCAGATTGACCACAGGCAGACCAAATTGCAACCCCACACACCCACCCTTCCATCCCCATCAGACAACCGGCGTACACCGAAGCAGCATGTTAGTTTTCCATACGTCTTCCCACGCGAACTTTATCACACACCACCCGTACAAAGACTCGAACCGGCATCCACAACGCTTCGACAAGACACACGGCCGCCAGCTGGCAACAGACCGCTGCAACACACACCAACCCTATCAGACAAACACCACACACCGAAAGGGCATAGATCTCCAGACGTTGACCCAGGCGTACCACACCAAACAGCTTCTTCAGCAAGACGCGATCCTACACACTCACAGCATCGCCAGTCCCGACTACCGCCGACGTCGAGCACCAAACCGCAGCCACACATACCAACGCTGCCGACCCCATCTGACATCCGCTGCACACCGAAGGAGACTACTAGATCTGCAGGCGTCGTCCCACTCGAATTGTATCACCCTTCTTCCGCAGCAAGACTACAGTCGACATACACGCCGTATTGTCAAATCCCACTGCCGCCGACGCCGCACACCGGACGGCAGCCACTCACACCAACTTTACCATCGCCTTCAGATGACCGCTGCACACCTAAAGAGCCTCCCAGTCCTTACGTCTTCCCACGCGAACTTTATCGTACACCGCCAGCAGCAGTACACGAGCCAACTTACGCACCATATCACCAGGCCCCACCACCGACGATGCTGAGCACGCAGACACCCAAACAAACCAGAAACCCCACACAATACCGTAACACTACACCCTCACCCATCATACACGAAATAGACAGCACCACACCGACCTCCAGCACCATCTCAGAAGCACAATCCAACGAATTACACGACCACGCACAAACAAAACCACTTGCCCCCAACCCCACGAACAATACGACACACGCTGCCGGTACGCCCAACACACCTACATTCTCACGCCGCATGTCAAACCACACTACACACGACGCATCCCCTTTACCCACTTATCAGGAAGCGATGACACATAGAACGCATCAGACTACACCCCCAAACTCGACGCCGTCCCACCAAACACACCCGCTAGCAAAACCCACACCGCCATCCGCCGAACTTAGCTCACACCAAAGCGACGCACCCAAACACAAACCGACTAACAACACGATGCCCGGGCGCGGCACATACAAAGATAGTATACAAAGTACAACCGAACACCCAACACCTTCACCACCGCCTATCCTCACACCCTTCATACGCGATAGCCACCTTCATAAAATCACGCACCCCCGAACACGGGAGACCTACACCCATGCCACCACAGACACGAACCTACAACAACCCATACACGCCCCATCCCAACGACAAGCAACCTACGGCAACTGGCACTACCGACCTACGACTAATGCAACGGAACACACACAAAGTACACCAGAAGACATCCCCGCAAATTCCACCAACTCGCCTTGCGGAAAGGATTTCCAGAAGCACACAATTGTCCAGAACGCGATACATTCACAGGACGCACGAAGACCGGAGTTTCACAAGAACCCTTTCCTGACATGCTTTCGAACGAAAGCCAAATTCAACTACGGAAAACAGTTCTGGAGTGAATACGAAGCACGACGAAAAGACGCCGAGAAGACGTTTCTCGCCAAGTATCATCGCAAACTGGCTAAAGGATGGAAACATTGCGACACAGACAAAGCGAGTTATATACGCACTAGTAGACGAACGCGGCAACCCTCGCTACGTCGGCCAGACCAAACACACCGCGCGCGAGCGCTTAGATTCACATTGGTACGCTAGACGAAACGGCACACCTGTAGCGTCCGCGATGTTGAAAAGAAACTACCCGCTATTCACCGTCCCCCTAATTAAGATCAAAATTGACGACAACGCCTCGACGGAAGACTTCAGACGTCAAGCCCTCCCGCGAGAAAACTTCTGGATTTCGCACCTCAACACCGTCTACAACGCACAACGGTACATGAGAAGCAACACAGGACAGCACCGCAGTCGCAGCAAGAAGTCAAACCAAGAACGTTTCCGACCTCCGAGTGCACCGTCCAGCACCGTTTGGGCCTGGATAGCAGACGGTCAGCTACTCATCAACCAGACCACCGAAGGCCGTGCTTACTCCATCCGCAAACAACTCCACCATCTCCTCGCGCTCAACGACAAAGACCTCGACAAATACGATTTCAGCTCGATGGGACGACCGAGGGCACGACGGCTGCTCAACTGGATAGCATCGAACGCACCAACTAGTAACCTACCAAAGAAAGTCATCACGCTGGAAACCCATTTGAAGGATAGGCTCAGCGAGGTAACTTTGTCGAAAGTGGAGAAGAATGACGGCGCACCAGCACGCTTGATCATCACACATGGAAGTGATCACATTCACCGACTCCACCTCAACGACCTACTCCAACAACCACAAATACGCGAAGCATGCCCTAACCGACGCACTCTAGACCGCACCAAGACGACGTTCCGACTAAACCCACCCCTGTTCCTACGTGTCCAGAACGTCACAGAAGTCAGTAAAAGCCTGCCAGACCTCGCACTCGGTCCACCCGATCAATGCGCGTGCCGACACTACCGTGGCGACAAGAACATTCAAGGACACGCGATCGGACACCTTTTCGATATAACACAAGACAAAGGCCTCACTGAGTGTATCAAGCGCGGACGAAAATACCGCTGCTACCAGGACCATCACGCACTCGAAGAGGGACTACACACTTCCATAGACGAATACGTAGAAAAATACTACCCGTCGGAACCAAACGCTTCCGCTTTTGGAACAGCGTTGAAGGACGAACTTTCGGGACGCCTCGCCACCTTACCACCATCTGACGAAGAAACGTTGAGCCGTATCGCATCGCAAGAACTCAAGAGACTCAAACAAGACCTGGTGATACTGCCCGTAGACAAAACCACACACGACTTCGGTTTTTGTTGCAAGGCGTACTACACAAACACACTACGGGAGCAAATACAAACCAGTGCCACATACAAGAAGCAAAATATTACGAAGACCCAGCTACAACAACAGCACAAGCAGCAACTCGAGCCTTTCAAACTACAAGCACAAGGCGGACTACCATACCTCTACGGCAGTCTTAAATTACATAAAGCCGAACCGAGTTTCCGGTGGATTGCGGGCGTAGCAACAGACATTGTAAGGAAAGACAACAAGACAACCGCGCGCAAGCAGAAACCGAAAGCAACTACTACGAACGCCCACCTAGAGCTGTCCGGACTGCTGAAGGCTATAATGCGGACGATAAAGGAAAAGGACCGACGGAACCAACGACAGACGGGAATAAAGAAGGTCTTCTTCACCGAGAGCCCCGACGACATAGCCCTCAACGTCAAACAGCGTCAAACCCATCTGAGATACAAAACACCCACCGACCACGACTTCACGACAATGTACACCAACCTACCGCACGCGGATCTCAAGCGCAGGGTTGGTTCAGCTGTCGACGAAGCTTATGAATACGAGGAGAAACACGGCCACAACCACCTCACCCGAGGAGCTAAGCAACAGGGCAAAAAGACTTTTAGTTTCGGCAAAGGGGCGAACAACACCAGTCGAAATTATACAAAAGAAGAACTCAAAGCCCTACTCAACTTTGTCATCGACAATGCCTACATCGAGCAGGACGAAACCATACTACGCCAGACGGAAGGCATACCTATGGGAGGCAATGCAAGTTCGGACCTGGCGAACTTGTACTGCTACAGTGTGGAGTCCGAGTACATAGACGGACTGCTAGCAGATGGCAAAGTCGACGAAGCCAAAGCCCACGTCGACACATGGCGATTCATAGATGACTTCCTCCAATGGGACTGCAAACCACCACCTCAATCACTCTATCGTATGGAGTACAAAGAGACGACAGCTGCACGCGACGACATCGTCTTCCTTGGAATACGTATACGCATTGAACGACCCGCAACACCACACCCACCACACATAAGACTAAGCGTGCACCCCAAAACCTTCGGCACCCGGTTTACACACCACCAGACCACCGCCCCCAAATCACAGGCCAGCGGCATTTTCAAAGGCTCACTGATAAGGGCAATCCGACAAACCAACCACTGGCAGGACCTTCGCGTCGAGATCCAGCGCAACGTATACGCGATGCTCGAACGGGGGCACCACCCCAGAGTTCTCTACCCCCCGTGGCAAGCTTGGCTGACGGAGGAGTTCCGAACCCTACCACGACTACACAGCCAGTTAAAACCGTTCTTAGGGTACAGCATTGCGCGTTTCAAGAGCGGCAAACCGCGCATGGAAGAGCCAGAATACGCCGGAAGACACCAACCCCTTAACTTCAAACCAGCCGAACTGCCTGTAACACCGGACGATCGCGACTCAATGACAGACAGCCACTCCTCAACAACCCACGAACACGAGGAAAGACCAACAACCCTCCTTTCACAACCACAACCACAGTTCACCTTGAAACACCGAGTAGCCAACCTAGCAGCAACCATCACTTTAGCGGCAGCAATCGCAGCCGCCGGAGCGAGGACCATGTCGAAACTCACGAGATACACCACCACAAACTCCTGTTTTCTGCAAGCGGCCCTCAACTTGATCGCCGCCACAGACATGGCACAACAAGTAGTCACATACCACGACTGCCCAACACACACGAAAGGCGAATGCACGGCAGCTGTCCACGCTTGGGTGACAGGAAAACGGACGCAAGCAACACTGCTGCACGTTTTCGCCAACATCGACGGACCGTTCGGCAACGGGCAGCAATGCGACCTCGGGGAAGTGCTAAGGGCCATCACCACAGCACTTCTTGACGAAAACCTCGCACACCAAGCTTGCCAGCAACATCGCCCTGATGCTTTCAACGGTCTACGACATACAACGACGACGACAACTACTTGTAAAAACTGCAACCACAACAAAACCAACCCCCCCGAAGACCACGACATAACCTTTCTACCTCCAATCGACAACTCGATCCAACGGTGCTTGAACAACCACATCAAACCTGGCCCCGCCGCCGACTACAGATGCGAAGTCTGCAAAATCACCGATACCACCCTCACAACAACAACATTTCACCGCATTAATTCAATGCTGTTGATTCAGCTTCAAAGAGCCCGTAGACACGAAGCGACGAACCGTACCGCTATACGCGCCGACCACTCTATCACGCTGCCAGGACAAAACACACCACTCGTTCTCAAAGCCATAGCAGTACACTCCGGCCACAACAACGCAGGGCACTACGTCATCCACGCCCTCAACGATATCGACGCTAACCAACGATGGACGCGCTTCGACGGACTACAGACGCACTCCACTTCGACACAAAACTACGCCGACAACGAAGTTTACCTCTGCGTCTACCAGCTCAAAGACTACCCACAGACGGATGTCCCGCCACCCATAGACCACAACCACTATGAACCCCCAAAGCCTGCCACGTCCAGAACCACAACACAAGAGCCGGACTCGACGCAAAGTATACTTAGAGCCATGCGCGGAGACGAGACATCTACCGACACACCCACACAACGACACGACAGCACACCCCCCACACAAACACCCACAACACCAGGCACGTCACAGACCTCCAGTACCACCGCGGAAACAGAGACCAGCAGTGAAGACGACTTACGATGTCCCCACTGCCACACACGCACAACAACAACCGGCCTCAAACTGAAGGGAAAACAAGGATTACGGACGCACCTACGTTACTGCAAGAAGAAACCAACCAGAACTAAGTCACAAGCAGAAACAACGCTGCGAAGCACCACCCAGAAACGAGAGAGATGTCCCTACTGCCACAGCGACGGACGAACCGTGGGGAAACCACTCTTCAAAAGTCTACGACACCATAAGCCCTGGTGCAAAAAGAAGCACTGTAAACAACGCACAGCAACGACGACTCCATCAGACGAATAACCTCACTAACCACGGGTACCCAGTGTGCCCAGAGTGCCTTAACTGTGGCGAGCAACGAACAGTTTTACCCTGCAAATCTACCCAAAAAAAACCTTATCTTACGACGGAAGCAACCCGCACCACATGAAGCACCGCAAGTGCCGCGAAATCCAAGCACCACACTGCGAGAAAATACATATAAACGCGGACAACAGACCGGTACGGGCTACAAGGCAACCCCTGCTCAACTTGTAGAACGTGGGGGGCCCAAGACTACACTCCACGAAGGAAAGTACTTGGTGTCGGTCACAAACAGTCCCGGACATGGCTAGCCATAACCCATAACGAAAGCGTGCACTAAATATACAACCCGTAACCACATAGCCCTTTCTTGCTCTAAGAGAACCCATTCATGAACGGTCACACGGAGACCCTAAAACCCCGGAATTTCAAGCGAACTTTAACTCTAAAAAACAAGCTACCTGTAGAAGGTACCGCCGCGCGGGACCAAGAGGTGTGTGGAGGGGTATAGGCAGGACGGCACGTGCATGCTGCCTGCATGCTGCCTGCATGCTGCCCCGGTACGCGTGCACTCTAACGTCACCGTACGTGGGGGCGCCGCCGGCCGGAGAGAGGGATGGCTCGGAGAGAAGGCAGGTGGGCGGCGGCGCCGCCGCCGCCGCACCGCTGGTCGCGGCGCCTGGGGGCGGTGCGATACCAGCGCCGCGCGCGCCCGTCGTCGTCGCGAGCCTCGGCGGCCTGAAGACCCGGCCCCTAAATTGAGCCCGGCACCAGCCGGTGCGCGCCGGCGCTACTGCGCCCGCGGAGCGCCGTCGAGGCGGGGCCGGGCTTTGGTCCCGTCCTGTGCGTCCTCGTCCCTGATTCTAAAATTTCCAGGGGATTCGTTTCCGTTGCAGATTTAGACCGACGGTCCAAATCTGCAAAGCTGACTTGGCCGGGGAAAAAAAAAAAAAATGTTCAAAAAACGGTGTTCAAAGTAAATATAGGCGGGGCGTGTGGTGGTTTAGCAGTGTGCTGAAGGTGCTGGAAGGCTGCTGAGCCTCCGCTGCTGAGACCCAGCCGCTGCCGTTCAATTGGGTTCAGCTTCGGGTCGGCAGCCACTGTGCTTCATTGCCGGGCCAAGGTCCTGTTTGACAGTTGAGTATCCCACACGAGCTAAGAGTTGCCCACACATGAGAAAGGGGGGGCGGAGTTATTGTTGCCCAAATTTTCCGTCGCGCCTTCGGCGCGATGTTGCTAAAAATAACGCTAAAAATGTTGTTGTAAGCACGGCGGTGCACACCAAAACCGTGGACCTATTATCATAGGAAAATAGGTCCCCAGGTCACCCCCCTTCAGCTGCCTGACGAGACTGTCTGTTTACGATTTTGACTGTTTTTGGAGCGCGTCCCCATATGGCACCCCCCCACAGGGAACCCAGAAGCATTCGGAAAACGCCGAAAAGCTTGATCCAGGCTGGTGTACGTTGAAAAAACGCCCGCAAAATGTGTCGCCAAACTGACGGGGTGACCATAATTGACCCATATGAAGACCCCTCTTTTGCCGAACGAAGTTGTGGAGATGTCTAAATCGGCGAAAACGGCACCGAAACACCGCCCAAAACCACCCCATAGAAACGGTTTAAATCTGCAAATCCCGGAAGCCTTCAAACTAATACCCTGAAAATATCATTCCAAAAAAAAACCGTAAAGAAAGATAGGGGTGTGCCCAGAATAGCGAGGTAGCTCGCGAGAGAGCTCAAGCTGAGAGTTTCAATTTCAAGCCTAGACTCGGACAAGCTACCGGTAGAAAGGTACCGTGCGGGACATCAAGGCAGGACGGCACACTGTCATTTGGTTAACAAAAACGAGCTACCGGTAGAAAGGTACCGTGCGGGACATCAAGGCAGGACGACACGCTGTCATAACAAAAACGAGCTACCGGTAGAAAGCCGTGCGGGTCCCAAGGGAGGTGGATGGGCGGGGTATAGGCGGCACGTGTATGCTGCCTGCATGCTGCCTGCATGCTGCCTGCATGCTGCCCCGGTACGCGTGTACTCTAACGTCACCGTACGTAAGCCGGTTCATCCCTATCTCCTGGAACTGCATCGAATTGCCTGCCGCTGTTCATTGTAGCGAATCGAGGTCCACCACAGTCTATCAGGTCTATCCCTATCCCCTGGAGCTGCATAGAATTGCCTGGAGCTGCATTCTTCTGTCTATCACAGTCTATCAGGAGGGGATGGACCGGCTTACGTACGTGGGGGCCGCCGGCCGGAGAGAGGGATGGCTCAGAGAGCTTCTGTGGGGCACCAGCCGGTACGCGCCGGCGCCGCTGCGCCCGCGGAGCGCCGTCGAGGCGGGGCCGCCCGTCGAGTGGGCTCTGGTCCTGTCCTGCGCGTCCTCGTCCCTGATTCTAAAATCAGGGAATAGCTTCTATATCCACATTTGGACTGTCAGTCCAAATGTGGAAAGGCCGGCGGGGAAAAAGGAGAAAAAATGGCGCTAAACAACTACCCAGGCCCCGGTAGAGGTGGCCAGTGTGGGATCCGAGGGCCTCTCAGGTCCCAGCATTGTCGTGAAGATACGTCGCGTCGCGCTGTGTTGAGCCCGTTCCTGAGTGAGGACGCAAAAAGCCGTTGTCGGTCCAAATTTGGAAAATGGGCCGGAGACCAAGCTAATGCCCTGTCTAAAATCCCATTCAAAAAAACGGTGAGAAATGTTGGATAGGGATGTACCCAGAATAGCGGGGTAGTAGCTCGCGGGAGAGCTCAATCTGAGAATATCAATTTCAAACCTCTAGACTCGGACAAGCTACCGGTAGAAAGGGTACCGTGCGGGACATCAAGGCAGGACGGCACACAATCAGTTGGTTAGCAAAAAACGATACTGAAATGTCCTGGATAGGGGGACCCTATGGCTTTCCCGAGAATAGCGGGGTAGCTTGCGAGAGGACTCAGTTTGAGAGTTTTAAATCCAAACCTCTGAAATTCCGGACAAGCTGCCGTAGAAGGTACCGTGCGGACATCAAGACAGGATGTGTCAGTTGGTTAACAAAAAAACAGGCTAACGGTAGGAAGGTACTGCCGTGCGGGTCACAAGGGAAGTGGGTGGGGGGGGTGAAGGCAGGACGGCACACAATCATTTGGTTGGCAAGAAACGATACCGAAATGTCCTGGATAGGGGAACCCTATGGCCTTCCCGAGAATAGCGGGGTAGCTTGCGAGAGGACTCAGTTTGAGAGTTTTAAATCCAAACCTCTGAAATTCCGGACAAGCTACCGATAGAAGGTACCGTGCGGATCATCAAGACAGGACGTGTCAGTTGGTTAACAAAAAAACAGGCTACCGGTAGGAAGGTACCGCCGTGCGGGTCACAAGGGAAGTGGGTGGGGGGGGGTAAAGGCAGGACGGCACGTGCATGCTGCCTGCATGCTGCCCCGGTACGCGTGTACTCTAACGTCACCGTACGTGGGGGCGCCGCCGGCCGGAGAGAGGGATGGCTCGGAGAGAAGGCAGGCGGGCGGCGGCGCCGCCGCCGCACCGCTGGTCGCGGCGCCTGGGGGCGGCGTGATACCAGCGCCGCGCGTGCCCGTCGTCGTCGCGAGCTTCGGCGGCCCGCAGACCCGGCCCCGAAACTACGCCAGGTCCCCCCCGGCGGCAGCGCGTATCCACGCGACCGGCTTGCACACACCCCCCAACCGCTTCCACGGCGTACCAACCCGGGCTTCAGCCTACCCGTGCCTGCCGCTTAATCGCCGGTACGCGGCTGCCCCGTGTGCAGACCGCCGCCCCGGTGTGCCGCCGGCGGGATCCCCGTTGCCGGTGGAGCCGTGCGCCCCGTTGCTGGCCGACCGGCCTTCAACCCGGTACCAGCCGTACGCGCCGACGCCGCTGCGCCCGCGGAGTGTCGTCGATGCGGGAACGCCCGTCGAGCGGGCCTTGGTCCTGTCCGTGGCGTTTGCCTCTCCCTTGGCCCTGCACCACCTCCTCCTCGTCGGCCGGTCGCTGAGAGCGCGGCTGCGGGGAGCGCTCGGCGTGTCCGCGCTGCGGGCGCTGCTCGACGCGCTCCAAGCGGAGTACGGGTGCTCGCCGTTCTTCATCTGCGGCGCGCCGGACGACCCGACGCGCAAGCTCTGCACGCTTACCGGTGCGTGGGATCCCGACCGCCGACCGTACACCGACCCGCCTCCTTCGACGCTTCTCTTGCCTTTTTCCGGAGAGGCCATGTCAACGGTGTGATCACTGCTCCCTCAGTTTGAGGTTCGAATGCTTCGAACCTGTACCGACAGTCTGCATTTCCCGTGAACAAAAGACAGGGGATAAGGGTAGACCCGCTTAGAGGGACGGGTCGAAATAATAACACCGTGTTGCTATTCGATTTTGAATACTAAGAAATATTTCAGTACGCATGTGTGTCGACAGTAGCAGGATCCGATACTGGTAGCGTTTTTTGAATGCTGGACGCGTGTCAAACATCTGTCATTCAAATACGGACAGCAGAAAAAGCAGGAAGGCGGAGGGAGTTGTACATTCTCAGATCAGATCCGAGTGTGGGCCTCCTGAACCTTACCGTGCTCTTGGGGCCTCATGTAGAGAGTTTGCAGACAATGTCTCAAGTCAAAAGGCAAGCTGCTGTTTGAACCACCAACAATCCAAACAGCTCTGGAACAGCGTCTTGCCGAGGGCGACGGCGGTCCCTCCGTACAGCTGGGGCACCATCAACAACGCCGACGAGGCGCGCCTCTTTCTCTCGCGAGCGATGATGTTTCACAAGGATGACATGGACGACGACCTGTCGCCGATCCAACGCACAGAGGCAAGGCAGGTACGACGCAATCCTTTTGTGGCCGGGAAACTGTAGTTGGTGTTAGAACCGGAGTTGACTGTGGATCTGGGGGTTGGCGGTGAGGCAATCTTCACTCTTGGGGGAATTCGAAACCTCAGTTGTTCAGTGCGCGCGGCCCGTGCGCAACGAATTGAGTTAGGCTGCCTTGGCCTTCTCCCACAGGGGGTCCTTCAACGCTGACATCGGGAGCGAAGCTGAGCTACCACGGAAGGAATCACACGTAACACGTGAACGTATTGCCAGACGCATGATGAAAAGCTGTCATTTGTTGTGTTTTGAAAGATGTGCGCCCGAGGGGTGCTGTGCTCGAAACCGTCAGGGCAAACAAACCGGGCACACTTGACATTTCTAGCTAACAATCTTGCGGGTTGTCCTTCAATGTATTGTGCATCGTAGGCAGCGGGTTTGGTGGTCGATCAGAATTCCTTACCTGAAAATGACACGGAGAAGTGCCTGCCTTTTTCTACACGGGCATCCCGAGATGCACATGCATTCGACAGAGAGCCCCCGGGCTATATTTGAAGGGATTTCAATACGGAGGCCCCGCCAACAAATACATCACCTCCACAGCTCTGGGGGCTGCTTGGCACTATAGTCTCGTCGCTGACATCGTCGTATAAATTTCACGCACTGTACATTGAGGCACGTTGGCGGGAGCTATTGACGCAGGTGCACCTTCTAATGTTCGAACAAGTCACCAGTCCGGCATCAGCAGACGCCCGCTAGCCGCTGTGCCGGATGACGCGTGACGTACTATTCGTGTCGAATTTTCATCAGTGCGCGTGGACTAGCCACGACGACTGGAAATACGGTTTCGCTGGCGTTGTGTGAGTTATCATCAGCCGCGACGACGACGGAAAGCAACTGACTTGTGATCATTGCAACAGAATCAGTACGCGTGAACTAGCCACGACGACTGCAAATACGCTTTCGCTGGCGTTGTCATCAGCCGCGACGACGATGGAAAGCAACTAGATTCTCGTGCCGATTTCGTGGCCTAGCCCACGACAACGACTGGAAGCACGCTGCGCTGGCGTTGTGCGAGCTATCATTAGTAGACGTACCAGCCGCGACGAAACACCTGACGTGTGATCAGTGCAACTACCGTGCCGAATTGCATCAGTAAACGCGGACTAGCCGCGACAACGACGGGAAGCACCTGTCATGTGATGAACGCAAACAGACAACATCCTTTCGAATGTGACGTGAACTGCACAATTGCAATTGTGCCAATTCGTTTCCCCCGTCTCGACGTTACGAACCAGCATCTGGGAACGTGTGGCCGCTACTAGTGACAGAAAGCGCGCTTCGACGCAGCTTAGATGCGATCGAAATTTTCCGCTCTCGACAGTGGTTACGGATTCACCTGGGCCGGGTGGTTTCACAATCATCCTCGTCGAGGTGTACCTGCATGTAACCGGATGCGCACAGGTGCTCGCCTCGTATTGCTATGCGATACGACACCCCCCCCCGCATGCATGAGAGGCAGTGCTCTGCCTAAACATTAAACTAAGATTTCCCCCCCGCGTCGTCTCGGTCCCAAATGCAAAATGGACGACCGCCGGGCATTTCGCCCCTTCCTTCGTGGCGCAAGTACGTTCGCGCGTTTCCTCGCTTGGAACTAAACCACCTTAGAAACGGGGGAAAGAAGAAGCAAAAGCAAAAATGACTGTTGTTGTGCCGTCGATAGAAATATTCAACCAAAGCATTGTTCGGTGCTTCTTTGCTCCGTTTTGCTCCGTACATCGGCTCTCTCTCTCTCTCTCTCTCTCTCTCTCTCCACTTCGTTGTTTTCTTGTTGCGCGGGGCTAGCATATAAGTCGAACTTTGAGTGCGTGAGTCCCTCCGAAGAAAGGTCCACCACACTGCGCGGGGCTAGCAGCAGGGCGCCGAGGTGAACGGAGCCCAGAGACAAGACACCAATATGTACGCCCAGCACGGGATCGTCGAAGACACACAGAAGGACTGTACTTGGTGTCTGTCACAAACAGTCCCAGACATGGCTAGCCATTCCTAATAATGAACGCTCGAATGAAAGGGTCCACCAAAGAAACAATAGCCCGTACTTGCTACAGAGCCCATTTACAGAGGTCAGTCGGAGACGCTAAAACCGCGGAAACTCAAGCAAACTTTCACTAAAGAAAGGTTGAAATGACAACAGACCGCCGTTTCATCGTCAACAGAAAACCCCCGGATCCTCAAGCGAACGTTCACTCTAAAAACGACAGCGGCGGGACAAAGACGGAGTGGGTCAGAGAAGGGAGGAGAACTTGCTCGGCATCAACAGCAACCACGCGCGACGTGATCCTCGTCCGCCACGGGCAGTACGTATGTAGCTCACGCCGAAGGGACACGTCCAAGCAGAAGCCGCCGCAAAGCGTCCCCGACTTTACCAACGGGCACCGGCCAAGCAATTGCAAGAGGAAAGACAACAGAGCGAGCTTTCACACTGACGGGATCGTCGGAAACGCGAAAAAAGACAGCGGACTGCCGTTTCGTCATCACGCAAAAACGACAGCGGCGGGACAAAAGACAGAAAGGGGTGGGTCAAGGGGGGGAACGCATAAACACGCGCCAAAGAATCACTATGACCAACGCACGCATGTACACGCTTGCTAGAGGCGCGGCCGCGGCTGTCGGTCTCTTCGGCGGGCTTTGCTTGCGGAAGGGAGCCGCCGACGCGAAGACCGTCGGCGGGCTGGGCGACGGGCTTGGAGGCTCGTGGGGGGTGGCGCTGGACCTCGACTGGACAAGGAGTTCTGGAAGGAGGAGAACCTGCTCGGCACCAACAGCAGGGCGTCGCCGGGGCGGGCCGCGCGCGACGTGATCCTCGTCCGCCACGGGCAGTACTACATGGAGACCGGCCAGCTCCCGCCGAAGGGACACGTCCAAGCAGAAGCCGCCGCAAAGCGTGTTCGACTTTACCAACGGGCACCGGCCAAGCAACTGCAAGAGAAAAAACAACAGACCAACAAAAGTTTCCAGCGGACTGCCGTTTCGTCATCACGCTGAAAACGACAGCGGCGGGACAAAAGACGGAAAGGGTGGGTCAAGGGGGGGAACGCATAAACACGCGCCAAAGAATCACTATGACCAACGCACGCATGTACACGCTTGTTAGAGGCGCGGCCGCGGCGGTCGGTCTCTTCGGCGGGCTTTGCTTGCGGAAGGGAGTCGCCGACGCGAAGACCGTCGGCGGGCTGGGCGACGGGCTTGGAGGCTCGTGGGGGGTGGCGCTGGACCTCGACTGGGACAAGGAGTTCTGGAAGGAGGAGAACCTGCTCGGCACCAACAGCAGGGCGTCGCCGGGGCGGGCCACGCGCGACGTGATCCTCGTCCGCCACGGGCAGTACTACATGGAGACCGGCCAGCTCACGCCGAAGGGGCACGTCCAAGCAGAAGCCGCTGCGAAGCGCGTTCGAGAGATGTTCGACCCCACCGATCTGCTCGTCAGCACATCCACCCGCGCGCTCGAAACCGTCCGCCCTTTCGAAGAAGCGCTGCAGATGAAGCCAACCAGTGACGCGGAGCTGTGTGAGTCGATGATGTGCCCGCCGAATGACAGACCCCTGCGGGTGCCTGAGGAGGTTGTCATCGCGAACTTCGAGCGGACCGAGTCTGCGTACCGTCGGTTGTTCAGGCGACCGGCCAGCAAAAACAGGGACGAGGTCGTCGTCGTGGTGTGCCACGCGAACGTGATCCGGTACTGGCTGCTGCGCGCGATGCAGATGCCGCCCGAGTTCTGGGCGGCCCTGTCCATCCCGCACGCCTCGGTCACGCACATCCGCATCAACTACTCGGGCAGGCCGAACCTCCGCTGCGTCGGCGACGCCGGGCACCACCCCCCTTGCAACGTCACCACGCGCAACGTCAGCCCCAACAACGAGGCCGCATCGGCATAGCGCTGAAAATAGTGCGCGGGTAGTCAGGGTCCAGGGCAGGTTGGTTCGTCATTGCGGAACAGCATGCGGTTAGCGTGCTTGTTTATTCTTCCCTTTCGCATACGGTTCCAGAACTTCTTAACAGAATGTCAAAAAAAAAAAAAAATACTCGACGTAGCTGCTTCGACTCCGAATGGAAGGGGGGAAATATAGAGGTAAGGGGCAAATACAATACAAACACAATCTGATTTGTTTTTCGCTTACACCACCGTGTGTTGTTTTCTCACTCAGGACTTTTGACCTGTTGTGTTTGTGTGATTTGTCGTGTAGAGGTAGACCCGCATGACCTCACGTCCGTTCAACGCGTGGTTCGGTAGTTACAGCACTTTGGATCCCTTCTGTTCTTTGTCGGGCAGCATCGTCGAGCATTTCCTTTCAAGCTGGCGCTTATGTAGAAAAAAAAAAAAAAAAAACCGCTACTGTTTCCAGTTAGTTCTCACGAAGTCTATCTACTTACAAAAGGTGTCACGGGAGAAGCCGGCAGCCGCGCTCGCGCGGTGCACGCTGATCCGAATGGTCCGTGTACATAAAAATTCCCAGTGCTCGACGGCTTTATCACGTGGGCGACCCTGTCCATCCCGCACGCCTCGGTCACGCGTTTTCGGGCCAGTTACGCTGTGGGACGAAATTGTCGCCAGGTCGAAGGTCGTACCAGTGGCTTGTCGTAAGTTGGTTTGCGGCGAAGAGAGCTACTGTCCAACAAAGCACTCGCGTCAACGACAAAATGCACCGCAGTGCTCCCATTCCTGCTCCCTTGTTGCCCTTCCAGGTCGTGGCCGTACATCTCGTGGATGTTGTGCAAATTGGAGAGGATCTGCGCCCGCGACCGTTGGAACGATGCCGTGCCCGAGTATCCGCCGGACGTGCCCTTCTTTCAGTGGAAGCTGAAGTTTCCCATCAAGACGCTAGCCGCCGCCGTAGAAGAAGAGAGCCCGCGACGCGTCAAGGCGGTGCTCCCCCGCAAAACGGGCTCGCCCGCCTGCCAGATCGGCCCCGGTTGTGTCAACACCGACGCCGTCACCTTCGGTGACGGGGCCGCGGCCCGCACCGCGCCTCCAACGGAACGACCTACGCCGGCCTTAGAAGTACGTGGCAGTAGTGAGGCGACCGGAAACTCCTCGGAGAGATGGTCCCTGCACTTCAACTCGTCTCTCTCTCTCTCTCTCTCTCTCTCTACATCTTTTTGTCGCTGTTTCTCGGGTTTCTCGGTCCCAGCAATCCTACCCACGGAGAGCGCATCGTGTCCAGAAGAATCAAGTGAAGCGACATCATGCCGTGAACAGAAGCATAGAACCTTGCTTGACCCTGCGGACCTAATCATTGCAGCCCCGCATGAAACTGTCCAAAGTAGCGTCACCTTTTTTCCCATCATATCGAGCTGATTACGCCCGCTGCCTGCGGCGTGCTTTGGGGTTTCGATACCACCCAGGTTCAGAGCAGATCAAAAGAAAAGAAACGAGCCAACTGAACTGAACGCGGAACAGCACGACCCCCCACCCAGACCATTATACAATGGCGAGAGAACGAGTGTGCAAGAATGGAGGTGGCACGGACTACCAGACCAGCGGAGGCCACCGCAAAGAGACTTTTTCCCTTTTCCTTGTCCCTCAAAACCAGCACCAATAACAACGACCCCCGCCCGTCGTGCCGTTCTCCTTCGTTGCGGCGGGCGGCGCTTACACACCATCCCCGAGAGGGAAAGAGAGCCAGTAAGTGCAGGCGCCGTGGAAGCCCATGCACTGTACACGGGCTACTGTTACTTGACAACGTCCATCGGGTTGTTGAAGAGTCGATGCTGAGCTTCCCTGTCGCTGATACCAGTTTCGGGGTCTCCTGCATGTAGCACCTCTTCTGCCTAGAGGGCTTTAGGCGGGTTCGGATGGTAGTGTCTTCCTGTGCTTGCACTTTCCAGTTCCCACCGAGTCATATGAGACGATGCCAACCCCCCCCCCCCCCCCCCCCCACCCACCTTTTATACAATGGCGAGAGAACGAGTGTGCAAGAATGGAGGTGGCACGGACTACCAGACCGGCGGAGGCCACCGCAAAGAGACTTTTTCCCTTTTCCTTGTCCCTCAAAACCAGCACCAATAACAACGACCCCCGCCCGTCGTGCCGTTCTCCTTCGTTGCGGCGGGCGGCGCTTGCACACCATCCCCGAGAGGGAAAGAGAGCCAGTAAGTGCAGGCGCCGTGGAAGCCCATGCACTGTACACGGGCTACTGTTACTTGACAACGTCGTCCATCGGGTTGTTGAAGAGTCGATGCTGATCTTCCCTGTCGCTGATACCAGTTTCGGGGTCTCCTGCATGTAGCACCTCTCTTCTGCCTAGAGGGCTTTAGGCGGGTTCGGATGGTAGTGTCTTCCTGTGCTTGCACTTTCCAGTTCCCACCGTGTCATATGAGACGATGCCACAGCCCCCCCCTTTGCACTAATAATTTTTTTTTTTGACGTCACCCCATACTGGCCCCGAACCCCCATCTGTGCGGCCCAAAACGGGTCCCAAACGGTTTTTGACGGGCTGAGTCAAGGTAAAGGGTCTCCGAAGGCTCGACGAATGGGCCCAGGTGGGCCCCGGAGCTATTGTATACATAAAAATCTTCTGTACCATAGTAGGTCCATATCGCATGTACGATGTCTGAACCCACGTACCATGCACCCCGGACTTCAGCAGCCGTATACTAAGTCAATCGGGAGTGAAAAAGTGCGGGTGCGGCCACTCCCGCATTGAGGGAGGGAGGCCGACCGCACAAACGACCGCAAAACCACTCCCGCAATCCGGAGTGGGAGTCCGGGGTGTGTATCAATGGAAGGTGCACGTATGTCGGGTGCCCACACACACAGGTGGCGGCGGTGTGTGCTACGCCCTCTGCCTGATGAACTGGATAAAAAGACCGGAGCAGGGGCAGCAGATATATAAACCACGACGCCCACCAATCGAAGCATGTTCTTAGGCTCCCCCCCCCCACAGCATCAATCATGCATGAGAGGCAGTCTTCAGCCTGAACATCAAACTAAGATTTTCCCCTCCCCTCTCAGCATTATGTACAAGCCCCCACCCTGCACTTGGCAACCAGATGAAACGAAAGACAGTGCGAAACCAGAACATTTCACTCTCTCCCCCGAACTGAGGAGACCGGACTCATCGAAGAGATGGCCTCTCTCTTCTTTTATATAAGCGCCAGCTTGGAAGGAAATGCGACGGAGCTGCCAGACAAAGAACCGAATGGATCCCAAGTGCTGTACCTACCGAACCACGTGTTGAACGGACGTGAGGTTATGCGGGACTACCCCTTCACGACTGACACAAGCACAGGGGAAAACGTCTGAGTGAAAAAAACACCACCACAATCGTGGTGTAAGCGGAGAACAAGTCCGATTGTGTTTGTATTTTAATTGCCCCTCTACCAAAGAGGAACCGTTCTATTCCCACACGGAGCGCAGACACCTCTGAGTTTGGTACCAGGTGGACGCACTCAACAAACCAGACCCGTTGGTAATCGGCGTTACCCCAAAAATCAGGATCACAGGATTCCTGTAAGACTTCCTGTGGGAAGAGGGCACTCTTTCTAGTTGAGGGGTCAGGTAGCAAGAATAAAAATAGCGGCACCTGATCAGAAAACTGCTGTTAAACCTTTGGGTGTAGGGCTTCTGCTGGGTGGTCCTGTTTGTTTGGTGGCGCTTCGCAGTCGTATTGTTTCTCCCCTCAGACCTCAGAAGGCGCCGGGGCTCCTCCAAGCATTTTGCGCACATTTTTTGTCGAGTCGCGCGCTGTAGCGGACAGAGTTCTTCCCGCGACACGTCGGCGGCACACAATTGAGAAGAGAACTACCCAAACGAACCACGTACAAACACTCAATCCATCATCAGCCAAGCAAGGCCGCGCCCTGAACATTCTGGTCAGCATCGTCTGGTACTGCCACACGGTCTGTTGGTCAGTTCCGACCGTCGGAATGTCTGTCAGACTCGTCCCGCCGGTCGTTTAGTGACTCTTGTCAAACTCAGACTGATGCTGTGAGACACTGACGCCTGTTGTCAGACTCTGACTGTTTGTTGGACTCTAACGAACGCCATTTTTGGCCACTTTCACTGGCGGTTGGTTACGAGCCACATCCCAAACCCAGCCCCCTCTCAACTCCCTTCCCGCCCTTGTTTTTCCTTAACCGACGGAAGGAAGGATGCAAAAAATATTTTCGCTAGCGAGGAACGGACTGCCCGAGCGGGTGTCGGCGGTCTGCTTCGACGGCGGATTGCATCGGAGCCGTATCTGGGAGACTGCGGGACGCGGCCGAAGCGTCACCGCTGTCGCCGGCGCCGCGCCCCAGCAGTAGTAGACGCCCCCCGCCAGGATGGTCGTGGGGGCCTTCCGCAGCGCAGCACTCGCCATCATTCGGCGCCGTTCCTCGTGGGTGTGCATGTAGTCTACACCGTGGTGCTGCACCCCGTCACAGGAAGGGCGCTACGCAGCAAGCTGCGCCAAGGCGGACCGTTCCCGTGCTGGACTGTGTGTTAGACAGCAGCAGGCAGTTCAATCCAGTTCTAGGAGATAGGGATGGACCAGTTCAGTATCTGGCACCCACAGACGGGGCAAGAATCCGGCCCGCTGTCAGTTGCTCTGATCCTATAAGCGCTCCCTTCTTCAGAGTTAATTCGCGGCGAACTGTTAGAGTCGCGGGGCAATGCCGCGTGCGAATGGAACGCTTTGCTCGAGTTCCTGGGAGTTTGAGTCCTGAACCCGCTCCTGGGGCCTCGCGTGCACGAAGTAGATCGCGCGTGTAGCGATGCCCAGCGCGCACCAGGTGCTCCTGCACTCAAGTCCGGCACAACCACAGGCTTCCAAGTTGATCTTGGCCTCTTTCGGATTGCTCCTGGGATCCAACAGGATCTGATTCATATAGGATTGATTGTGGTCGCTTTTTGGCCTGCTCCTGAAAAAGATAACCTTACAATGGTCATCACGGAGGCTTTAAACCCCCGGATCTCTCTGAGCGACGAACTTACACTCTAAAGAAGTCAAGCACAGACTTGTAGTGCCGATCACCGCAACATGAGTTGCTGCTCTGGGCCGCCGCTGGAGCTCGCAAGTAAGAAGTCAGGCACAGGCCTGGTGCTTGCAGGTCAACTGCCACAGGAGGCGGCTCTGTTGGCCACGCCTCCGGAGCTTGTTTACTAGAAGTTGTGCTGTGGAATATTCCCTCTAGTCGTCACCGAAAGTACGCCGTAACTCTGGGGAAGCTGACAACAAAGTAACCACGCGCAGGCCTGTCTCAGAACTGGCCCCTGCTGCAAGAGGCGCCGCTCTGTGTTGGCCATACCACTGGAAACTCATTTACAAGAAGTTGTGCCCTGGACTGTATCCTCCATCGTCACTGAAAATACGCTGTTTCTCCGGGCCGCTGCGTCGTTTTTGTTCTTGTTATTCCGCGGAGATGTTCTCTTCTCGAGCACGCATTCCCTCTTGTTGGCACCTTTCTTGCTTACTTGGCAGCCCGCACCTACCACGGCATCGGCAGCATCACAGCAACCTTTACTGTAAAGGTGTTGCGGGTATGCAAATCCACTTGCCGAAGATCTGAAGACTCAATTTTGTACACATCTCCCCCGACGGGGAGGCAACCCCGTGAACCCCGTTTACACCGCCGGTTTGCATATTATCGTCAGTGGGTGCTGGAGTTTCCATCAAGATGCAAAAGGACGGGCGATTGTCAAAAAGAGGAAAGCCCGCGTCACACAACATGCCAGCACACCCGCCAGGCGATCTCGCCTGCCAGCCAGAACGCCCCCGGTTGCGCCATCTTCTCGCAGCCATCCTCTATGATAGGGCCGCGGCTCGCACCGTGCCCCGTAACGACTGTGTACGCCCGCCGTAGTAGTACGGGACAGTAGTGGGGCGACCGGATACTCCCCAGAGAGATGGTCCCTGCACTCTAACTCGTCTCTCTCTCTTTTTCTTTCCGAGGTAGCAATCATTTTGTCGAGGCTCAACTGCCTGGCACCGAAGACCCGATCCAACAGGAGGTAGATACAGCAAGATGCTTTGACTGCTGCCGAAGCTTCGACTTTTCGAACAGAAGTCAGAGAAGACAAACTTTCCTTTTTTCCGGAGAGTCCCGGGTAAAAGGTACCAGGGAAAGCCTGCTACACGGGAGCCAAGCTTCACGTGTTCGGCGGTACTGCAGAGCCACGGGCCTACGGGTCAAGTGGCTACCGATTTCCCAAACTAAAGCATCAAGGCTTGGCGCACCTTGGGGCTTGGCGCTCGCGCTGAACACAAGCTCGTCGAGACGGTCAGCCGCAGGGCAGAGCGGACGGGGTTGTGACGCTGTGCTGCCTCCGACTCAAGCTTTGCAAGCTGTGGTTGAGCGTCACGTTCCTGGACCAGGAGCGGCCTCTTTCTTCTTCTCTTCTTCGGAGAGTCCCAGACCTGCCGTTGGCTCGCTCTTCTGCGCGCTGGAAGACTGGCGCAGCCCTCCGGAGAAGTAGTGCAAGATGCCAAACCAAGACACTTCCCACAATCCCAACCCTTTTGTTTGTGCGCACTCGCGGAGCTCATCACCTGCTTTGGTACGTTTCATGCAGTACGCTGCCAACTACAACCAACGAGCATGCATTATTGGCACACAAATCCGCTAATCCAAAAATAACGCCACAAAATGAAGGGGGAGGAGGGGGGGGGGGTCAGGAAGAAGAGGGAGCGGAAAAGCGGCGGGACACACGGGTCAGGGTTTTCGGGAGACCCCCTGATGCGGAGCAGGGCGCTCGTGTGGGGCCGCCGGCTGGTGCTCGGCGGCGCCGGGCTGTCGGCGGGGGCGTACACCGGGTTCTACCTGTGGGTCCGGAGCTACGACCCGGGCACCGCCGGCCCGCCTCGGCACGCCCGCGTGCTGGTCGACGAAACAGGGCAGCTCATCGACCCCGAGCTGCGGCACGTGCCCCAGTGGCAGGTGTACCGGCGGCTTCTCCACCTCATCCTCCTCTACCTGCCGCTCGCGCTGACGTATCCTATCGCCGTGCTCAGCGAGTCGCTCACCGCAATCTGGCAGAGCACCTTCCTCCGGACGGTGCAGTACTCAGGCCCAGCGTTCATCAAACTCGCCCAATGGCTGGCCACCCGACGAGATCTGTTGGACCCGTCAACGCGAACGTGTGCCTTCTTTTCTTAGTCTTTTCGTTCTCACAAGTTAGTTGGCAGCGCAGCGGGGCACTAAAAGCAGTTTCCTAATACAACGATTTGCCACGTGCGCTACCCCCCCCCCCCCAGTGCTGACACTACCCTGAGAGCCCCCAACGACTTTGCAAGGGACCCCAAAAAGGAAGCCCAACCCGGGCTTCCTTTTTACCCCTGCAAACCCGTGAATAGGTGCTACGGGAGTATCTGGCAACCGCTGCTTAACAGTGCTCACGTGGGCGGTGTCTTCGGACAGCACCTCGTGATGTTCGCATCACAAAACAAAGAAGACAGTGAAATGGTCGTTACCTGGTCGGGTTTCGCTCGCGACCGTTTCCTGAACAATCCTTCACTAAATCCGCGGTTAAATAACCTGGCCTCAGTGGTGCAAGCACCACGCGCTCTTCAAACCCAAGAAACATTTTCCCCCCTTCTACAGTGCAGTTGCCTTGGAGGCTGGGTGGTCGAATTCTCTAAGGTGAAACGGTCAAAATTCCCTGGCAAAAGTGGGCCCACAAAAATTTTTCAAAGTGTGGTTTTTGGGGTATTTGGGCTAAAATTTTTTTTTTTTACCGGCTGGATTTTTTTTGTCCCTGCCGCTGAACAGCTACAATGAGGCCCAGGGACAATAAGGGAGCTTTTTGTCCCTCCAGGGACAAAAAGTTTTTTTTTGTCCCTGGAGACATTTTCATAGCAACACCTACAGGATTAAAGGAAACAAGACCACAAAATGCCGAAGGTGAAGAAAGAAGGAGTCAGCGACTCCAGTCCCGAAAGCTCTGAAGGCGAAAGCAGCGACAGCGCTCTGCCGGAGAAGTCCAGGCAACGTTACACGTTGGTGTGGAGGGACTTCATAGACTACATTCAAGTTCACTGCAAGTACCCAAAGCCCCTCTCGGGAAAGCCATCCAAGAAGCAGCCGACGGAGGCACAGTACGCAACCTTCTCAGAGACTGAGAAGCGAGGTGTTCATGAACACCGCCCTTTCTTAGCACAACCCTTTTAGCATGTTGTCTTGTGGTGAGGAATGCTCATTCCGTTTCCTTTTGCTCCTGGGCCTCATTGCAGCTGTTCAGCGGCAGGCAAAAAAAATCCAGCCGGTAAAAAAATTACGTTGTACCGGTCAAGGGGCCTTTTTGTCCCTTGGGCAAGTTTTTTTCACTCGACTTCGCCCTCGGGCTCGTCTCGTGAAAAAAACTTGCCCTCGGGACAAAAAGGCCCCTTATGTACCGGTAAAAAATAGCTATTTTTTTCTGACCACCCACCGTGGTGACCACCTTAGAGAGTGACAGGTAGCGTCCCCCCTCCACAGTGAAAATAGCCTGTATACACGACGCACTTGTCATGCACAATCACTTGTTATATAACAAGTGACCTAACAAGTGAAAATGTATAACAAGTGCCACTTGTTATACAACAAGTGATCACTTGTTATATAACAAGTGATCACTTGTTATATAACAAGTGATCACTTGTTATATAACAAGTGATTGCTTGTTCTATAACAAGTGATTGCTTGTTATATAACAAGTGTTTGGCTGCAATTTCATAAGGAACCTGGGGTTTGCACCTACCTACGAGAGAAAATCAGTGATCTGCAAGACAAAAATATCGGGGAGTTTCGGGGAAATTCGGGGAGTTTCGGGGTATTTCCTTTGTGACGACCACTTTCCCTGCAGCCGGGGAGGGCTACGCTATTACGGCCCTACCTTGCGCAGAGCGGTCCCGTGTTCGGTTATGCCCCGAAGACGAAGATAGAGGCTGAGAAGGAAGGACAGACTGGGAGGTACAGTTTGACACGTTTTGACACAGGTAGCTACAGGATCCGCTGCGGTAAAGAGAGCAGGAACCGTTCCACCAGAGGTCGTGCGGGTACAGAGACGATGCTCGTGCTCGAGTCGCAGTTGGGGACGAACAGGCACGCCTTCAATGATGAGGTCTGGGGGATGGACGTATTTTCCACGTATGGGGAGGAAAGGATCGGACGTGCTGGTGGAACGCCTTCGAAGACGGCACCTCCGGCAAGAAAGGGCAGAAGAGGGTAAATTTAGTGGGCGGCGGAGACCCAGTGCATGGAGGTGGCGTGCCCAGGCCACCACCAAGGACGAGAGAGTGCGCACGAGACATCACAGCTTGAATACCAAGCGCTTGCCCCCCAGCGTTGTACTTTGGACACCGAAGGGGAAGCTCGTCTTTACCCCTTGGATCTGCTTGAACCGAGCACGGCGATCGTCAGAGAGGCCGGGCACGGTGTCCAGTGAAAACGGCTCGAATTGCCTCGGCGAATTGCTCTTCCGGCTCTCCCCAAGAAGAAGACCCCTCCGCTTTCACGATGGACTGCTCCCAGTCGCAAACAGGGTTTCTGGATGGAACTCCCGCACTGCGTTGCTCAGTTCCGCCCGCTCTCGGCTACGCAGTTTTTCAGCCCATCCCTCGAATTTGTGCGGTGGTGCTGGCCTGCTGCAGCTGCTCACGATGGCCACCATTCTTCGGCTTTTCTCTGTGCCGCTTTGCTGGCTGACATCCGGACTCTTGCAGTACTCTGACTGCACGCAGTCAATTTTAGGTGCAGTTCTGGTGTAATCTTGCGGATTTTGGTTACCCCTGGTACCGAAAACCTGAGCATGCTAGCGTTACACTACCGTTACGCTACCGTTACGCACCCGGGACCAGCTTGATTGAGAAGGCATAGGATGGTTTTCAACACTATTCTGAGTCCAGTGTCCCAGTCTTGTGATCCGAGGGTGTGTTCTGGGGTCGTAACCACCCTGGATGTCGTTCTCTGTGTGCTCCAACAAGTCGACAAGGGAAATATTCTTGCTAGAACATGGCAGCTTTCTTGGGTGCACCCACCCTGAGTGTACGGACCTTGGACTTTTCTGGAGCATCTGGGTGGGATATTATGGTCCCCTGAGTGCTTTTCTGCCCGCCAGATGTTGTGTGCTGCCAGTAGGGGTAATTTTCTGGCAGTCTCGGGCTTCAGGAAGGCGTTACGGAAACAGTCAATGTCGCTCCCCGAAATAGGCAAAGCCCCCTGATTCTGTTAACGTTCGTTAACAGGCCGAAAACCCTCCTTTTTTGGCTGTGTTGCATCAAATACGCAGTTCCGCAGCTTTTTGGCCGTAAATTCGGTGTCATGCCACAGTGGAGGTGATGTGTAATACCCGGAGTACGGTCACCGCCTTGGGCGAAAATGTCAAAAAACACGAATCACGCTCGTTTGGCTGGGCCGTGGTGGTACCTCGGCCCGGGGGTTCTCACATGACAAGAAACTTCGACCTACAGAAGAACCCCGAATGAGCGGTTCGGGTGTGCAAATGCCAAGCGTGCTTACAGCAACCGTTTGTTTGCCAAAAGCCGAGTGTCTTGCAGATCACGTGACTTTCTCTCGTAGGTAGGTACAAACCCCAGGTTCCTCATGAAATTGCAACCAAACACTTGTTATAACAAGCAATCACTTGTGTTATATAACCAGGGGTTAAGTTAGGATTTTCTTTTTAGCTCTATTCCCGGTTT
Organism: Diplonema papillatum; assembly: GCA_030068145.1. NCBI lineage: Eukaryota > Euglenozoa > Diplonemea > Diplonemida > Diplonemidae > Diplonema > Diplonema papillatum. Next base: position 299,741 of record JAPJBO010000013.1, read on the forward strand.
TCCCGGTTTTTGCCTGTCAGCGCTGCACTGCGGTTCGGACGCGTTCCCGGCCCTCATTCGCATCCCCGGGGCCACGTTTCCGGCCTGCGGCGGCATCGGCCTTCGGCCGCGCCTCCTTGCCCTACACATGTACCCGCCATTTCACCAGCGATGCTGCAACGTGGTAACACCATGCCGCTGCGCCCAAGCGTGCCCGCTCAGTTGCAAAACAGAGAACGGGAGAAGCCTACAGGTGCAACAAGTAAACTGCAAGTCAGGGGAGGAAACAGCAGAGACCCAAACAGGGAGGTAGACGATGGCTTCGGAATCTTTGTTTACGTGTAGCAATACCGCTGGTCATCAGATCCACCAGCTCTTTTCACAACTCTTTCTCAGGGTCATGGCGTGTTCTTGGGCAGCTTTGAGGTCTTCGAGAGACGTATATGCAAGCTTTCTTTCCCCAGAAGTAAAGGTCTCTACGTACGAGGAAAGAACGTCATTTGGAATGCCATCCGCGGTGCAGAATAGTAGTGCACTGCAGCAGTGCAGTGTAGTAGTGAACAAGCCGGTTCCGGGCTGGGGCGAATTCCACTTTTTTTTTTTTTCCAAAACCGGGTTTAGCCGAAAGCCGGTTTTGGAAACCGGAAAACCGGCCCTAACTTAAACCCTGTATATAACAAGCAATCACTTGTTATATAACAAGTGACCACTTGTTACATCACTTGTTAGAAATATAACTAGTTATGTCCCAAAAAAAACAGCTAACAAGTGCGTCGTGTAGCCATAGAGAGAGATAGAGAGGAAAAGAGCGCCAGAGAGAAAAGAAAAGATAACGTTATCTTCCGGAAAAGAAGGGTTACTGAGCCAATTCACCCACCCCCTGATCGAGCGTAATCGAGTATAATATAGTGTAATCGAGTGTAGTAGACTGTAATCGAGTGTAGTAGAGTGTAGTAGAGTGTAGTAGAGTGTAGTCGAGCGTTGTAGAGTGTGATCGAAATAGACACTAGTATTTTGGGTTCGACCACTGGTGGACCCCTGGCTGACCCATGAGCGACCATGTTGACCACTGTCTGGCCCAAAAAGTGCCAAGCACAAGCATACGAGGGACGGAAACCGCAGGTGTGGGCCTTCACCGTGGTGGAGCCAGGCTAGATTCGGGGTGGCGCCCTGGGAGGGACAGGGACGGGGGTAGTCACGCCTTAGTCCCAGGGCCTCTCCCCACCCATCTGTATGTGTTCTCCTGGTCATCGCTACCGCGCTGACCTTTCCCTCAAAGCCCGCTGCCCACTGCCCTACAAGAGACATGCTTTGCACTCTCTGAATGCCCATTGACTGTGCTCCGCTTCAGCCGACTGCTTTGGAAGAGGTACTGTGCTCCGTTTGGTGCCGACTGCCCTGCCAGAGACGTGCTTGCAGACAGAGGTCGGCCGCCGCTACTTTGGTTTTCTCTCGCGTCTTCCCAGCTCCGCCACCTTCCCAGAGGCTTGGGGAGAGCCACGTGCTCCGGCTGTAAGGGACGAGACCGAGGTGCGACGCTGGCCCCGGTCGCAATCTGTATGTGCCGGCCGGCCCGCAACCGCAACCACATTCGCTTGTGCCCACACACCAGCTCTTCTTATCGAGCTAGCGATCCAGCTAAGGAGCACAACCGAGGATCCGAGGCGGAATCATGCCCCACAGTGGCCGTACGAGAGCAGACAGCGATGAAGGCCGCAGGGACAGGGTGTGTCAGCCACAATAACGGCAGGTTCCTCCCGCAGACGTACTACCCATCGGAATGTGACAGCGCAAGTAGGCTCGATGGAAGCACGACGTGAAGATATGCTCCAGTACACAAGCGGAGCTTTGCGCGATTGCACTCGTAGCAACCGCGATCGCGAACACCTCGTCACCCCTACTCCGCAAGTGGTGGTGCGACAGCAAGAGCGCGATCGCAAGGGCTGCGAGCGAGAGGAGAGGAGACCCGCTGGCAGCCGTCCTGAAAGACGTTCCGGAGATCACGTGGGCGAAGGGACACGCGCAGAACACCGCCATCAACGCCGCCGATGCAGCCGCCACAGCCGCCTACAAGACACGCAGCCGGTATGACCTAGAGTGGAGCTACCACGCAGCCGGGATCACGCACGTGTGCGCGCACGAAGAAGAAGACTATGTGCAGATGGACGAACCGGGGCGTTTTGTAAGGAAGACGCGAGAACACATACGGGACACGGGCCTGCGACGGCGGCTACTGCAGGATGGAACCCCCGCTGCCCTGCTAAACCCGTGCATCCTTGCCGGTCTACGAAAATGTCACGGCGCCACCGACATACTGCAGGCCCTAGTGCGGCGGGCGATCATGCCACGACACACGAGGCGACAGTGCACGGTACCAGGATGTCAGCAGCCGGGAAACGCAGACCACGTCCTCACAGCCAACGACGCGGCTCACCTCCAGAGCTTTTCAGAACCCGCTGGGCTTGAAACCATCTACGGTAGAGAACCGAAGCTAAATGATGTGCTGATCGAATTCTCGCGGTGCAACAAAGCTGCAATGAAGAGCGTCTGCGAGCGGGTACGAGTACAAGAGTCGGAAGACAAAGCCGCAGAGTGGGCCAACTGGCTGAGAAGCGAATTGAGCACCCGGTAAGAGGGCGAGCAAACTGGTTTTCGGCATCTTATTTCTTATTTTCTTTCTCTATCTAAAGCGCGTCACCAAAACTCCTTGCCAAACAAACAAAGGTCGCAAGACACCAAACTGATCGTCCTTCGGGATCGACGGTAACACAAAAAACCACAAACCGACGGAGACCCCAAAGCCTTTTCCAACCTTTCCAATTCCCTCCAAGCTAGACCATTATACAACGACCCCCCCCCCCTTCCTACCCTTTTTCCCTTTCCCTTTCCTAGACGACATCTTCCTCGAAGAAGACTTGATGCTAGCATCAACCATGCATGAGAGGCAGTGCTCTGCCTAAACATGAAACTAAGATTTTCCCCCCCTAAATGCAATGCTCTAGTAGCACGGGTGGTCCTGGCTGTGACAAGCTACGAACAGCCGCCTGACAAACCAGACTCACACCGCAGTCCTGTCTGCAGACACTCAGGTTCCGCGCTGATGATGGTCCGCCTTATGTGTCCGTGGCTTAAAGAACCGAAACACGGCGCAGACGGGACCAGTGCGGTGTTGAGCACATATCCATTTCAAGCACGTTCTTGCAATCCCCCTAAATGCAAAAAGAAGACGTGAAAATGCGAAGAATACGGAATGTACTTGGTGTCGGTCACAAACAGTGGGACCCGGACATGGCCAGCCATTACTCATAATGGAAATGTACACCAAAGTAACAATCCGCACCCACATAGCCCATCTTGCTCTAAGAGAACCCATTTACTACGGCCACACGGAGATTCTCAAGCGAACTTTAACTCGAACAACTTCTTGCCGTACCTGAATACCCGCAAGACGTGCCCTTCAATGGAAGCTGAAGGCTTTCCATCAATCGTAGGCCGTGCGCTTGCTAAGCAGAAACCAGCCAGCGACGTGCCAAGACGGTGCTCCCCGGCGAGACGGATCTGCTGTCGACCCGCTCTCCTCTGTGCTACAAGTCGTAGCCCCCGAAAGAAGTACCGCGCGTTTCGCAAGCCGCCGACGGCAATAGGACAGCCTCCACAACCGCACGCCCGGGGGCTCAGGGATTCATATGGTACGATGCCAAAAGGGGGGGGGGGGGGGGGGCAGTGCTGATACTAAGCCTGAGACCCAAAACGAAGTTGCTAACCCTGGGTGGGGGTGGGTACCCCCCCCCCTCCTGGTGCAACCCACTGTGGACCTACTGTGGGACCCACCTTAGCTAAATTCTCTAAGGTGAAATGGTGGAAAAAGTGGGTCAAAATTTTTTTTTTCGAGTGCTTTTTTGGGAGGATTTGGGCCAAAAAAAAAATTTTTTTTTCTTGGTCGGTGCTGAGGAAACCACCTTAGAGCGGTCACCACCCTGCTGCACACAGGCCCTGCAGGAGGGGGGGGGGGGGGGGGTGTTTAGGGGGGGGGGGGGTACCCACCCACCCCTCGTTGCCGTCCGGCTGACAACGATGCCGAGTTTAGGGGCCTTAGCATCAGCACTGGGGGGGGGGGGTTTGGGCGGAAAAATCCCCGCATAGTTCACCAGGGTCTGACGGGTACTGAGGCCCCATACTCTTCCTAAAACATGATTCTGCGTTCAAATGCGCCCTCAGAAGCCTCCGGAGAGCCTTCTATGATGTCCCAAATGCGATTTTGTGGGTTTTTAGGGGGTCCCCCCGTCTGCTGGCCGTAAACCGCCTTAGAAGACACATATACAACCTGATGCTGGGTCGCTTCTCTGAGCAAGATCCCAGCCCAAACACACGTTTTCGGCGTTCTCTAGCACTCTCCAGGTGCATTCGACCCTCGGGCTTCGTGGTTTCTTTCACTCACAGGTGTTCCGGGACGTGCAAAGATAAGGAGAATGGCCCCCTGCATTGGGGACAGACCGAACTACGCCCTGCCTGTCTGTACAGGCTTTGGGGTCAAATTGCACCGGCTTTGGCGCCATATGCACCGTTTCGGGCTTCGTTTGTGCTGCTTTGGGGTCCACTAAGAACTCTGGTCTGATTTGCGGGACGCTTTCCTCGGTTTTGGCGCCCACTTTCACTGTTCTAAGGCCTGTTCAGGCTTCTACCTGCATCATTTTATGCTATTCTGGTGATTCTGCAAGGCTTGGTGAACGAAGTAGGACAAGCGTTGTAAGCGAAGAGGTCACGTTAAGAGCCGATCATCAGCCGTTCTCAATCGTCGTCGAAGCGGTTGACTACGACGCGTTCACTTCATGATTTTGAAGCAGGCTTCACCGCTTTCAGGGCAGGCTTTCAGAGCTTTCCTGGCAATGTCTTCCCTTCTGGCATCTTTCTCACCCACGGCTGCAAAGTGCTTCTGCTGGATGACTTTGCACAGGCGGCACATGACCCGAGGGATGTGTGGCAAGCTCTCTCTGTGCAGTGAGCTTGGTCAGACAAACTGTGTGGCGCACACACCCGCCATGGTCGGCAGTATCACCTGGGTCACAGTTTGAGTCCTGTTCCGAGACCCGCTCACGGTGAAGTGGCGTCTACTGGGTCGCTTCCTCTCCAGCTTCGGCGCAAAGTCTGCACCACTGGATGCACTTTGAACGGTGAAAGTGGGCGCCAAAACCGAGCAAAGCGTCCCGCAAATCAGACCAGAGTTCTTAGTGGATCCCAAAGCAGCACAAACGAGACCAAAACGGTGCATACGGCGCCAAGGCGGCGCAATTCGACCCCAAAGCCTGTATAGACAGGCAGGGCGTGGTGCGGTGTGTAGGGTCCATTCGCCTTGTTTTTGCACACCCCGGAACACCTGCAAGCGAGCTAATTTATGAAGTCCGAGGGTCGAATGCACCTGGAGAGTGATAGAGAAGGTGAAAACGTGTGTTTAGGCCGGGATTTTGCTCCGAGGAGCGACCCAGCCTCAGGTTGCATATGTGTCTTCTATGGCGGTTTACGGCCAGCAGACGGGGGGACCCCCTAAAAACCCATAAAATCGCATTTGGGACATCATAGAAGGCTCTCCGGAGGCTTCTAAGGGCGTATTTGAACGCAGAATCATGTTTTAGGAAGAGTATGGGGCCGCAGTACCCGTCAGACCCTGGTGAACTATGCGGGGATTCTTCCGCCCAAACCCCCCCCCCCCAGGCATCTTGTTAAGAACCATCCATCCATCCATCAGCCGGCTGACCCCCCCCCCCCCCTCAGGCTATTTTCACTGTGGAGGGGGGAGACGCTACCTGTCACACTCTAAGGTGGTCACCACGGTGGGCGGTCAGAAAAAAAAAATTTTTTTTTTGCCCCAAGTACCCCAAATACCACACTTTGGAAAATTTTTGTGGGCCCACTTTTGGCAGGGAATTTTGACCATTTCACCTTAGAGAATTTGACCACCCAGCCTCCAAGGCAACTGCACTGTAGAGGGGGGGGGGGAGGGTCTGGTTTATCCGGCCATCCGGCCAAAGTGGCTGATCCTTAACAAGGGCGCTGCCCCCCCCCCCCTGAACACGAAACTAAGATTTTCCCCCCTAGGGCTATGTAGGATGGAAACGTTGGAAACGTTTCCGTTTCCGTTTCCTTCTTTTTGGCGGTGGATGGAAACGCCGTTTCTTTTCAAAAGAAACGGCTGGTATGCCACTAGTATACTGGCTGAAGGTCCGACCGGAAATGTGTGTCGAACGGCGGACCCCGCAATCCAGTGGGAAACCATGGACAAGGTGGCTCCGAAAAAGAGGGAGGAAAGAAGCATAAGAGTTGCGACCGCGTGGAGCAGACGCAACCACACGCATCCGGTTGTGATGACTTTGAGGTCTGCAGCTCTTTATACCAATGGCTGTTGTAGCGACGATGCTCTGTTATGCGAGGCCGTTGGCCAACGCGCTGAAGACGATCGGGAAAGCACATCCGCTTCCAATAATAGGCTATACAGATACGGTCGTTCAGGACAGCGGGAGCACCGCCGCGCCACAGGCTACAAGACCGGGGTTTTTCGGCGGCGTAAGACAAAGAGGGAGTGCAATCAGCATCAGGAGGTGAGAAGGGCACACGTATGCCGGGGCAATGTTGAACCCGCCAGAAAAGCGATGGCCACGCAGTAACGTGAGCGCTAAACATCGCTTGCCACCGTGCACCTTGCATACGACGACGGGTGGCAACCGTCACCGGAAGGGGCACCATCGGGCGGTGTTGTCGGAGCATAGACAGCGACGGCAGGAAGAACCCCACCGACAATGCAGAAGAGGACGGCAGATTCAAAAAGCCCCACTCGGCACGGCTGCCGATACAAGTAAACATGAGAAATTGGGTTAAGCAGCAGAGGACGAAGTGGTAGGCACAGAAGAGTGGAATCTGGTGTCAGAAAACCTCAGCATCCGCATGTGACGACATTCTGCATCATTAGCTTGTGGTTACCTATTTGCTCGTGTCAGATCGCCGATGAAAGAAAGCGGTGAGCATCAGCGACTGCTCTGCACAAACGAGACCGCGACGACACACAAGAAGGGGCCGAGCCAAGTCGAAGAACAGCCCAGGAAGGGCCCTGAAGAGTCAGAGAGCCCGCCAGAAGACGGAGGAAGAGAAGTGCCCGCTAGTAGATCAAAAGAAGAAGGTGATCCCGCCCTCTGAAAGGAAAGCCAAAATTTGGCTGGAAACGGACACACAGAAGGACCCGCGAAGTGGTATCCTATAGGACCCCTCAGCATGACCTTCCGGCGTTTCTTTTAAAAGAAACGGAAACGTTTCCGTTTCCGTTTCCGTTTCCATATTTCGAAAAAACTAAAAGAAACGGCGTTTCCATCCAACTTAGCCGGGCCCCCCCCCCCCCCCCCCCCCCCCCCCCCCCCCCCCCCCCAGGGGTACCTGTAACTCGGGGCCCGGGCCCTGGAAAATTTTCCAGGGTTTTGGCCCTGAACGATTACCAAAGGAAAAACTCTCTGGTGCGAGATGCAATTCGTTTACAATTCCATTCCAGGGCCCCAGACTGTCCTTGAGCTCAACGGATTCAAAAGCGTTCAAAACCGTCCTCGGAATGTATTTTTCGACACAGCCACGAAACCTGAAGGAGGTTTTCAGGTTCTGGCAGGTCTAGCTGGCTGTCTAAAGGGTACCACGGCTCAGTCACCCAAGGTCACAGGTGGCAAGGTGGGTGTTGAAAAAAAAAATTTTTTTTTTTGGGCCGGAATCCCTAAAAGCTCGCATTTCGGAAAGTTTTTGTCCCACATTTTTCCCAGGGCATTTTGACCATTTCACCTTAGAGCCTCCGCCCGCTCAGCCCCTATGGTAAATGCACGACTGTGAGCTTTTTTTATCAAATTTTATCAAGTTTATTTCTTGATTTTTTCTCGTCTTGCTCTCCGCTTGTTGTGGAAGCTGCAATATTGACGATTCCATCCTTGGATGGCGTGATTACCGTGGGCCTGGACCCTATCTGGACCCTAGCGCTAACCCGGGGCCCGGGGCCCGGGGCCCGGGCCCCGGAGACCCTGGATTTACAGGTACCCTTGCCCCCCCCCCTTTTGGCATCGACTCATATAGAGGTAGCCCGTGACGTATCGAGACGGCGCCGGCTCGCCCGCCAGCCAGAACGGCCCCCGGCTGTGCCAACGTCAACGCCGTCGCCCTCGGTAGCGGGGTCGCGGCCCGCACTGCGTCTCCGACGGGACGACCTACGCCCGCCTTAGAAGTACGCGGTAGTAGTGAGGCGACCGGAAACTCCTCGGAGAGATGGTCCCTGCACTCCAACTCGTCTCTCTCACTCTCTTCTTCTTGACTTCATTTGACGTGGGCGGCTTTGGATTTACATCTGAACGACACCTCAGCAGAAAACAAGTTGTCCGCAACTAACAAGTAAAATAATATCACAAACTACGCACTTCTCTTTTCTCTCTGTTGCGTCAGAGCTGCGACTCAAGTGTTCTCGCGCTTCAAGGAGCGATGACCGTGAGAACATGGAAGACCGAAACGTCACATTCCTCTGCCCCTTCTCTCACGCAATGGTCGAGGCGGCCTTGCGCCGACGATATTCTCAACAAACAACGATACCCTCATCAGAATGCTCGCCAAGCTCTTCGACCAGGTTGACGCCCACAGCATTGAGTACACGCTCGAAGTCATTGGGAAAGAACTCGGTATCCTTTTCTTTCGTGATAGCCAGTTGCAAACCCGAAAGAGAACGCTGACAGCGTGTTCGGGAGGCAGCTTCCTCACCCACGCAAATGCGTGAGGAATTCGAACCGCTTGCGTAGGACCCTCCGACACCTGAAAGCACGTCCAGGGTTTCACTTCAGAGCACGGTCACGAGAGACTCTGGTTCTTCCTTCTTCGAAATTGTCAGCGCGGTAGCGATGACAGGTGGGCGGGGAGAGGCCCCTGGGACTGCCAAGGCGTGACAGCCCCGCCCCTGTCCCTCCCAGGGAGCCGCCCCGAATATAGCCCGCCCACCTGACGGTGGAGGCCCACGCCCTTTGACTTGTTTTATGTGTTTTCTCTCTGCTCCCGCGGTGCATGAGTTTTGAAAAAGCATCTGCTTAAACTAAACGGAAAACTGGAGGAGGTTGCCGGTTGCAAAACCTCAAAGGACACCTTTGACTTGTTGGGTGTGTCAACCCTTGCTCCAGCGAAAGTTGCATTGAGCCGTGATTTTTGTAGTTCAATGTAATCCTGACCTCTAAGTTACATTGAACCAGGACCTCTAGTTACATTGAACCGTGTTCTTTTGTGGTTACTCAGTAACTTACTGTTCAATAACTGGCACCCACTCGTTTTGTAGGCAACCCCTACGAGATCTTCGAATGGATCGAGCCGCAGTCGGTGGGCAGCGGCAGCATTGGACAAGTGCACAAGGCGAAGCTGAAGGACGGGCCTTTGGTGGCTGTGAAGGTTTGCCACCCGCTGGTCCGGGAGCGCATTGCGCTTGACTTCCACGTCCTCAACCTCTGCGCCCGTTTCTGCGACTGGGCCATACCTTCCATTCGATGGGTCATGCTCCCGCACATGGTTTGTCACTTCCTTTCTTTGTTTTTCCTTTTCCATCGCTAGGGGCAGCAGCTGGATCCAGCCGGGCAGCGATACCTCTCCCGTGTATTGCGAGCGCAACTGTACCGAGGAAAGCCTGCTACATGGGAGCCGAGTTTCACATGTTCGACGATACTGCCGAGCCACGAGCCTACGGGTCAATGATCTCCAAAACCAAAGCACGAAGGCGTGGGACTTGGCTCACGCTGAACACGAACCTAGGGGCAGCAGCTGGATCCGGCCGAGCAGCGATACCTCTCCCGTGTAATGCGAGCGCAAGTGTACCGAGGAAAGCCTGTGAACACGGGAGCCGAGCTTCACGTGTTCGACGGTACTGCGGAGCCACGAGCCTACGGGTCACCTGGCCACTGATCTCTAAAACCAAAGCATCAAGGCGTGGTGTCCCTTGGGGCTTGGCTTACGCTGAACACGAACCTAGGGGCAGCAGCTGGATCCGGCCGAGCAGCGATACCTCTCCCGTACCGAGGAAAGCCTGCTGCACGGGAGCCGAGCTCACGTGTTCGACGGTACTGCAGAGCCACGAGCCTACAGGTCGAGTGGCTACTGATCTCCAAAACCAAAGCATCAAGGCGTTGTGTACCTTGGGGCTTGGCTCGCGCTGAACACGAACCGCGTAGAGACAGCCGCGTGATGCCCGTGTTGACCGTTACGCTCTTGCTCCACACGCCAAGTCTGCTCCCGCCATAAACGATCGTTCAGAACTGCATTCACTTCGTTTACGTCTTGATCACTCTGTGTATCTGTCTGTTTTCTCAATCTAGAGATCCCTGGTATCGGGGACACCGACTCTCGTACGAAACCTGTCCATCCAAGTGTCTGCTTCGAGTCGCCAGTAGGCATGGAAAAGGCTTCCGTCTACCCTCCAGCCCCCAATCCACACAGGCCATCTCGTGGACGACGCACCTGGCGCAGCAAATCGACCTCCGGATCGAGGCCGAGAACCTCGAGTTCTTCCTCCAGAACTTCAAAGGCTGCGATACCGACCGCTTTGCCACGTTCCCTACACCTATCAAAGGACTGGCCACCGCGCACGTGCTGGTCGAGACTTTCGTTGAAGACGCAACGACGGCAAGCGACGAATACCTTCGGTGTGTAGAAGACTTCTAGCCGTGGCCAATCGATTGTTTCCATTTCAGTCCATGTTTCGGTGCTTGCTCAGAAGTTCCAACCCAAAAAACAAACAGCATAAAGACACGTGGGAAAACGCTAAACCGGCACAGACAATACGAGGGCCCAGTTGGATGGCAACAGGCAACTCCGTTGCTGATGCGCGTCCGAAAAATCCAATTTGGTTCAACCCCGTGGCCTGAAACCTCGAGGTGGATACAATTGATTGATATACGGATCAACAATGCTAGCGAGACAACGGTGTCTGGATGAAACAGGCCAATGATAGGTGAGGGTCAAGCAAGGAAAGGTCCGCACAAGGTCAGTAGCTTGCACTCGGTCAGGCAAGTGTCGAGAGAAAGGCGTCCATCGCGCGGAGGTGGTATTCTATTGCGCCCGAGACACAACTTTTACTTATTCCAGGAACACAACCACCTCACAGCTCGCTGCCTCAAGAGCTCCGAACGCACCTGGCCGAAGTAGGGATGGACACATACATGAAGTTCTTGCTGCGGGACAACTGGTATGCACATCTCCTATACATGCTTAGCTGCATGATGCTACGCCATACTGTATCAAGCTGCAGCAGTACACGATGTGTGTACACAACCCACTAGAAAGGCGTGTCCGTAGACTCCGAATGGCAGTTGTCTCTTGGAAGGAGGCATCGTCCCCCGAAAATGTTTCTGGGACAAAGTTACTTAATCCCGGAAAGCGAAATACTCCTCATGTGAGCATGTGTTGTTGAATGACTCCTGTAGACACGGAGTGTGCATAGTGCGTTGCTCGTTGCTCAGGGTAGTCGAAGGCCTGACAATCACACTAATGCAACAAATTGGGCCCGCCTCAAGCGGGAACCCGGCAGTGGTCTCATCGATCTGCTCGACACCATGTTCGGTCGGCGAGAGAGGCAGTGTCCTGTCGTAAACATCAAACTAAGATTTTGCACCCTCCCCACCAAGGCTGCGGAGATCTCGCCGTTTTTTTTTTTGGCTAGTCAAACTTTGAGACTGTCAAAGAGAGAAAAAGAGCGAAAGAGTACGTACAGTTTGAACTTGATATACAGCAACAATCTGTGACGATAGACTGCACAAGCCGCAACAGACTACCTCGCCGTGTCATGCTTCAGTCGCTTCTTGCCGCGTACAACAGTGAGTAGAGAAGAGAACGAGTGTACAAGAATGGAGGTAGCACGAACTACCAGACCAGCGGAGGCCACCGCAAAAATGTTTCTTACCTTTTCCTTCTCCCTCAAAACCAGCACCAATAACAACGACTCCTCACAGGCTGCACGGAGATCTGCATCCTGGCAACATCATGATCCAAAACAAGCCGTCTCCCGGGAAGAAGTGGCCGGTGGTGACTCTCGTCGACTGCGGCCTGTGCCAGGACTTGAGCGAGGAAGAAGTCGAGGTCTCGAGGTTGGTCCTCCAAGCGTTCGCGTACTGGAACGATCGCCAGCTGACCGAGGCGCTGTGGCGGATGGGCAGCGGCCGGCGTCAGAGGCCGGAGGTCGATTTCGAGAAGGTGAACGCGACGTTCCGCGACGTCTTCGACTACTACCGGCCGTGCAAAGGCGACGACTCCGCGATCGTCGGCCGCCTGCTGGAGGCCACCTTCGACGCCGTCCGCGTGCACAAGCTGCAGCTGGAGCCCGGCTACACGTCGTTGCTGTTCGGCGTCCTTGTGCAAGAGAACTTCATCATGACCCTCGACGGGAACTTCAACATCATCAAACGCGTCGTGCCTTGGCTCGCCGGCCAGGGCATCATGACGAGCGGCATGGTCAAGAACTACACCGACAAACTGCCCGCCTTCTTGTTCCCGAAGCACGAAGACCGGAAGTCGGAGCTCGGCCCGGAGCTCGAAAAAATGGGTCTCCTGCGCGCGGAAAGCGGCAACCACCACGTCTCCTGGGACGAGGAGCGCAAGGGAGAGACGAACGAAAACTGGAAGCGCGGCATCCTCGAGGCGAGACCGTAAGCGGGGGGCGGGGGGGTTCTTTTCGTATATGAGCACAAGGCAGCCCCTCGAGTATTTTTTTTGAACAATAAGAGGTCAAAAGACGCCAATCTGTACGTCCCACGGGATCGTCGGAAACACAAAAAGGTCGGCGAGCGGAAACGGAAAGAGAACGGATTGGTAGCAGAACCACCGCCCAAAGGAAGGATGGCACGAAAAGTCGAAAGACACCAGACTGCACATCAATCAACCTCGGTTGATTGTCGGCAACACAGTCATGTGTCTCTCCACCCCCCCGACACACCAGACTCACACCGCTGTCCTGTCTGCAGACACTCAGCTCCCGCGCTGATGATGGCCCGCCTCATGTGTCCGTGGCTTTAAGGACCGAAACACGGCGCAGACGGGACCAGTGCAGTGTGGAGCACAGCCATCCCAAGCACGTTCTTGCAGCCCCCCCACGAGAGGCAGGTTTCTGCCCAAACTCCTCATTCGTGATCCTTTCCCGCACCAGTCTTACAGTTTGCGAGGTATGGTGGTCACGTAAAGGCCTGCACTCGTCCATTCTGCAGCAATATTTCTCCCTCTCTAGCTTCCGATGAAACATGCACCAGAGACTTGATAAGTCTGAAGGTGATGCACCACACAAAAAACAACAATAAAGGCGAATTCAGCATTTGAGCTCCCACCAACAACCTTGCCCAGGTTACCAACGAACACCGGAGGTGCGGTTGTTTTCTACTAGCGAGTTCTTGTACGGACCAGTAAGAGTGCCAATGCTACTCTTTCTATATTGTAGTCTATTCATGATAACCAACTACATATAAAAGGTGTCACGGGATAACGCTGCTTAACGGCAGTTGAGAGCATGCTGATCCGTGTGGTCCGTGTACTTAAAAGTTCCCAATGTTTAACGGCTTCGTCACGTGGGCGGCCCTGAGATGATTACCCCCTCAGGTGACACCACTTTATCTGTAGCCATACTTCAACTTGCTTTGCCGCTGCGCGCTAAACTGACGCCTGCCGCAGCAACAGCCAATGCCCCCGCCTGAACACGAAACTAAGATTTCCTCCTCCCAAAAAAAAGATATCAAGAACTAGCTTATCGAGCTGCAGCAGTGTGGGATGGGCTTCAGTTACGTCCGACACATTGTGGAGAACCTGCCGCACGTCCATCCACCAGATCCGAGCTCTTCCGTCAAAACCGAAAGAACGAACGCTCCGTCGCGCCCAGGGGGGCGGGGGAGCGAGCCAAATAAGGTGCCCCTTTCCCCCCTCCTTTCCCCCACCCCCCCTTTTTCTTTTGAATCAGCGGTGTTGAAACACCTGCTTTGAAAATGCTCGAGGAGGCTGCCACGTGCAAAAGTCTCCTAAAAGTTACGACGGGGGAGACCCTGCCTGAAGGACCAACCACCCCCGGGTGGGCTAGTCTGACACAGAGTTGTCAACAGGAAAATACTCGAGGGACTGCCTTGTGCTCATTTCGAAGGAGGCTAGAGGGGGAGAAAACAATACAACTACAAAGTGGGTCTTTTTTGTTGAACGCTTACGCCCGCCACTAAACCCAGGGTTACCTGTGTTTCGTGTGGGCTACAGCACATTTACCTCCTTTGATCTATCGCAACTGGCAGTCTCCTCAAGCATTTCCTACAAAGCAGGTGCTTATACAAAAAAAAAAAGTTAGTGGTGGTACTCATCAGCATACATTTGCTCCTTGGAGACTTGGACTCCTGTTCCGTCAGTGGTATGGTCCTTTGACAGAGTGAACCGATGCCTCTCATCTGACCTTTAAAAACACGGCTGAGGCACGCATGCTCTTGACAGACGCTAGCGTCCGGCATCGTGCATGCGTGTTACACAGTCGTTGGGTGGTTTTGACAAGGGGTTTCATCGGTCACTCGTGGGCTTCGTTACTTCACGAGCTCTTGTTCCGTCAGTGGGATGGTTCTTTAGCAGAGTGAGCCGATGCCTCTCATCTCACCCTTAAAAACACGGCTGAGGCACGCATGCTATTGACAGACGCTAGCGTCCGACACTCCTGTTTCGCGATTGTGGGGAGTCGTCGGCATGTGCCGTGCCCGCAGAACCGCAGGTAAATCCGGGGACAAAACACGCCAACAAACAGCAGCATCGAATTCGATAGGAATGAACCGGCTTACATAACGGAGAAGAGGACAGACCCACTCGTCAGCAAATAAAAAATGGTCCCGCTTGGCGTGCGTTCGACCTTCTTCACCCCTCAGCGAGCAAACTAAGGATCCTAGGACGCGAGCAAGATACGCTGTCGACAACGAAAAAGTTCAGCGAAACCGCACGCAGCTCTTGAAGACTCCCCCGGAGGGAGAAGGTTTCCTTCAGTGCTGCCGGGCGTACGCGTTCGACAGAAAAAAGACCAACTTTAGTGTTTTCTACCCCCCACCTGGTCGGGTTTCGCTCGCGACCGTTTCCTGAACAATCCTTCACTAAATCCGCGGTTAAATAACCTGGCCTCAGTGGTGCAAGCACCACGCGCTCTTCAAACCCAAAAAACACCCCCCCCCCCCCCCCTTGCCTCTAGCCCGTCGAAGTAAGCACCGGGCGGCCCCTCCCTCCGTATCCCCTCCCCCTTCCAAAAGCCTGATTCTCCGCCATCTGTTCCCGTGTGCCCAACGAGCGCCTACTTTGGGCACGGTGGCTGTTCACAGTAGCGTCGGTGGTCGGTCTGCATGCGTGCGGTGAACGCGGAAGTGCTTTCATCTCGTTGAAGAGATTCCTTGCGAAGCGCAGGTCTTGACGCGAAGAGTTTACCCCACCACCGTACGCTGGTACCCGGTTAAGAACCGTAACAATTTCCTCCTTATAATAATAGATAAAGCATGGAACCACAAGGAGTGCGTTCTCTTGACCTTTGTCGCTGGTCTCGTATCCCGCGACATGTGCACCTGCAGCATAATCACGTGCATTCGTGCTCTGCCGGTGCAACATTATAGAGCAGGTCTGAAGTAGACGTTGCCGAGTCTGCTTATCTGCTGCAAAAAAAGGCTCTTCTCACCTCAGCAGGTTTCACTGAACCGAATCTTCCGCACACCAGTTCTGGTTGCGGGCTTCAATCAGGGCAGTTTTGTTGGCCGAACCCGGCCTCCCGCTCCTTAGGTAAGGAGACGAAACCTGACCAGCCCGAACCGTCCCGGCGCAAGAAGACACGGTAAATGGCGGAAGAAGCAAGAACCACTCCACTCAACCGACACCTCCGAACGCACCGAGTCGTGCTTCCGGCGCGTGCACTCAATTCGTAGCATCGTCTTCGTTCGTCTTGGTGCGTGGTGGACATTCCGAGACGCGCCACACTCCTTCCGTTGGGTAGCGCTCTCCTCTTCCGCCGCAGTTTTCGTCATGACCCGATCACTGCACGAATGAACCCATGAATCGCCCTTTTGTGCACACCCTGCGACGCGCTATCAGCCCGCTCACCGGAACAACTATCATGAGACCTTATTCCCCTCACACACTCGCTCGTGTCAGATGGAAGCAATTCGATGCAGCGAGACGATACCCCCCCCCCCCATTCTTCTTTTCTACCCTAGCCCTGCGGCGCCGCTGCCTGAGTCAGCACTTTGCCCGTCCCCCCCGCCCCCTTTTCCTTTCAAAGTAAGCGCCTGCTTTTGGGGTGGCCATGGTCATCGGGTCGACGGGGAGGATCACAAATTATCATGGGCTGTCATGTGATCTGTTGTGATTCCGTGTGATTTTTGTTGTTAGTGTGGTACTCATTTGCTTGCAAATGACTCCCCACTAACGCAACAAGACGACGATTCTTGTTGATTTCTTGTGATTTAGAACGATTTTTTTTGTGATTTCTACTGATTTCTTGTGATCTAGAACGATTTTCTGTGAGGTCGTCAGCAGGCAGATGCTGTAGTGCACCTGTTTTAGAGTTGTCCCATGACAATTTGTGATTCCCCCCGTCGACCCGATGACCATGACCACCCCAGGCTTTGCAGCAAATCCGCTCGAGGGGCCCGCCAGGGGTGGATTACAAACGACGGAGAACTACCGCCTAGGACGTTTTCTTCCAGGCCCTTCTCGCATGTCGTGCCCGTAAGGAAGTGTCAGCTTGGAGCTGTTGCGAACAAGAGGAATCCAACGGGTTGATTGCACCTTAGCACTTCGCTTCGTCACAGCGGTGGCGAGTGGAATTGCCCAGCGCCCTGAATGCCAACGCTAAGAAATCAGGTCAAGCGCACGGTGCTGGCTGCAAAACTCTGTCTGAAAGAGCAAGTGACCGGAGCTATCCATCGGATCATAGGCCCGCGTGCCGCCGGGATCTGAACACCTTCCCGTAGGACTCGCATAAGATCCAACTCTGGATTGGTCTTAAGATCCCGAGCGAGACCGGAGGGGGACAGCTGCTCAACACAACGCCCCAGTGGCAAGAAGAAGAAGAAAAAGGCCGCACCTGGTCCAGGAACGTGACGGTCAACCACAGCTTGCAAAGCTTGAGTCGAAGGTAGCACAGTGCTACAACCCGCTGGTACGCCAGTGGCAAGAAAAATAAACAGAGGGCCTTCAGTGCCACATACGGAGAAGATCTATACGCATGCATGAGAGGCAGTGTGCTGCCTAGCGAGTCGCAGTCACAAATAGGGTGGGTGCCCTGAGTTTTTCAACTGATTGCTCAGACACGGTTGTAGGGGCCTTCTCCCCGTGACGGATTCGCCTGTGCTCTGGCAGCACGGGTGGTCCTGGCTGTGACGAGCTATGAACAGCCGCTTGACAAACCAGACTCATGCCGCTGTTCTGCAGACTCTCAGGTTCCGCGCTGATGATGGTCCGCCTTATGTGTCCGAGGGTTAAAGGACCGAAACACGGCGCAGACGGGACCAGTGCGGTGTTGAGCGCATATCCATTCCAAGCACGTTCTTGCAATCCCCCCCATCCTCCCCTCCTATTGTATCATCTTCCGACAGTCTCGTCCACAACATCTATCCTCAGTCGCCCTCGCCTTGTTCATATGAGGTCTCGTCAAAGAGTTGAAGAAAGGCAAGCCATACGACGGGAAAAAGGTATCAGGACAAACCGAGAGAAAGACTTCACCCCCCCCCCCCCCCCCAAAAAAAAAAAACGGCAAAAAAAAGCCCACGAAAAAAAGCAGTCACATTGTTTTTGTATCAAGCTTCAATTCTCTCCCCTCGCATGGTCCACTCAGTTCTGGCGGTCAAGAATTCACGTTTCCCACGTGGAACGGCAAACGCCGACGGGGACAATTACCCCTGTTGGCGCGGTGGAAGCAAGAAAAGCGAGTTCGAACCAGGTGGCAGGTTAGGACGATACGTCTACACGAATGCGGCAACAACGCCATTTGTCCTAGACCTGATAGAAGTTCCTGAAGCTGACACACGCACGGAGAATAGCTGCTCAAAGCGCCTCTCAGCAAGCCGGTCCATCCCTATCTCCTGGAACTGTATCGAATTGCCTGCCGCTGTTCATTGTAGCGAATCGAGGTCCACCACAGTCTATCAGCATCCCTATACATACATATATTTTCTTGGAGCTGCATTCCTCTGTCTATCACAGTGGAGTGAGGAGCGAACCCCAATCTCGAGAGCGAAGACGAAGAAGCGACGATCAACCTCGGCAACACGGCGGAAGACGACACAGGCATCGCCCAAGCGCCGTCGTAAGGAAGCAACCAGCGACGCGCAGCCGATGCACCTGGACGAGCAATCGAAGGGGAAGCGCGGCTCCAAACGCGCGCCTGAGCGCGACGATCAAGACGAGCTTAAGAGGCGAAAGCATGACACATCACGTGCGAAGAGATAACCGCGCCGTCGGCGATGCAGATTATCGCCACAGATTCTTTGCATTCTAACCCAAACTATCACAGTCTATCAGGAGGGGATGGACAGGCTTAGCTCTCAGGGCGAAATAGAGCCTACGGTTGTAACGTAACGCGCCCCTTCAGCGTCGCTCATAACCACCCAACGACTACAGCAGCCACAGGAGACTGAAGGCGCCTGAATGCCGCGTCACAGGGCAACCCATATATATGTAGTCGGCAGTCAGCATCTCAGCACTTCCTTCAACGAGACCACGC
Source organism: Diplonema papillatum (assembly GCA_030068145.1). Classification (NCBI taxonomy): domain Eukaryota; phylum Euglenozoa; class Diplonemea; order Diplonemida; family Diplonemidae; genus Diplonema; species Diplonema papillatum. The sequence continues at coordinate 318,456 of JAPJBO010000013.1, forward strand.
GTCGTTGCACTTCAAATCAGATTCCTGAGCCGGTCCGTCCCTATCTCTTGAAACTGCATCGAAGTGCCTGCCGCTGTTTATCACAGCGTAATCACGGTCCACCACGGTCTATCAGGTCCATCCCGAGCCCCTAGAGCTGCATCGAATTGCCCGGTGCTGTATTCTTCGGTCTATCACGGTCTATCAAGAGGGGATGGACCGGCTCAAATCCCGCAACCGTCTGAGCATTCCTCGCTTGTCTCCTTCAGGATCGAAAAAAACAGAGAAGACAACGGTCGCACAAGCCAACACACTGCAAAGCAAACGGAAACGAAAGGGGGACGAAAAAAAGGAAACACAAACGAACGAGAAAGAAGACCGGGATAAAAACACTCCACCAGCCCCCCCTTTCTCCCACCTTCCTCTCCCCGCGAAAATAAATAAATAAATAAGAAGACCACGCCACAATTTGGATAAAGAGAAAGAAAAAAAAGGCTCTAAAAAAAAAGGAATTTCAAGCGAACCTTAACTCTAAAAACCTGCCCCCCCAGCAGCGACCAGCACGAAGGAGCAGGTACAGCAGACAACAATAGAAAGCTGTCGAAGAACTATATCGTGTGTCGCCAGGATCTTTCCAACTGAACAAAGCCAAGAGGCCCACACGCCGCCTCAACCAAAGTAAAAACAAAAAATAAAACACACGCACACGCACACGCACACCAAAAGAGAAATGTCACAGCCGTCCGTCTTGAAAATCCCGGTCATGACACTCCCCGTCATGAAGAAGGAACGCCACACAGGGGTCGTGAAGAGCTTCAGCAACAGCAGCGGCTTCGGGTTCATCGACTGCGACGCGGCTAAGAAGATATACGCGCGCGACGTGTTTCTGCACAAGGCGCAGGCCGGGGGCATCACGGTGGGGTCGAAGGTCGAGTTCTGCATCGAAGTGAGCGAAAAAGGCATGCCGCAGGCCCGGGAGGTGCGGCTGCTGTCCGACACGACGAACAGCTGGGGCGCCGGCGAGCCGGGAGCCGCAGGCGGCCTGCCGCAGCCGTCGCTGTCGCCGCCCACTTCGGGCAGCCTGCCTGCCGCCGGGATCCCCATCCACACCGTCAGGTTGCCACAAGGGCGGGGGGACGACGCCGCGTGCGCCAACCCGCCGCTGACCCCGCCGCGGCTGAACGGCGCCGGCAAGCAGGCGCTCCCGTTCCCCCGCGCCGCCGCCTCCAACCCCTCCGACGACAGCGACGATTCGTCGAGCGAGCCCGAACTCCTCTACCCGCAGCAAGCCCAGCAGCACCAGCAGCAGCAGCAGCAGCTCCAGCAGCTGCACTTCCAGCAGCAGCTCCAGCAGCTCCAGCAGCTGCAGATGCAGCAGCAGCAGCAGCAGCAGCAGCAGCAGCAGCAGGTCCCGCCTGCGTTCCTGCAGTTCCTGCCGGCGTTCAATCAGCAGGTGGCGGCGGCCGCGGCGGCGTCGTCGATGGGCGCCGCCGGGCAGCTGTCAGCCCAGGCGGCGTCCATGAGCGCCCTGCAGCAGCAGCTGGCCGCTCTGCAGCTCGGGATGGCCTCCGGCAACCCGTGCATGCTGACCGACCTGGCCGCCATGGGCGGCGGCATGCCTGCGATGGGCGGCGGCATGGCTGCGATGGGCGGCGGCATGCCTGCGATGGGTGGCATGCAAATGCCCATGTTCATGTGCCCCGTCTTCTACCAGTACCCGGCCGCCGCTGCGCCAGAGGACGGCGGCAAAAAGAAGTGAGACCCACAAACCGGGAGTCCCAGCCCCAGCGATGCTGCGGTCTAGCGAGTCCGCAGTCAAACGAGTAGGGCGGGCGCCGTGAGTTCTTTAAGGTAACAACCGCGGTTGTCAACATCGAAAAGTGCCTATTGGCTGCGTACAGGCGATAACGCATACGCACAAGCACAGAACATGCCGATTGGCCGGCATGGGTGCTGCTGGTTGTGACGAGCGGAAGCCGTCTGCCAAACCAGACTCACACCGCTGTGCTGTCTGCAGACACTCAGGTTCCGCGCTGATGATGGTCCTTGGTGTGTCCTTGGCTTCGACGGCCGAAACGTGCAGGTAGGCTCAGTGAGTCGGTCGCAGTCTATGCGAAGAAGGTGCTTCGTGGGTCCTCGGATGTAAGCCAGCCCGAAACCCCCATAGCAAGTGGGCCGAGTCGTGTAACACAGACTACCACCGATCATTCTTCGTTCGAGCCTCTACCTGTCAGGGGTCAATCACGGGCCACACGCGTCTGTATCTGGTGAATCAGTCTTGGTCCCCCTGTAATCAGGACTGGAGTTGACTGGGGGGACAGCCACGAAGCTGATAGCGTTTACGTCGCGCTAGCTGTTGGAACTCTCGTTTAGCAGCACGAGTGTGCTGAAGGGGAACTAGAGAGGGGTTCTAGACACGCCTGATTGCGAGCGTGAACCATGAAAACGAAAGAAAAATGCCAACGCACGGAGATAGCTTCTCCCCCGAAGAGAGTCTTCCACGCGGCGCACGCAAAGAACGAAGTCATCATTTGATCGGTTGCTGCTGATTTGCTGATGTTGAGCCATTTCACCCCCTGCCCGATGAATTTGTGTGTGTGGTGGTGCATGGCCGCTCCTGGTTGGTGGAGTGATTTGTCAGGTTGACCCTTAAATAGGTGGGCGTGTCGTTGTAGGGGGTGTCTTTTGGCATCGGCGGCTTGCTGCTTACCCGAGACGCGCACTAAGGGGACTGCGCGCGACTCATAGCGCGCGGAAGAGCGAGTGTTGAGTCCTGCAGAGCGTAATCGAGTTTCGTGTAATGCGAATGACCCGTGTTTCGAAGCGTAATCGAGCGAAAACCCGAGCCTAATCATCAGTGTATTCGCTGCGTAATCGAGCTGAGGTCGCTTTCAAGGGGGGGTAGTAGGTGAGGGGTAGGTGAATTGGCTCATGTTCATAATCACTGCGAGACCCTCTCTCTTGTCCATTCTTGCATTTCAGGCCTGCATGCCCCATCAAAGCAATCGAAAAGAAAACAAAAGAGCGTTTTACCACCTTGCGCGGTGTCACGGGATGTTTGGCAGCCGCTGCTAAACATCGCGTGAATCCATGTGGTTCATGCACTTAAAAGAACTCGATGCTAACAAACAGAACGTGGGCGGCGCCGAAGCTTTACCAGCTTCGGCTGACACCATTTGCGGACTTAACCATGGTTAAGAAGACGACTCAAAGCGTTTGCAAAATAACACGAAAAGCCTCTTGGCAAAACCCGTTTTCGCATTTCTTCTTGCATAAGCACCTGCTTTGTAGGAAATGCTTGAGGAGACTGCCAGTTGCGAAAGATCAAAGGAGGTAAATGTGCGTGTAGCCTACACGAAACACAGGTGAATCTGGTTTAGTGGCGGGCGTAAGCGTTCAACGAAAAAGACCCACTTTGTAGTTGTAAGGGTTTCTCTCCCTCTAACCTCCTTCGAATGGGCACGAGGGAGTCCCTCGAGTATTTTACCCTGTTTCATTTTCAGGTTAGGAATTCTGATCAGCCACCAAAAACACGTTGTCCGCGTCTTTTTAGCCTTCACAAACCCCACCAAGCCCCCTTGATTAAGATGGATATCGGGCGAGAATGCCAATCCATCTTAAACACGGGGGTGAGGTAGTCTACAGTGCCCCGTGTTTAAGATGGGTACCCCCCTTGATTAAGACGGATACCGCCAAAACTCGAATTATTCATCATCTTATGCCCGGGGGGGGGGTAGGTACTTATAAATTAAAAACTACATAAGTTAGGAGCCAGACGGTACTTGTTAGGGGCGGGATATAGGGGAACTTACCTAAGTAAGTAACAATCTTGCGGGTTGCCCTAAAATTACATAAAACAAAAGGCCTGTAAAACAGAGGCGCGCCACACAATGCGCCGTACCGGGGCCTGCGGCGCCGCTGAAGCGGCGCCGCCAAAAAGAAATTAATTGATTGATCCACAAAGAGTGGTGCCGAGAACAATAGTTCCCTCATATCCCAATGGGACAACAAATTTTGTTCCCTTATATACCAACCAACAAATTTTGTTCCCTTATATCCTAATGGGATTGCCTTGCCCAAGGTAATCCCATTGGGCTATAAGGGAACAAAATTTGAAGCGGTGGGATATAAGGGAAATTCACCAAATCTTAATTCAACCGTCGTAACAAGATTGGCAGCAGGACCAGCACCAGCAATTTCAATTCGGGAAGCAGTCAGCACATCCCTACTTCGCATCCGGTTGCGCTGCAGCTTCTTGCATGTTTGCGTGTTTTACGTTACGGATAAGTTGGCCGATTTTTCCCATCAGCATGAGCCCCGCGTGCTCGTGCACCCGTATCCTATTTTACACTCTGCTCAACGACGCCTTTTCAAAAAGGGAAGGGAGGGGTAAAGTCATCTGCACTATGATCGACGGAATTCGCTCTCTAAGTACGGAGTCAAGTCTCGTCTGTATACGCGATGCGGTTTACCGAAGCCATCGAGCGCCACGGCCAGGGATGGATACGTTTACTCGCTGATCGATGCTACGGCATTACAGCAAACGCACTATGCAGCCTGAGTTCAGCCCCGCGCACCTAGCGCTCACAAGGCAACCCATGATCACTTCGGTGTGAGGGATCAGTCCTGACCGAGCCTAATGCCTACCGGGCGCCTGCTCCGTTGCGGTGTTTGCTTTTCTGACCAATGCGTTCCACGTCTGAAGGGTCCTTGCGTTAAGTTCGCGCCTTCTGTGGGTATACAGACTTGATCACGACTTTTGGAAACGAAGCTTACTCTTGAGATCCGGTGTGGAGGGCCATTGTTACCCGACAAAACCCACTCATGCAGCCTGAGTTCAGCCCCGCGCATCTACGCTCACAGGGCAACCCGTGATCACTTCGGTGTTGGATCAGTCCTGACCGAGCCTATTGCCTGCCGGGCGCCTGCTCCGTTGCGGTGTTTTGAAAACTTGGTAACTTTGTGCTCAGCGGTCCTACGAATCATGTTCCACGTCCTGTATTTCGTACTTTCAAACTTAATCCATGAATCATGTTCTACCTCCTGTGATTCGTGTGGACTTTTAACAACCTTGTACCTTCCTACAGCAGGACAGGTTCTGTATGTGTTCATTGGGTAGCTAATTTTGTCCCCGTTTCTCCCATTGGAAGAAACCAAGGACCTAAGACCCATCCTTCCTGTTGCTCTTGCAGCACCAACCGCCAGGGCTTGGTCTGGTCAGGCTCCAGCCTCCAGCCTGCCAGGCTTGTCGGACTGTCTGCTCTGTCCAGGCTGTCCGGGCTGTCTGGTCAGTCCGGGCTGGTCGGACTGTCTGGTCTGGTCAGGCTGGTCGGACGGTCTGGCCAGGTTCTGTGGTCAACAAATTTTGTTCCCTTATATCCCAATGGGACAACAAAATTTGTTCCCTTATATTCCAATAGGATTGCCTTGCCCAAGACAAAATTTCAAGTGTTGGGATTAAGGGAATTACACCTTAAGATATAAATTATAAACCACGCATATTATTGCCCTATAAATTAGAGGCTGGACGGTAGGTGCCCTTACATCCGGTCGGTTCAAAACAAATAAGTGCCCTTACATCCCGAACCGGGATATATGGGCACCACTGACCGGTCACACGGAGACCCTAAAACCCCGGAATTTCAAGCGAACTTTAACTCTAAAAACCTGGTGTTTCAAGCGAATTCTCAAAAAGAACAGACAGCCACCAATCATACGCCCATTTGGGATCGTCGGATACACTAAACCCCCCATCTCTCAAATCTATTCCCCCGAAAAACCGACCGCTTAGCACAAGTAACACCCCCCCCCCAAGGGTACCTGTAAATCCAGGGTCTCCGGGGCCCGGGTTAGCGCTCGGGTCCAGATAGGGTCCAGGCCCACGGTAATCACGCCATCCAAGGATGGAATCTTCAATATTGCAGCTTCCACAAGAAGCGGAGAGCAAGACGAGAAAAAATCAAGAAATAAACTTGATAAAATTTGATGAAAAAAGCTCACAGTCGTGCATTTACCATATGGGCTGAGCGGGCGGAGGCTCTAAGGTGAAATGGTCAAAATGCCCTGGAAAAAATGTGGGCAAAAACTTTCCGAATTGCGGAGTTTTAGGGATTCCGGCCCAAAAAAAAATTTTTTTTTCAACGCCCACCTTGCTACCTGTGACCTTGGGTGAGCCGTGGTACCCTTTAGGCAGCCAGCTAGACCTGCCAGAACCTGAAAACCTCCTTCAGGTTTCGTGGCTGTGTCGAAAAATACATTCCGAGGACGGTTTTGAACGCTTTTGAATCCGTTGAGCTCAAGGACAGTCTGGGGCCCTGGAATGGAATTGTAAACGAATTGCATCTCGTACCAGAGAGTTTTTCCTTTGGTAATCGTTCAGGGCCAAAACCCCTGGAAATTTTTCCAGGGCCCGGGCCCCGGATTACAGGTACCCCCCCCCGGATTCTCAAGCGAACTTTCTTTCTAAAAAAGGGCTGGGGTGGCGACAAGTTTTGACCCCCGTAAAGCGGTCCAAAAAAAGTCAAGAATACCCCCATAATAGCGGTACGAAAAAGAAGAAAAAAGAAAGAAAAAGAGAAAAAAAAAAAAAGAAAGAAGAAAAAAGCCGCTCCTGGTCCAGGAACGTGACGGTCAACCACAGCTTGCAAAGCTTGAGTCGGAGGCAGCACAGTGCTACACCCCGTCCGCTCTGCCCTGCTGCTGACCGTCTCGACGAGCTTGTGTTCACGTCGGCGCCACGCCCCAAGGTGCGCCAAGCCTTGATGTTTTAGGTTGGGAAATCGGTAGCCACTTGATCCGCAAGCCCGTGACTCTGCAGAACCACCGAACACGTGAACCTTGGCCCCCGTGTAGCAGGCTTTCCCTGGACCAACACAGCGGTACGAAAAAGCCAAAAAAAAAAAAAAAAAAAAAAAAAACACTACCCCCCCCTGAGAGCTGGATGGCCTTAGAAGAAAAAGTCAACCCACCACCTGGGAGCGGAGGCAGTTCACCAAAAAAAAAGTCATCTAGGCGCATGGGGGGCGGCGGTGGGCGGGGGACTCACGACGAGGAAGGAAGAGAACGTTTCCGGAGGAGAGAACAACAAAAGGATCACACCGATACTCTTACCTCGTGTGACCACCACCCTTAAGTACCCACAGAGCACAATGGATATCTAGAGGTACCCGGAGACTTTAAAACCCTGGGGGTTCAAGCGAACACGCAACGGACGATCAGCACCAAGGGATCAACGGCAGAGCTTCATCACGTTGGCGGTGTCGAAGCTTCCCCAGCTTCGACTGACACCAACCGTGCTTAACCACGGGCATTAAGACGTACGAACACTTGGACCCTAATATCTTTTACTCCAATAAAGCTGAAAACACCTGCAGAATACCACGAAGGTCCTTCGGGCAAAAACCCGAACCCAAAACATGCATTGTTCTTGCGTATAGGTATCCACCTCTCTGAGGGGGGCACTTTTTGTGTGGATGTAACCACTGTTCCGGAAATGTTCCCTTCAGCACGATTTTACAATGAGAAAAAGAGAACAAAGCCAATCACAAATCTAAGATACTAGCCAGGCGGCGCTTTCTTCCGGAAACCAGTGGTTTTCTTTCGCTCGGAAAACTGGTTGACTCAAAAGGAAGCGGAGTCTCGGTGGCTGTGAGGGAAAAACCCCCGCTGAAAACGAAAACAACGAACCTACCACCCCCCGAGGGTCTAGCCTGGCACTTGCTGTCAGCACGACGCAGTTGTTATGCACATTCACTCGTTTATAACAAGTGACCTGACAAGTGAAAATGCATAACAAGTGGCACTTGTTACCTAACAAGTGGCACCAACCAGCTATGTCCAAAAAGAAAAGCTAACTGAAGTGCGTCGTGAGTGGGGAAAAAGGGGGGATGGGGGGTGGGAGAGCTCCCAGCCGCAGTTCTCGCACCCAATCAAGCAAACAACGCTGCGCGCTCCCACGGGATCGACGGCACGTGCGGCGGACATTTTGAAGGACCTCTCAACAGTTACTGTTGCCTGGCATTAGTTGTCAAGCAGGGTCTGCCGCACCCATCATCGAACGAAAGGGAAACGGGAAAATAAAATTGATTTCGAACGACCTGGCGGCAGAACAGACCTTCCGGGAGGGATCAGCTGCCTCTCTGCTTGTCGTCGGAGAGAAAAATAAAATAAAACGTGGTTCTCATCTTTTGTGTGAACGATGCACTGATGATACTAAATAAATATAGTTGATAGCATGCGTCATGCCACTTACCATAGCAGGTGAGCATTGCTGGTGCTTGCAAACAAAGGTCATCCGGAGACCCTAAACCCCCGGAATTTCAAGCGAACTTTAACTCTGAAAGAAAGTGCCGCACAGATTTCTGTTGTCGCAAAGATCGAAGATCTTAGAAGATTGATACTATTCTGACGAGTATGCGGGCTATGCACGACCGACTCTCTCCCACCCCCTAGGGTCCATTGTTGCACCGTTTGGGTTGTTGACACAATGGCACATTATTGTGGATGATTGTGTCGGTCGCATGAGATGGTTAGTAAGCAAACACGAAAGTGCTCACATACTGTTGTGTGTAAATGGCGGAAGAAGCAAGAACCACCCAACCGACACCTACCGAGTCGTGTTTCCGCCGCGTGCACTCAGTTCGTATCATCGCCTTCGCCCGTTCGTCTTGCGTGGTGAACATTCCGATACGTCACACTCCTTCCGGTGGAGAGCTCTCCTCTTCCTTCGTCGCCGTAGTTTTCGTCATGTTTTCCTCCTATTGACAACATTCGACTGGCCTCCGAAATGCAAGCAAATTGCTAAGCGCGAAGCTTTGCTTGGCTATTCAACGCGCACACCAGTTTTCCGAGTAGCGCTGGGTGGCTCCCACCAGACCGCAACCGCGGCTGTCTGCCAGCAATCTTCTGCACCAGACTTCTTTCTTTTCCCAAGGTTCGTTTTTCCGTGACTGCACCCTGGCAGCAGTTCTGGTCAGAACCGGGCTCATCGGCAAAAATTAATGGCACCGCCTTGGACTCGAATCACTCAGTATGGTGGGCCTGTCTGTCTTCTTGGTACCTCATGACCGTCTCTTTTCGTGTACTTTTGGGGCTGCTTATATTTTGCGCAAGTATTCATCATGCATAAAGAAATGGCACCGGCTTGGACTCGAATCCCTGCATTTTCTGGGTGCTTCGGCACTCTGTGGGAAAATCTTCCAGGAGGACGCCGGTTGAAGTACGTGCGCTCGGCTAAGGCCGGCGCGTGGAGAGACTGGGGGCAGCAGTTAAAGTTCGGGGAACAGTAAAGTTCGGTGAAGCTCAGTTCGGACGACGCTAAGTTCAAGTGATGCTAAGTTCGGGCGAAGCTAAGTTCTGGTGCTAAGCGCTGGTACAGGAGGACGCCGGTTGAAAAATATTGGAAGGGAATGTGCGGTAACCCTCACGAAACACAGGTTAATCTGGACTTAGTGCGGGGGATGAGCGCTCAACACAAAGACCCTCTCCAGCCTTCGCACCGGGCGGCCCCTCGAGTATGTGAACATGAGCAAGACCAAAGCGTGCCTTCCCATAGATGGCAAAGTCTGCACCCCGAGCCCAAAATCATCGGATTTGGCATCGTTTGATTAGCCATTTTTCAGCAGCTGTTACCGGAACGCTAATGCAGTTTTGAACTTGTAGTGTTTGTTTTCAAAACCCGATAAGAAGCCGACAGAGGCAAACAGCTCTTGATGAATGAAGGTATCGGATGGCATGGGCAGTAAGTCCTACTACTGGACTCTTCGTGGACCGCCTGTACTGCTTTTGTGTTTGCTTCTTGAAAAAAGAAGTCCGCAAGCGTACTAAAAACAATGTTCTGTATGGGAAGGCTTCTGCGGGTTTTTGCACAGCGTGCTGCTTGGACCCACTCGAGTCTTCGCGTTTTTGGCAAAGAAGAGGCCCCGAAGAAAGCGTCCACAAAGCAGCCAGCGTTCCCGACAAGGCGAGTGAGGACTGCGGCAGCAAGATGCACGAAGCATGGGGCACCCTCCCCGGGGCTCCGCGTGTAAAGGAGGCAGTTGCCCCCAGATACGTTCAGCCATCAGCACGTGGGTCATGAAACATTGAACTTCAACCAAACGAGGCTACACTTCCGGACAGCGCGTGGTCACCACGAGCAGCCGGCAGGAGCTTCAGCTGTTGACGTGAGAATGCTGACACATTGAGCTATACTCCGCTTCAGGGGTTACCCGTGATTGGATTCCAACACTCATACACACACTTAACAAGCTTGCTTGAGCGCCTTCGGCGCGTCAAGTTGGAATCCTTCCGTTTCTGAGCGAACTCTTCATATCCACTCGCCAAAAGCGAGGTTGGTGGGAAACCCCGAAAACGGACAAACGCAGGCCCCACCGTTTGCCTTTCCCCGTTCGAAAATATCCGTGGCTCCTGCACCTCCGCTGCCCTCCGATGCCTCTCCATTTGCTCTGCTGCAAAAAAACAGCTGGGAGAACGGAGCCACAGGCGTGCTTCCGACTTCCCTGGAATAGCGAAGAAACGGAAGGCATTCCACACCACACACTCACACACAAACGCACATCGACCCCTCTTTTTTTTTTTATATTCTTTTTCAGAAAAATGGGAAAAGAACAATGCAACCTCCATGCGCAATTCTTCTCAGTCAGGCAACTCATTTTTATGGAAGGACACCGCGGTGGCGGAGGGGCCGCCCGAGAACTTCCCGGAAAATGGTTCCCGCAACCCGTCCGGCGAGGTGGAAGGGTGTAAACAGGGGATTAGTTTACGTTGCAGATTTAGACCAACGGTCTAAATCTGCAAACCTGAGCCGGTCCGTCCCTATCTCTTGAACCTGCATCGAAGTGCCTGCCGCTGTTTATCACAGTGAATCACGGTCCACCACGGTCTATCAGGTCCATCCCTAGTCCCTAGAGCTGCATCGAATTGCCCGGTGCTGTATTCTTCGGTCTATCACGGTCTATCAAGAGGGGATGGACCGGCTCAAAACCGGGTTCCGCCCGGGGGGGAAATTTTGTTGTGAAAATGCAAAAACAGCGTTTTGCAGGAAAAATAGGTGGGGGGTGGCACAGCGGTGCGCCGAAGACGCCGGGGGCGCTGGAACCGGCTGCCTCAGTTTTGCTCGGATCGACCAGGATAGGAATGAGTTGAGAAAAGGACCCGCGGCATCATCAGCGAAGGGTAAGTGTCGGCGTCTTCGGACAACGTCCTTGCTCCCGCTGGCCTGACGTGGTTAAACTCGCAGGCTCATGTCAGACACAGCGATCTTCTACTACCCGTCTTGAAACACGGACCAAGGAGTCTAACACGTGTGCGAGGCTTAGGGTGTCAAACCCACAAGCCGCACTGAAAGGGAGATGCGTCCCCACGAGATGCATACAACTCCCTATGAACGGTCAAGATCTGCAAACCCCAGGAGTCTGAACTAATCCCCTGGCCTGGCAGCTCCGAAAAAAATAAAACAGTCGCCGCACCCACCAAGCGGCAGGATGGCTGGATGCTGCCTGGGATGTATCTTCTTAGCGCGGCGTGGGACCGGAAACGATCGTTCGAGGCGCCCCCTGCCTCTCTTGAGAGGCAGGCTGACCGCCGGGACATCCTCGGAGATGGCCCCACTTGGAGGGAGCAGGGCGGTTCTCTTCGAATGTGGTCCTGGCGCTCTTCGAATGGCAGGCTGGCGGGGCCGCGGATGGGAGTGCATGCACGGTGTGCGCACCGGTGGGGGAGTATTAAGCTGTGCGGCCCATTTCGCGGGTGTGACACACCCGCAAGCCCAGCGTGAAAAATCCGGTGTGACACCCGCAAGTGTGTCCAGTGTGAATCCAGTGTGTGATCATCTGTTATTTGCGGTGTCCACCGGAATTTACCCGGAATTTTGCGGGTGTCGCACTGGTTTCACCGCTGGATTTTTTTTTGCGGGGGGACAACTGGGCACTTTTCCAGGGTTTTCGAGATGTTGTCCATTTTTGGGTCAGATTGACTGGTCCAAAATTTGGGTCCAAATTGTCCAAATTCTGGGTCCAAATTCTGGTCCAAATTCTGGGGTTTACACTGGATTTGCGAGTGTGTGGGCCTTTGAAGCGTGGATGATGCCTCTCGCGCTGCTCCCCTTGAGGTTCCTGGCTCATGCCAAAGCGCCGCCGCCCGGGTTAAGGGGTTGCGGCATCAGGCGTGGGCCAGGGCCAGGGAGACTGTTCGGAGGGGTCACCACCCACCGTTCGCGGGCTTCGTTACTTCACTGCCCCCGGCTCTCCCCGGCCTTCGTCATATAGTAGCGCCGGGGCGCTGGAGGGCAGACCCATGTGATACAAGCCGCGGCTACTTTTGGACAAAGTTGCGGAGGTGTGTCAGCTCCGAGCCACCGAAACGAAAGCGCTGGCCAAACCGCCTCAGAACCACTCCCCACAAACGGTCAATATCTGCAAACCCCTGGAACCGCTGAACTAATACCCTGCTTTTTTCGCTTGCAAAAAAAAAAAAAAAAAGAACGAAACCAACAAGCCACATCCAGGCCTGTCGCTAATTTGAGATTTCCCTCGGTTCCCGAGAACGATCATTCGATCGTTCAACGATGGAAGAAGAAGGTTTCCGTCACTCGCAAGCCGACTTTTTACCAGTGCTTGCTTTGCCATCAGCCCATGTAAAAAAGGGAACAGTATTCTTTGTTTTAGAGTTCGGTCTTGACGACGAAAGCGCACCACACGTCAACGACGTCGTGCCCATGTCCAAATGGCTCGTTTTTGGTATAGGAGCGCGCTTGCAGTTCAGTTGAAGGAAACCGCTTGCAGGTCGCTCAGCATCTCGGTGTCGTCATGCTGTGTCATTTGTTGGGTCAAGGGGTCTGACACGGGGGGTAGCGGAGATAGTCACGAGTACGTGGCGACGTATTATAGACGCCGCGTCGGTCCGTGTCTGCTGCCTTTTCTTGTTGGCGTCCCAGCGTTTAATCTGCTTGTCAGACCTCCCAGTAGTGTCCCTTCAGTGCTACGCGATTTGGACGAAAAGGACACCCGCGTTTGTATTTTCTTGTCCTGATCGTACTCGGCTGAGGCATCCTTCTACGATGAACCAATGGAAGAAAAAAAGAAAAGGGCCGCTCCAGGAACGTGACGGTCAACCACAGCTTGCAAAGCTTGAGTCGGAGGCAGCACAGTGCCACAACCCCGTTCGCTCTGCCCTGTGGCTGACCGTCTCACGAGCTTGTGTTCAGCGCGGGCGCCAAGCCCCAAGGTGCGCCAAGCCATGGTGCTTTAGTATGAGAAATCGGTAGCCACTTTGGCTTTGCAGTACCGCCGAACACGTGAAGCTTGGCTCCCGTGTAGCAGGCTTTCCCTGGTACCTAACTCTGAACCAATGGAAAAGGAGAATCCCCAAAATCCGAGACGTGGGACGCCACTTAGCGACAGGCCTGAGTCACATCTCCTCTATCAAAGAAAAAGCACGAATTTATCAGCTTACCTCTACCACCCCTCCCCTAAGCTACGTTTGAGCATCTTGCAGCACCAGCCCAAGAGGGTGGGTCCTGTGTGTGTGCTGTCGTGTCCTTGACGACCGAAGTGCCAGATACCTGGGGTTGGTTTTATGCTAGCAATGCCACGGAATAAAAACGATAGTTGAAGAAACCGAATATTTCCAGAGTGACACATCGTCTTTTTCCATCGATTTGAAAAGTCGATTGCGTTCCTCTTAAGATTTTTACATCAGCTTGGAAGGAAATCTCGACGAAGCTGCCACAAAGAGCCGAAGGGACCCAAGTGCTGTAACATAGGAAGTGAGGTCATGCGGGCCTATCCCTACACGACAAGGCACACAAACATAGCAGGTCAAAAGTCCTGAGTGAAAAACAACACACGGTATAGTGGGTAGCCGAAGGCCTGACAATCACACTAATGCACCAAATTTACACAACACACGGTGGTGTAAGCGAAGAACGAATCGGATAGAGGTTGCCAGCTGCAAAATATGAAAGGAGGTAAATGTGCTGTAGCCGACACGAAACAGCGGGTTCAGTGGCGGGCGTAAGCGTTCAACAAACGCTTACGCGTCACTTCCCTCGCAAAAACTCCCAGGAGACTCTAAAATCCCGGATTCTCAAGCGAACTATTCCTCTAAAAAGTCAACGGGGGTAAACGTTGGGGCTTTCCAGGTTCGGGGGGTTCAAGCCAAGATCATGAATCCTCGCGAACCGTTTCCAATCCGTGCAGTGCATTGTTGATACCGCGGGCACGAAAAAATAACACAACCTTAGGTGGCCAATGTGAAAGTGCGCGAATGGTCTACACACCCCCCGCCACAACCGGACTCCCCTGGAGCCGGTGTGAGTCTCCGGTTGACCATTGAGCTCGGCCCATCCAGGCCTGTCTTGGGTTTTTCTTTTGCTGAAAAGATTCCGCTACGCAACAAGCGATTGGAGGGGGCGTTCAATTGTTGCTCCTACCGTCACCTCCCCCTTTTCGTGTGTTGAGCACATCCTTCCACCCTCCTCTTTACCTTTTGATAGTATGCAAATACGGCCGGGAATATTCGACAAGACCTCTTGAAGTGTTGCTCATGATTGCGCGAGTCGGAAACCCTAACATACCCGAAACAGGCCCGATGGATGGGACTTTTTGAATTGAATTCGTTGATGGAATGTAAGAAGCCAAGAGAACCGTTGCCTGTGATCCCATGGCACGGCAACAGTACCAGTCATGGTCACAAGCACGGGCCATTCCCCTTTTTCGTACACGATTCGTTACAGTTCCCCATTATTAGTCGGTAGTCGCAGTAAAGAAGACCGGTCGGAGCTTGGTGTCACAGGAAACAGGGCAAGAGGGCCATGCTGAGTTGCAACAAAGGATCCAGTACATCAAGAATGTGTGCCATCTACCTTGTGGCGAGCTTTCCTCAATTCTGAGCGCAGTGACAGCCACGTAGCTGCACGGCGGACCACACCTTGGAAGAAACAGCGACCAGAATGAAGAGACAGCGTGCGGACAAGATGCATACTAGCGGCTACCCCACCCGTGGCTTTCAAGGGATCTCTTTTTTTGGGGTTTTTTTTTTTGATGGCTACTTTCTGCTGTGGAAGCGGGGATTTCATCCATCATTGCCGACGCCCCCTCTCGTGAGTAAAAACAAACAATAATAACACCCCTGTTTTTTTCCCTATCTGTCAAGAGCTGCGTGTGCTCAACTTCTCCGAGGGCCGTCCACAGTACGACACCACTGGGCCCTGCCTTTTGAAAAGCGTGATTCCCGCCCTTTTTTCCTCATTTTCTTCCTCCCCAACAAATGGGGGCCTTGCACACGACCACAAGCTCGACCAAACTTGTGGGTGTGGGACTGTCCTCTTCTCGGCCGGACGTGGAGAGAACCGGTCGAGCCACAGCGACGACGTCGGTGGGAAGGAGGTCCCGCGACTGCTATGGCGTGACCAACTCTGCCCGTCCCTCCCAGTGAGCCGCCCGGGTCTAGCTTACCCGACGGCGGAGACCCCACACCTTGTTGACGTGTTTTTTTTTTTGGGCTCTCTCTCTCACCCTCTCTTCTCTCTCTCTCACACACACATACGCATACCACACACACACACCCTCTCTCTGTTGTATATGATCGCAGATCTTTGAGTATTCCTATATACGGCGCACGCTTGCACTAACGCATACCACACACACACACCCTCTCTCTGTTGTATATGATCGCAGATCTTTGAGTATTCCTATATACGGCGCACGCTTGCACTAACGCATACCACACACACACACCCTCTCTCTGTTGTATATGATCGCAGATCTTTGAGTATTCCTATATACGGCGCACGCTTGCACTAACGCATACCACACACACACACCCTCTCTCTGTTGTATATGATCGCAGATCTTTGACTATTCCTATATACGGCGCACGCTTGCACGTGCACAAACTATGTACCCCGTTCCCATCCCCGAAATCATGAAAGGTCGCCCCTCGCGTGTCCGATTCGCAGCATATTTGTCCACGAAGCTGGAATCCTTCTGCTCAAACCCCCACCCTCTCTTTTGGCACGATGTGGACTCGCCCTGCCCTGTTTGGGGGGGGGTTCGCTTATCTTCTGGAGAGACCAGCTAGCTGGCTGTTTCGGGAGGACCGAACTAACATTTTGGAGTCGTCGTGTGTGCGTTTTTGGGGAGTGTGGTGCGTACACGAACGCAACCTCCTCCCGTTTGAGCATTGGACTTCGCATCTTCTGTTGTATGCGGCGTTTGCACGTCTGATTCCGGTCCTCTCTGGTCACAACCTGTCAGTTCGGAGTACGCGGAACACAAGGGCGAGGGTTGTGTGTGGGAACAAACGCAGTGCGAGGGAGTTCACACGAGGGGGTCACTCAGGCGCAAGGTCATCCTCGTCTAGCTACTCAACTTCGAAAAAGCGCGGCCAGAGCACGTTGTTCCAAACCCGCGACCTGGTCATAAACGTTGGAGAACTAGGGCACACAGCGTGAACTCCAGCCAACGACAGTCTGCGTCTCAGGTCCTCTTCGCTCGTGTAGCATCGTGCTTTCGCCTCTTCAGTTCATCCCGATCGTCGTTCAGGTGCGCGTCTGTTGCTTGTCCCCGTCGTCTGCCCTCCCTCTTCACAAACTGCGTCTGACTGGAATTTGTTTACGCCTAACGACTACCGCGTGACAAAGCATCACAGTCAGTTCGCGGAGAGAGTCCGGCGCATTTCACCCCAGTAGTCCGATCCGACACTCAGAAGCAACCAGTCCCTCAGAGCATAGGAACGGCGAGTTACCAGAGTCACGAAGTTTAAGCCTCGAGGTCCTCTAAATGGGAGCTTTCGGGAAGTATGTAGCATGCGAGAACCCCCCCCCCCCCCCCCCCCTGATGCACCTCTGTGCAAAAAAGACTTGTGGGAAACACTCGTGCCCGTGCCGCCATACGAATTTGAAAAGAACACATGCACACAAAAAGGTCACCCGGAGACCCTAAACCCCGGAGTTTCAAGCGTTTTTTACTTTTTTTTTTCTTTTAGAAAGCTTATTTCACTCTGAACAATAATACGGTTAAGGCTGAACTGAATCAAACAACAAGCAGGCAACAGAAAAAGCAATTTTAGAAAAAGAAACTCAAGCAACTTCCGTCGGCGGGAAACCTGCCGAAAGGAATCAACCACCCTTGGGTGGGCTAGTCTGACACTTGCTGTCGTTGGGAAAATAAACAAATCTTATTCTCAAAAAGAACGAAGTCGCCAAGAACGACGTGTATCGTCGACCGCACAATAAAGCACCCGAGCAACCTCCGGCGGAAAAGACCTGCCAAAAAGGAATCAACTGCCTTCGGGTAGGCTACTCGTCGTTGGGGAATGCAGGGAAGAAATCGGAATGTTCGAGACTGGCCACTCGATACCAGAACAACTCTCTCTGACGAAGTGGGCTGCCTGCCTTGACGAAGCAGACACGTGCGGTGTCGGAAAGAGGAAGGACACTCCGAAAAGGGCGACGGTCAACCGCAGCCAGCTTGAGCTGGGCTTAGGCCACCGTGGGCTCAACTCCGCTCTGCCCTGCGGATAGCCGTCGCCACGTGTTTGTTGTTGATGAAAGACTCAGCTACCTCACCCCCTCCTTGCCACCAATGTGTTCAGCTAAGTTCCGCTGTGTGTGGCAGAAGAGAAAAAGCTCTCTGCTCGGTAGAAAGCCTCTGAAAGTCAACCAACCACGGGTGGACGGTCTGACACCGGCTACCGTTGGAACGAAAGAACGCAGAGGAGCTAGCTCACCTGTTGTAACCAACCTGGTCAAGCAGCAGTCTTTTGAAATAAGAAAAACAACAGAGACCAGATACGATTTGTCGGTTTGAGGC
The DNA here is from genome assembly GCA_030068145.1 of Diplonema papillatum. Taxonomy (NCBI): domain Eukaryota; phylum Euglenozoa; class Diplonemea; order Diplonemida; family Diplonemidae; genus Diplonema; species Diplonema papillatum. The sequence continues at coordinate 336,248 of JAPJBO010000013.1, forward strand.
CCCTTCCGTAGCTTGGAAAACGGAAAGAGAAGCAAGCATCTCCATCGATTCAGAACGAGGGACAGAAGTTCCCACGCTCAACCCGCTCGGCTGTGCCATCTAAACAGAAGTCGGCAACAAGCGGTTCGGACGGGCGGGTTCCCCGCCCATCAAGTACAACCGGTTTTCCCTCTAGCCTAGAAGGTGCTGTCGGATGGCTAAAGATGGCCTGAGCAGACTGCTACCTTTGGTTCCGCATCCTTTCAAACTGTGGCTGACCAAGCCGCTGTTTGAGCTCTGCAGGGGTTTCGATGCACTCCAAAATGCGGGTACCAACAGCCCCGGCAGCTGGGAGGAATGGCTACCGAGCATGGGTGCGTGGCGTTCGTGGACGCGCAACTGCATGCAAACAAGCGTCACGCAATTAGCAGAGGCAGGTCACCACTCGTTCTGCAGTGGAGTTAGCATTAGCTCAATGTGTCGGGAGCAGTAGTTGTCGACTGAAAAGTACCGCGGATGCAGAACATCGATGCAGACGATGATGCCGCAAATGCAGCTTTCTGCGAGCAGGCAAGATGGCAAGCGAGAGAGCGTGCCGTACCCCAGGCAGGTCGCTCGAAAACGGCGACCCGAAATGGAAAATTCACCCCCAGGAACAATACCCAGCGGACTGGAAGCGCAGGCAGGCCCGGATGGAAGCATGAGGTGAAGCAGATGGGACAGAGGAGCGGAAAAACGGGGCCGCACCAGTGGCAGACCCGGACGTTGGGGTTAAACAATCGAAGAAGAAGTGTAAAGACGAGGAAACACCGACTCGGGCACACCGGCCGAGAACAGCCAATCATGGAACCCAGGGCACAATGGAGGCTACGGCGCGGTGGTGAAGTAACGAAGCTCGCTCGCTAGCATCCGGCAAGAGCCAGCATGACACATGAATTTGGAATTGATGCTTCATTTGGAAACAGCGAGGGCAGAGGGTTAATCTGCTTGTACTAGGCTCCTCGGTTCCCGTAGTATCGGGGGAGTTTGAGGCAATTGCTGGCTGGTGGTCGGTTGTAGTCCGTTGCGTCAAGCACAACCGGGCTTGCCCTCTAGAGGCTTTGGAAAATAGTGGTTCCTGTCTGTCAGAGATGTGCATTCAGCGCTGCAATGGCAAAGCATTCCAGGTACCTTCTGCGGTGGACCTACATATTAATTGGTGTTGGTTTTTACTCGACAGGACCCTGGTGCCGTCGGTTTAGCTTGATTGCAGCGATCACCTGTCATAACCTGAAGGGGTAGTGCAAAATAAAAAATCGGACCCCCCTTGAGTTTTTCCGGGTTTGTGCCGGGTTTGTGCCGGGTTTGCACCGGGCATATGGATCACACCAATATTGGCTTCTTTTTCAACGAGCGCCGATCTCAGCATTTTACTAGGAAAAGACAGTCAGGGGAAACCCATAATAGGCAATAGCACGGACTTCTTCCACCGTTTGCAAGCGTGCAATTTCACCTTCTGATGCACTCTTGTTACAGTCGGCACCGCGGGTCCTCCCCGGAAACAGTTTCCTTCTGCACTGTGATAGACAGCGGCACGCACCATGATGCAGTTCGAACAAGAAAATGCTAAATGCAGTTCGATAGAGAACAGAAACGCAACAACAAATTGCTTTTCTGCCTCGCGCGACCGCATGCATCCGATGGTACCGCTCATACTGCGAGGGAAAAGTTCAACAAAAGGGCTACAAAAAGAAACACGAACTTTAGCTCTTAAAAAAGAGGGGGAAAACAAAAGAAACCCCCAATGCAAACAACTACCATCGGTAGAGACGACCTACCAAAGGATTCAACCACCTCCAGGTGGGCTAGCTCGACATTTGCTTGCTTGCTTGCTTGTCTTTGGACAACGGAAATACTTGAAGCCGCGCTTTTGTTGTGAATGGTTGGGTCCTTTGACAGAGTGCCTCCTGCCTCACCTCATAGATGCGGCTGTGTCATGTTTACTCTTGCCGGACGCTAGCACCCGGTATTGTGCCACGCGTGCCACAGCGCTCTTGTTGCGTGAGGAGTCATCGGCATACTGATGAGCGCGCTATGCCAGATTTTTTGCTGCGACTAACGGTTGTAATCGTTGCTGGTAGCTAGTGTATCACTACACGTTCGTAAACAGAATCAAAATCGGAACTCTGTATTTCGCAACTGACGGCTTCCTCGAGTATTTCCTACAAAGTAAGTGTTATCAAGGTGAGGGGGCGGCGCGAAGAGGACAAGTACAGATGGGTGAACAAGAAAGAAACTCTGACGGAGAAGCCTAGACCAACACTACGGGCGTCTGCGTTTGCGTCGTGAACCCACCCTCCAAAGATGCCAAGCTCGACGGAGCCGCAAGTCAGGCGGGAATACGAAAATATCGGTTGCAAGCGACACCTTACTGAATCTTTCTTGTCGGAAATGCACATCCCATCAATCATACCCAGATGACTGGGCTTGTAGTCAAGGCGTAGCTTCCAGCAGATTTTCTGACAGATCCAGAATGTAAAGTCTCGGAGGGATGGATCGAACCCTAATTTTCGATACGCGTACTTATTACAGGAGAAATACGTCGCGTGATGAAGCGTCCTCCTTACGCGTACTTATTACAGGACAAATACGTCGCGTGATGAAGCGTCCCCCTTCAGTACAATAGTGCTGCGAGGAAGCATTGGCTCTCCAAGAGAAAACACTAAACGAACGACCGCAAACAAAACCTTACGGTGGAAACGTTCTGCGTCCCAAGGCTTCGCAAACGGCGCACACCACTTTTTCTTTCTTCAAACGAAGTTCCACGTCGTTAGGTACCAGGGAAAGCCTGCTACACGGGAGCCAAGCTTCACGTGTTCGGCGGTACTGCATAGCCACGGGCCTACAGGTTAGGTGGCTACCGATTTCCCAAACTAAAGCATCAAGGCGTGGCGTACCTTGGGGCTTGACGCTCGCGCTGATCACAAGCTCGTCGAGACGGTCAGCCACAGGGCAGAGCGGGCGGGGTTGTAGCACTATGCTGCCTCCGACTCAAGCTTTGCAAGCTGTGGTTGACCGTCACGTTCCTGGACTAGGAGCGGCCCTTTTCTTCTTGGCCACCTCCTCGCCCCGAAGTTTTACGATTGTTGTTGTTGTTGTCAGATTCACGCGCCTCACGACGAATGACGTGGCTATGCGCAAGCCTCAATGACAATTCGGATCAGGACGCTGGGCTTCGCTCTGGGCCATAGGTATATCTCGGTCCCCTTCCTCCTGTTGAGCACATGGCCACGTTCTTGCAACTCCCTCCCCCTGAACACGAAACTAAGATTTTCCCCCTGGGAGATGCAGCGTGCTTTTTACATAAACTAGGATCCCCCCCGACCCCCCCCCTCTTTTTGGAAGGGGGTGTTATTAAGCTGCTTGCACTATTAAGAAGATCTTCGTGGGACACGGCCAATTTTCTTTGGCGAACTCCGAACCGCATCTTCCTTTTGGTCCCTGCACACCAGCTCGTCTGTCCCTTCCCTATTCAGAACTCAGGATTTTTCGTGCTTTCCGAAAAAGATTTCAATCCCCGGATTCTCAAGCGAACTTTCACTAAAATGTACCAGTGGGGGGGCGCGCTTGCCTTGCCAGTCTCCTAGAAAGTAGGCAAACCCTGCAGGGACTCGTTGACTAGACCTCTTGAGTTGTGCTGCTCACTGTGTTGACCCTTCTTCTACAAGTGTCGGACGCCCACCATATCCAGCACCTTCGAGTGGACTTCTTCAGCGTGTGGGAAACTAGTAAAAATGACTGGTGCCGGCACTGCAGTAGTAAGAATGACTACTGCAGCAGCAGTAAGAGTAGCAAAGCAATTTTCCTTTCGGTCGTAAGCCAAACGATTGCGGAAGTCGGAGAACCTCACGTGCCCAAAAGCAGGGCCGACCCCTCCCTTTCGTGAGAAAACGCGAAGAACGCCTCTCTTTTTTTGAAAAGGGGGGGGGGGGGGTCGAATAGTAACACCTGTGTTATTATTCGGTTTGGCGAATAATAAAAAAAGTTCGGCTACCCGAACAGTAGCAGGATCAAATAGTGGGAGTGTTTTTAGACAACCAGACGTGTGTCAAATATCTGTTATTATTCGACCTCCCCCTTCGTAGCACCTGCTTTGGAGGAAATACTTGAGGAGACTGCCAGGTGCGAAATCTCAAAGGAGTTACATAACAGTACTCCGATGACTCCCCACTATCGCAACGCTGTAGCCCACGCGAAACACAGGTAAATCTGGGTTCAGTGGCGGGCGTAAGCGTCAACAAAAGGGACCCACCTTGTAGTGGTATTCTTTTCTCGCCCTCTAGCCTCCGTCAAAATGAGCACAAGGCAGTCCCTCGAGTATTTCCGGCCGCATGAAACGTGTGAGGAAACTGAACCGCCCAAGTAGGACCGTCTGATCATGATCATCTGTCAATTTTCCACCTGAAACGACGTCCAGGATTTGGGCTCAGGGGTAGTGCGGCAACGAAAACTCTAGTTTCCCTAGTAGTGCCACCTGGTCCGGGCTCCTGGTAAGTTCCCCGAAACTCCCCGACACTTCCCCGAAACTCCCCGAAACTCCCCGAAACTCCCCGATACTCAGCCCGATTTTTGTGGGAAAAAGTGGGGCTGCCGGTGGGTGGGCAGGTGTACAGGTTGGTAGTTGAGTGGACAGATGGGTGGATGGTGGTGGGCAGGTCGGTGGATGGGTGAACAGGTGAGTAGTTGGGTAGACGGGTGCGGGCAAGTGGGTGAGGTGTGCAGGTAGGTGTGCTAGTGTGCTTCGGACGCGGCTCTCTTGAGCCGTCCGTGTTCCTCCTCCTCCGATCCTCTTCCTCTACTAACCGGATGCATCTACCAACTGTAGCTTGGACTCCTGGGCAGTTGTTGAGGCACACCCTTCAGCCTGCGGATTCGGAGGGCCTCAAGGCGAACCAGCAGTTGCTGGAAAACCTGCAGGACCTGCCTTTGAGTCCTTGGACACAGGGAGGAGTCTGAACAGGACGCGTCGTGTGCATGTGCGCAGGTTCAACCATCATCTGACTCTTCTGTTTGCGGTTGCAACCTTCGGTACCACGAGTTTGCCATTCTTATGTCAAACTCTCCAATCCCCTCTTGGGTTTTGGTTTGGGCAAAAAGTATTCGCGCCCGCCATCTCCCGATGACCTTCCCACTTCTGACCACGCTGCAGCAGTCACGTGTAAACCGGGCAGACCCAGTCGTCCCCCATCTGGTCCCGAACGACGAGCACCGCTCCTGCACCCGAGTTTAGCCTTCGATGATTGGAAGCCGCATCGGAAACAGTGGGTCAACCCATCCCGGTCTTGCGTTATCTCTCTGTCCCAGTCGCCATAGCAACCGTATCCTGGCCAAGCATCATCCTGCAACCCTGCTTTCGGATGGCCATCGTGCCTCCCATTTTGGTTATCAACCTTACTACCTCGCTCGAATTGCCGTCTTCGACCGTAGCTGCCCCTGGTCCTGGTGGTTAGGGTTAGCATGCGAAGAGCCTGTGGCGATAATCTGCATCTGCTCTCTTTCGTGACTACCTCTTCGTGCTACCTCTCTTCGTCACTGGTACCTTATCTTGACCTCTGCCCGCCGCGGAGTGCACGTCTCTGTCTTCGATGATGGCGAGTCCTTACGCCGCCGCTTCGTTGCTGCGGCCGTCCTAGTGTCGTCGCCTTGTCTTCGGCGTTCTCGATGGCGGTGTTGGCGCCGGCATCCGCCGCTTCCCTTGTGGCGCTTTGGGCCGATGGTCGCAGCCTGCGTCTCGACTTCGGTGTCGCTTCGGGCGTCCCCAGGGGCGAAGGCCCGCGCTTCCGTCTCTTTGCCGCCGACTCCGCACATCGGCATATCGTGCTGCAGGCAGGCATCCGCGGTGTGAGTTCCTGCAGCATTCCGCGATCGTCTTGCACGTCCCGCACTGCGTCATCCTGTGCTTCTCGCAATACTTCACGGCGAGGCCGTCCCCTGTCGCGTGGTGTGCCTCGGCAGCAGCGCGCTACCGACGCTTGCCGATGCTTGCACTCTTCGCATTTCGCTTTGTGATGTCTCGTACACACTCTCTCGTCCTTGGTGGTGGCCTGCATGGCCATGCACTGGGTCTCCGCCGCCCACTAAATTTACCCTCTGCCCCTTCTTGCCGGAGGTGCCGTCTTCGAAGGCGTCCCACCAGCACGTCCGCCCATACGTGGAAAATACGTCCATCCCCCAGACCTCATCATTGAAGGCGTGCCTGTTCGTCCCCAGCTGCGACTCGAGCACGAGCATTGTCTCTGTACCCGCACGACCTCTGGTGGAACAGTTCCTGCTCTCCTTGCCGCAGCGGATCCTGTCGCTACCTGTGTCAAACCGTGCCAACCTGTACCTCCCAGTCTGTTTTTCCTTCTCAGCCTCTATCTTCGTCTTCGGGGCATAGCCAAACACGGGACCGCTCTGCGCAAGGTAGGGCCATAATAGCGTAGCCCCCTCCCCGCCTTCGCCAAGGCCGGCTGCAGGGAAAGTGGTCGCCACAAAGGAAATACCCCGAAACTCCCCGAATTTCCCCGAAACTCCCCGAAACTCCCCGAAACTCCCCGAAATTCCCCGAAATTCCCCGAAATTCCCCGAAATTCCCCGAAATTCCCCGAAATTCCCCGAAATTCCCCGAAACTCCCCGATACTCCCCGATATTTTCGTCTGGACCAGGTGGGTAGTGTCTCAGAAGCTGGAGTTAAAGTTAGAGTTGAAAAAGCGGGCATTGCACCTGCTTTTCGGGCGTGGACTTACACGCATTTTGGTTGCAGCACACCCGCTTTTCGGGCGTGACTAGGTCACACCCTCTTGAACACCAGCTTCTGAGGCTGGACCTCACCGCGCGTTCAAGGCACTCGCCTAGAAGAAGGACGTCATCCCATGAGTGGTGTTGACTTATCATCATGATCAGTTGCTGCTGATCTGCTGTTCTTCAGCTAGCTGGCTGTTTCGGGAGACCGAGCTGAGTCGTCGTGTGTGCGGTTTTGGGGAGTGTGGTGCGTACACGAAAGCAACCTCCTCCCGTTTGAGCATTGGACTTCGCATCTTCTGTTGTATGCGGCGTTTGCACGTCTGATTCCGGTCTTCTCTGGTCACAACCCAACGTCATCTGTCAGTTGGGAGTACGCGGAACACAAGGACTCATTGCAAGACCTACCCTCCGGAAGTGTTGTATCCGTTCTGTCAAGAGCTGCGACTCTACACGGTGGAGACGAAGAACGAGGTGCACACAACACGGCGGGGAACTCGGGAGGCTAGTCCCTCAAGGTTTCATACCCCACTTTGGGAGCCGTACACTCCCCTTTTTGCCCCTTTTTACCTCTTTCTATTTTGCATCCATAACATCTCGAAGAAGACTTGATGCTAGCATCAACCATGCATGAGAGGCAGTGCTCTGCCTAAACATTAAACTGAGATTTCCCCCCGTTTGGCGTTTACCAAACATGAAATGTTGGAGGAAATGAGAAGCTCGTCGCCGCAAACCGTGGCGTTTTCACTTGCGTCCTGAATCCAGCTTTACGTAAAAAACGATCAGGCACTGCGTTCAACGAAACAACTCTTTCTCCCCGTCATCATCATCATTAGTTTTGTATCAGCCGCGGTTGTGCGAGTGACGAGCTCTTATTTTCTTCCATAATCCCAAGTGGCCAATGGAAGCCGGTTATCTCCCCAAACCCTCGTTCCTGCTCTATGCTGGTCCGAACCTTTTTTTGTTTGCCTCTAGGCACAACCCCGTTTTCACACCTCTTCCTCCTCAACAAAGCATCCAAAAACGAGAAGATTTGCTCACTTACCCAGCCACCTCTTGCGTCGAGCACTACGCCGTCAAACGGGCAGTTTGATGAAAGCCGAGATATCCCCGGTAATTGCCACAGTTGCAGTAACATGGGGCGCTTAACTGGAAAACAAAATCCTTCACCAATTCTTATTCAGGGGAGTGAGGAGTTCGGAAACTCCTCGGAGAGATCCCTCGTCTCTCTCTCTCTCTAGCGTTATTTGCGGTTCAGTCACTCTCTCTTTTCCACAACTAACAAGTAAAAGAATAAAGCAAAACCACGCATTTCTTCTGCCCCTCCATTTTTTTCTTCCATATACTTCAACGAAACTCTCAGTCTAGATCTTGAGATTCTCTTTACTGCAAGCCAGTGGACCTGCAGAGTACGACCAAAGGCAGCCTCTTTCCCGGTTTCTCGTCCTCGTCTTGTAAAGCCCCTAAGCGAGGTACAAACGATTTCAATATTCTTTTGCGCCTGGGGACTTTTTGCTGGCAGTGGGGTGACGACCTTCCCTGTTGCTTTTTTTGTGTAACGACCCACGGTATTCTGTTGGCACGTGCCCGCTAGAGGAGGAACAACAACAACGAACTAAGACCTTGCGTTTCTTATTGGTCGGCACGAACCAACCCACCGTACGGCAGCATGGTGAACTATGAATTAACATGCAGGTGTCAGCCTCGCTCGTTACATTACGACGTACCGCAGAGGTGGTAGCAGCAATTTTTGTGTCCAGCGTAGTGTTCTCAAGGCATGTCATCTGCGCGCAGTTAACTATCTACGGGGCTTGTTCTGGAAGGTAGCCACTTGGCTGGGCCCGTGGCTTTTGCAGGACCGCCGACACGTATCGCATGTGTACAGGCTTCCCGGCGCACTTGTGCGCTTGCACGTCGAAGCGTGCTTTCTGTCACTCGTAGCCGCCACACGTTTCCTGGTGCCGAATGACAACGTAGGCGCATTGATACGATTGCAATTGTGCACGTCGCAGGTACTGATGCATTTCGGCACGATCGTATCTCCTGCATCCACACGCCAAGTGCTTCCCGTCGTTGTCGCGGCTAGTCGACGTCTACTGATGATTGATGGCTCACACAACGCCAGCGAGACTGGCGGTCGCGGCCAGCACGTTTCCTGATGCAAATTCGGCACGTAGTATCTGCTGCACTTTGCGATGTCCGCGTATGCTGCTGCAAATTTGGCAACGGTAGTACCTGCTGCACTTATGATGTCCACGTGTACTGATGCAAATTCAGCAACGATGGTACCTGCTGCACTTTGCGATATCCACGTATACTGATGCAAATTCGGCAACGATAGTACCTGCTGCACTTTACGATATCCACGCATACTGATGCAAATTCGGCAACGATTGTGCCTGCTGCACTTTGCGATGTCCACGTATACTGATTGCAACTTCGGCAACGATAGTACCTGCTGCACTCATCACAACAACAAGGTGCCCGCTAAGGAAGGTCGAGCCCCGCCTCTCGCAAGGTTCGTCTCGAATGGCCCGGCCGGGTACCTGTTGGCTGCCCGGCCTTAGTCGGGAACGAAGGAAACCCAGCCTACAACCAAACCAACGAGGAACTGTACACCGAAAGCGAGCAACCAAGCAAAGACGGGTCAACCCCGGAGACCTTAAAAGTATCGATACTTTGAACTTCAAAAAATACTCCAATGAACCTGAGGAAATCGCATGCAAGCAAGCAAGCACTAAAGCAAGTTGACAGGCACCCAGAGCGACGCACAGCCGACGACCGCACCGCACTCTGCTTGAGAAGTCGCGTGGGGAAATTCCTCACAGCGAAGTCTCCGCAGGGGGTGTCATTATCAGCCGGTACTGGTTCACTCGTTCTTTGTGGAGGCGGGGGTTCCGCCATTTTTGGTTTTTTTTTCTTCTTAATAGTACATCTGTACTGACGGGAACATTTCCGGAACAACGGTTGCACATGAAAGAGAAAACGAAGCCAACGAAAAAAGTGCTAATACAGGAAAACCCCCCCCAGAGAGGTTTATACCCTGTACACGCGAAGAACAAAACGAGTGAGCGGGCGTCGGCCTTCAGGCCGGTAGGCCCGGGTTCGAACCCCGCCCATCACACTTTGGTGTCAAGGGGGGGCCTTCACGTGGCGACACTGTTGACCGCACTTAAATAATTGAGTCGCGGCCGATCCCCAACCGCCAGCATCATGCACTTGATGCGACGCGGAACAAGTGCTTACAGCACCGCCCGACGAATAGAGGGCCACAAAAGTGGCAATCAACCGGTTGGGGGGTGCTTAGCAGCAAATGACCTGATGGCTGAGTGCACACCAAAGCAGGGCTGCATCCTCGTATTGTAGCCGTGTTGTGTATACGGCTTCGTGGGGGCCTGGTCAACCACCCCATCACAATAGGCGCAAACTTTCTCGACAGTGATTGAACAGTCGGGATGCCGGGGGCGGGTCTCCATGAAGAAGAGAAAAGTAAAGCAAGACCTGCTTCCTGCGCCTGCTGTCTCCGGCTGCTTCGGCAGACGACACAAACTACTACTACTACTACTCTCGTGCCCGGGGGCAGGACACCTTGTCCAGGTGGGTAGCGTCACCTCCTCGATGCGAGCTGGTTGCCGGATGGATGCGGGCAACTGCACATTTGTACCACCAACACCCCTCTGGGTGCTTCCAGGTTACGCGCAATCAGGAGTTTGAAACATGATGATTAATAACAAAAGCCCGCACCCACGCGGCGTTGACTGTGGCTGGTCTTTGTAAGGGCTGCCTTGATGTTACTTTGATCAAACTCACACTATGCTGGAACTACTACTACTACTACTACTACTACTACTACTACTACTACTACTACTACTACTACTACTACTACTACTACTACTACTACTACTACTACTACTACTACTACTACTACGATTTAAAAGCTACAGTTTCTGTACTTTATTGGATCAAAGAATGTCAGTCACACCTTCCCGATTCTTTTTTGCTTACCTCTTTTTCTGTAAGCACACTACCGGCCGTAGAAACCCGCGAGGGGCCTTACTTTCCTCTTTTTTGAAAGGCATACAGACACCCCCAACGCGAAGAAACCTGCAACACACCTCCCTTCTTCCTACTTGGTTCCTTTTTCCGCAAAGCAGAAAGCACCCCACACAACACACGAGTAGCCCCGACGAGCCTCCAGGCAAAAACCCGTTTTCACACCTCTTTCTCCTTTTGTCGCTCATGTCGAGATGAGGGACCTGAAGACGGGCGCTGCGTGGCGCGATTTGGGGTGTGGCCAGCGCGCGGCCGATGTGGCGCGTGATCTGCAGGTGGAGTACGTTCTGCCGGGTCATCAGTTCGGACCTGGTTGTGCGTGCTCGTTGGAGAGCAGGTTTGCGCCCCTGAGAGAGTGGCTGTATGCCGCCGAGTCGCTCGAAGGGTGGCGCAGTCGGCCGCAGTTCAAGGCGCTTGGGGAGTTGCTGCTGCGCGAGCTGCGCATAGAGTTCTTGTGTGCGCAGGGGGGGTTCTCGCGCGAAGAGTTCCGGATGCACATGCAGCTGGAGAGCGAGGACCCCCTGGACAGAGCGGTGGCCAAGCTGTGGCTAGAACGCCGGGGATTCGACGGCGGATGTTCCTCTGGTACCGGAGGCGGTGTTCGCGGACGGAAGAGGCGCATTCCCCCCGCGGTCCGACGCCGGCGCAAGCGCGATCAGCGCCAGTCGATGCCGCCGACTACCGTCTCACCTCCCCAGTCATCCGACGGCCCGTTGCCCCGCTCCCACGTCCGCTACCACGACCCCCAAGCCGCCCCGGTGCAGGCGCGGTGTGCCCGGCTGGTGCCCCTCTTGCCCGCTCGGTGCACCGCCCCGAGGGGAGATGCGTCGGGAGACGACACGCTGCAGCTTCCCCCCCAATCAATCGGCAATCCCCCACATTCAATCAACTTTGCGGGAGTGTCTCTCGTTGGACACCATCCGGGCACCGCCCGGTCGCCTGACTCCCGTGAATCCCATTCTTCCCCGATTGCAGGGGAACCCCCTGCGCAGCGACTCGGTGCGGCTTCAGACCCGCAGAGTGACGCAGCGCGTGACCCCGCAGGCGCGACGACTTGCGGTTACGCAGCGCATGACATCGGCCACGGCGGCGGTGTCGGGTTGGGCAGCACATGCCCTGATGCGCAGCGACTCGGTCCGGTAGAAGGTTCCCTGGTGGGACACGACGTGGCGTGCTCAGGCGGCGCGCTACGACCCGGTCCGGTTGAGGTTTTTGGGGAGGCGACATGTTTCGCGACAGGTGAATGGGAACCTGCCCTTGGGATGGCTCCCGGGGCGGTTAGCGGGTTTGACCCGTCATGTTTTACGGGATTCGCTCCGTCTGGTTTGAATCAAACCATTGTTCCATTTCTGTATCCTTGGGGTTCTCCGCAAGGACCGTTTTTCATGGGTGGTTCTGCACCTCCAGGGTGGTTACCACCAGTTGGTACCGCGTTTTCGCGGTCTCTTCCTCAACCTGGCGTTGTAGGGGGAACAGCTACACCAGGTGGGCCTGAAAGCTCCGGTGCAGCGGCGCCTGTGCACCACATCTCGGGAGTTTCTCCAGGGGGGTTTTCCCCCATGGCTTCCGCGCTTCAGAGCGTTCCGGAGTTCAAGGTTGCTGATCTGCTGCCTGCCGAAGAGTTACCCGCTCCGTCAGCCATGCCCGGCACTGAGTTTACTGCATTGCCGCCGCACGTAGGGGATTATCTGGCTCCGCTGAGCGACGTTGTGGGCCGTCGGGTCCACGGCTTTACCAGACGCGCGCACAACACGCGTCTTCCACAGTCGCAGGCGGAAAAGGAGGCACCTCTCCACGTGGCGGCGGTGCCGGCCATGGACACGGCGGCGCTCCGGCTCAGGATGAAACCTGACGTACGCGCGAGATTTGACTCGGTCTGCAATGCCACGTTTTTCCCCGTTCGTGACGATCAAGAAGGAGACTCGTCCGGGGGCCAGCAGAGGAGGAGTCACCTCAGGTGCTCCCACGCTTCCGAGCTCGTGAGGCTTGGCATTGCGTCGCCTTCCGACACGCCGGGCACTTTCCGCAACGTGCCTTTTACGGTCGTGGAGGACAAGGCGGGCCGCCTGCGTCAACGGTTCATTCTGTGGACGCAGGAGGCTAACGATGTGCTAAGCCGCCAAGGCTACGTGGCTCAGGTACCATTGGGCCATGTCTCGGAGTACCTCGATGTCGTAGAGTCCGAGTGCGCCACAACGCGTGATTTGCGTTGTGGCTTTTATCAAGTAAAAGTCCCTGAGGAGGCTCGAAAGAACTTCGGTTTTCTCGATGAAGATGGCAATGCCTACGTCCTAAATAGGCTGCCGATGGGACACTCGTGTGCACCAGAGCTGATGCACACGCTAACAGCTGTGTTAGCAAGCCACCCGGACTTCGTTGGGCCTGAATTCACGGCCGACGGGGTAACAGTCCATGCCTGGGTGGATAATATTCGTATTTGTGGATCCCGTGCCGCAGTGCTCTGCCAGACCGAGAAGCTTGATCGGCTGGCCGCACGGGTCCACGCTTCTTGGAAGCCCGAGGATAGCAACGACGCTTCCTTGGGCTATGATTTTATAGGGGTCAGTTTTGACCACGGTCGGAAGACCGTCTCTCCGGCGGCTCGCCTGATCGAAAAGATCCGGGCCGTCGATCTCTCTAGCCCCACCGCCGGCGATTTAGAATCGCTCGGCGGTCGTCTGCTCCATGCGAGCTCAGTCGTGAACGCGTTCCCCGGCTCGTTCTGGTTCGCCGTCAAGTTCTTGCGACGGATAACGAACAGCCTCAACAAGGGAACCCGCACGCAGTCAGAGACTGTGCGTGTGCCGGCCTCCATACGGAGGGATTTGCGATCATGGATCGATTCTGTCGATGTGAACAGAAAGTTCACGCGTCCGTCCACGAACCGCCCGTACGCGGTCTACGTGGACGCTTCCTTGCTGGGGTGGGGTGCTGTCCTGGTTGACCGGCAGACAGCAGAACTGACTGTGTTGGGTGGCGCGTGGACCGAGCAGGAGACTCGGCACCACATAAACACGCTTGAAGCACTGGCTCTGAAGAGAGCCGTAGATGCGCTACCCCCGTCAGTGGTAGGGAGCGCGGTCGACATCCATGTCGACAATACGACCGTGGTCGGGGTGGCGCGGAAGAAAAACTGCATGCTCAACAAGGCGTTGAATGACGCAGTTGTGCACGCGTTGACCCGACTACGCGATTTGAAATGTTCCTGGTCCATCTCGTGGATCAGCACGAAGGAAAACCCGGCCGATGTCCCTTCGAGAGTTGCCCTTGCCGCTGACGCCTCGGAAGAGGATCGACAGCGACTTTTACTTGCGGTGAGGGCATTCTTTACTCGCGAGGGGGCTGGTGGCGTGACGTCGTCCCAGCGGCGATCATAGCTTGCCTCATGGTCGGTGTTCTTCCCCTTCGTTTGTTTGTAAGTATCCGCTTTGGTTTCACCCTTTGTTTTCAGATGGAGTTGCACGAGCCGACCGGAGGAAGGGGTCAGCACAAGCCCCAGGAAGCCAAGCCAGTGCGAGAGGCCAGAAGACGCCAGCTCCAATTCCTACTACTACTACTACTACTACTACTACTACTACTACTACTACTACTACTACTACTACTACTACTACTACTACTACTACTACTACTACTACTACTACTACTACTACTACTACTTTGGTTTACCGTGGGAATTGGAGCAAAGCGCAAGGCAGGAGGAGCACCTACCCAAACCAACACCAGAAGAGTTTGGGAGGAGGCGGGGGTTACTACTAGTCACTCTGGCAGCAACAAAAGCCCAAACCCAGCAGGAGCAAAGAATGTCAGTCTCACCTTCCTCTTTCTTTTTGGCCACGGCGGAACCCGTCAAGTGGGAGAACCCACCAACAGACGAACGCAGGAAGGAGCTCAGGCCGAAGTTTGTAGAGCATCTGTGTGAAATCGGAAAGTAGGTGCGAGAACAGGCAAACCTTGTGCGCTAGCTTCGTCCAACCGTGAATCAATAAGCAGGGCCTACCCCACATTCTCACTGTCATTTGAGAGAGAGAGAGAGCGCTGCCAGAGGAACGCCAGCCGAACAACGGCTGCAGACCCCGCCTCAGAACGAGTGCGATGATGCCAGAAGAAGCCAGCAACAATTCCTACTACTACTACTACTACTACTACTACTACTACTACTACTACTACTACTACTACTACTACTACTACTACTACTACTACTACTACTACTACTACTACTACTACTACTACTACTACTACTACTACTACTACTACTATGGTTTACCGTGGGAATTGGAGCAAAGCGCATGGCAGGAGGAGCACCTACCCAAACCAACACCAGAAGAGTTTGGGAGGAGGCACTAGTCACTCTGGCAGCAACAAAAGCCCAAACCCAGCAGGAGCAAAGAATGTCAGTCTCACCTTCCTCTTTCTTTTTCTGGGAGGTCGGCGCTCCTTTTCCTTCTTCTGAGCTAGCCTTTGCAGAGGGAGCGCCTTCTCCGGAGGGTTTTTTCCCCTTGGCCTCCGCACTTCAGAGCGTCCCGGAGTTCAGGGTTGCTGATCTGCTGCCCGTCGAGGAGTTGCCCGCTCCGCCAGCCATGCCCGGCGCTGGGTTTACAGCTTTGCCGCCGCACGTGAAGGGGGATTGTCTAGCTCCGCTGAGCGACATGGTGGGCCGTCGGGTCCACGGCTTTACCAGACGCGCGCACAACACGCGCATTCCACAGTCGCAGGCGGAAAAGGAGGCACCTCTCCACGTGGCGGCGGTGCCGGCCATGGACACCGCAGCGCTCCGGCACAGGATGCGACCCGACGTTCGCGCCAGATTCGACTCAGTCTGGAAAGCCACGTTTTTCCCCGTCCGGGATGTTCAAGGAGAAAACGCGTCCGAGGGCCAGCAGAGGAGGAGTCACCTCATGCACTCCCACGCTTCCGAGCTCGTGCGGCTAGGCATTGCGTCACCCTCCGACACGCCGGGCACTTTCCGCAACGTGCCTTTCACGGTCGTGGAGGACAAGGCGGGCCGCCTGCGCCAGCGGTTTATTTTGTGGACGCAGGAGGCCAACGACTTGCTGAGCCGCCAGGGCTACGTGGCCCAGGTACCATTGGGTCATGTCTCGGAGTATCTTGACGTAGTCGAGTCGGAGTGCGCCACAACGCGTGATTTGCGTTGTGGCTTTTATCAAGTAGAGGTCCCGGAGGAGGCTCGAGAGAACTTCGGATTCCTCGATGAACAAGGCAATGCCTACGTCCTAAATAGGCTGCCAATGGGACACTCGTGTGCACCAGAGCTGATGCACACGCTAACAGCTGTGTTAGCAAGTCACCCAGACTTCGTTGGGCCTGAATTCACGGCCGACGGTGTGACAGTCCATGTCTGGGTGGACAATATTCGTTTTTGTGGGTCCCGTGCCGCAGTGCTCTGCCAGACCGAGAAACTCGATCGGCTGGCCGCACGGGCACATGCTTCTTGGAAGCCCGAGGATAGTAACGACGCTTCCTCGGGTTATGATTTTATAGGGGTCACTTTTGACCACGGTCGGAAGACCGTCTCTCCGGCGGCTCGCCTGATCGAAAAGATCCGGGCCGTCGATCTGTCTAGCCCCACCGCCGGCGATTTAGAATCGCTCGGCGGTCGTCTGCTCCATGCGAGCGCAGTCGTGAATACGTTCCCCGGCTCGTTCTGGTTCGCCGTCAAGTTCTTGCGACGGATAACGAACAGCCTCAACAAGGGAACTCGCACACAATCAGAGACTGTGCCTGTGCCGGCCTCCGTACGGAGAGATCTGCGATCGTGGATCGATTCGGTCGATGTGAGCAGAAAGTTCACGCGCCCGTCCACGAATCGCCCGTACGCGGTCTACGTAGACGCGTCACTGCAGGGGTGGGGTGCTGTCCTGGTCGACCGGCAGACAGCAGAATTGACTGTGTTGGGTGGTACATGGACCGAGCAGGAAGCTTGGCACCACATCAACACACTCGAAGCACTGGCTCTGAAGAGAGCGGTGGATGCGCTACCCCCGTCAGTATCAGGGAGCGTGGTCGACGTCCATGTCGACAACACGACCGTGGTCGGGGTGGCGCGAAAGAAAAACTGCATGTTGAACAAGTCATTGAATGACGCAGTTGTGCACGCGTTGACCCGACTACGGGATTTGAAATGTTCCTGGTCCATCTCGTGGATCAGCACGAAGGAAAACCCGGCCGATGTCCCTTCAAGAGTTGCCCTTGCCGCTGACGCCTCGGAAGAGGATCGACAGCGACTTTTACTTGCGGTGAGGGCATTCTTTACTCGCGAGGGGGCAGGTGGCGTGACGTCGTCCCGGCGGCGATCATAGCTTGCCTCATGGTCGGTGTTCCCCTTCGTTTGTTATGTGAGTATCCTGACTGGTGACCTTTTACCGTTCTCTTTCAACTGGAGTGGCCACGGCGGAACCCGTCAAGTGGGAGAACCCACCAACAGACGAACGCAGGAAGGAGCTCAGGCCGAAGTTTGTAGAGCATCTGTGTGTGAAAGCGGAAAGTAGGTGCGAGAACAGGCAAACCTTGTGCGCTAGCTTCGTTCAACCGTGAATCAATAAGCAGGGCCTACCCCACATTCTCACTGTCATTTGAGAGAGAGAGAGCGCTGCCAGAGGAACGCCAGCCGAACAACGGCTGCAGACCCCGCCTCAGAACGAGTGCGATGATGCCAGAAGAAGCCAGCAACAATTCCTACTACTACTACTACTACTACTACTACTACTACTACTACTACTACTACTACTACTACTACTACTACTACTACTACTACTACTACTACTACTACTACTACTACTACTACTACTACTACTACTACTACTACTACTACTACTACTACTACTACTACTACTACTACTACTACTACTACTACTACTACTACTACTACTACTACTACTACTACTACTACTACTACTACTACTACTACTACTACTACTACTACTACTACTACTACTACTACTACTACTACTACTACTACTACTACTACTACTACTACTACTACTACTACTACTACTACTACTACTACTACTACTACTACTACTACTACTACTACTACTACTACTACTACTACTACTACTACTACTACTACTACTACTACTACTACTACTACTACTACTACTACTACTACTACTACTACTACTACTACTACGATTTAAAAGCTACAGTTTCTGTACTTTATTGCAGGAGCAAAGAATGTCAGTCTCACCTTCCTCTTTCTTTTTCCTGTAGACACACCACCACCCTGAGAAACCCCGACACACCTCCCTTTGCTTTGCTCGATGTCGGGATGAGGGACCGGAAGACGAGCGATGTCTGGCGCGACTTGGGGTGTGGACAACGTGCTGTGGACGTGGTGCTGGAGCTCCAGCTGGAGTATGTCGTCCCCGGGCACGCGTTCGGACCGGAAGCCGCGTGCCTGTTGGAGAGCAGGTTCGGACCCTTGAAGGAGTGGCTCTATGTCGCAGAGTCACTCGAGGGGTGGCGCAGTCGGGTTCAGTTTGTGTCGCTGGGTGAGTTGCTGCTGCGGGAACTGCGCACCGAGTTCGTGTGCGCCCGTGAGGGGTTCTCGCGGAAGGAGTTCGAGATGCGGCTGCAGCTGGAGAGCGAGGATGCGCTCGACAGGGCGGTGGCCGAGCTCTGGTGGGAGCGCCGGAAGTCGGACGACGGCGCTCCGCCTTCCGAGCAGAGGCTGCGCAGGCGGAGGAGGCGCATCCCACCCGCGGTACGGCGTCGACGCAAGCGCGATCGGTGCGAGGCAGGGGCGCCTCCCGGAACTGCGCTTACAGGCAGCCTCCTCCCTTCCCAGGAAACCAACCAGCCTCCCCAATCAATCAACCCCGCGGAAGTCATCGACGCACACAGACGTGCGATTCGTTCTGCAGTCTCCGCTTCCCCGAACGCAGGGGAACCCCCAGCGCAGCGACTCAGCGTGGTTTCCGACCCGCAGAGCGACGCAGCGCGAGGCCCCGCAGGCGCAACGACTTGCGGTGACGCGGCATGTGGCATCGCTCACAGCGGTGGTGTCGGGCGTGGCAACACATGCCCCGATATGCAGCGACCCGGTCCGGTGGACGGTTTCCCGTCAGGGGGACACGTAGCGCGCTCAGGCGACTCGCTGCGACCCGGCCCGGAAGAGGACCTTTTGGGGTCGAGAAGTCTCGCAGTGGGCGGATGGAGTCCTGCCCTCGGGATGGCACCCGGGGTGGTAGGTGGGCTAGGCCCTTTTTTGCCGCCAATCCCTCTGCAGCCGGGGATGGAACCGCTAGGTGTTATGAGGTTTTCCCCCCATTCTGCTCTTGAGGTGTGGGGGGCTGACGCTCCCTTTATTCCTTCTTTCTTGCCTGAGCCGACCCTTGCAGAGGGAGCTCCAGGGGTTTTTGCCCCTTCAGCGTCTCAGAGCGGTCCGACGTTCAGAGTGGCTGATCTGCTGCCCGCGGAATATTTACCCACTCCTCCAGCCGCACCTGGCACTGGCTTTACAGCTCTGCCTCCGCACGTCGGGGATTGCCTGGTGCCGCTGAGTGACGTTGTGGGCCGACGGGTCCACGGCTTCACCAGACGTGCGCACAACACGCGTCTTCCCCAGACTCAGGCGGAAAAGGAGGCACCCCTCCATGTGGCGGCGGTGCCGGCCATGGACACGGCGGTGCTCCGACTCAGGATGAAGCCTGACGTGCGCGTCAGGTTTGACTCCGTTTGGAATGCCACCTTTTTTCCCGTGCATGGTATTAAACAAAAAAATGGTGAAAGCGCTTCCCAGGGCCAGCAGAGGAGTCACCTCATGCGCGCACACGCTGCCGAGCTTGTGAGGCTAGGCATTGCGTCGCCTTCCGACACGCCGGGCACTTTCCGCAACGTGCCTTTCACGGTCGTGGAGGAGAAGGCGGGTCGCCTGCGCCAGCGGTTTATTTTGTGGACGCAGGAGGCCAACGATTGGCTGAGCCGCCAAGGCTACGTGGCCCAGGTACCATTAGGCCACGTTTCGGAGTATCTCAGTGTGGTAGACTCCGAGTGCGCCACGACGCGTGACTTGCGTTGTGGCTTTTATCAAGTCAAAGTCCCAGAGGAGGCTCGAAAGAACTTCAGATTCCTCGATGAAGACGGCAATGCCTACGTCCTAAATAGGCTGCCAATGGGACACTCGTGTGCACCAGAGCTGATGCACACGCTAACAGCCGTCCTGGCTGGCCACCCAGACTTCGTCGGCTCGGAATTCGCGGCCGACGGGGTAACAGTCCATGCCTGGGTGGACAACATCCGAATTTGTGGGTCTCGTGCGGCAGTGCTCTGCCAGACCGAGGAGCTTGATCGGCTGGCCGCACGGGTCCACGCTTCTTGGAAGCCTGAGGATAGCAACGATGCTTCCTCAGACTATGACTTCATAGGGGTCACTTTTGATCATGGTCGGAAGACTGTCGCTCCGGCGGCTCGCCTGATCGAGAAGATCCGTGCCGTTGATTTGTCTAGCCCCACCGCCGGCGATTTAGAATCGCTCGGCGGTCGCCTGCTCCATGCGAGTGCAATCGCGAACGCGTTCCCTGGCTCGTTCTGGTTCGCTGTCAAGTTCTTGCGGCGGATTACGAACAGCCTGAACAAGGGAACCCGAACTCAGACAGAAAGTGTGCATGTGCCGGCTTCCGTACGGAAAGAATTGCTCTTGTGGATCGATTCGGTGGATGTGAGCAGAAAGTTCACGCGCCTGTCCAAAAATCGCCCGCACGCGGTCTACGTTGACGCGTCGCTACAGGGGTGGGGTGCGGTGCTGGTCGACCGGCAGACAACAGAACTGATTGTGTTGGGGGGCACGTGGACCGAGCAGGAAGCTCGGCACCACATCAACACGCTAGAAGCACTGGCTCTGAAGAGAGCCGTAGATGCGCTACCCCCGTCAGTATCAGGGAGCGCAGTCGACGTCCATGTCGACAACACAACCGTGGTCGGGGTGGCGCGAAAGAAAAACTGCATGCTGAACAAGGCATTGAATGACGCAGTTGTGCACGCGTTAACCCGGCTACGGGAGTTAAAGTGTTCGTGGTCCATCTCGTGGATCAGTACGAAGGGGAACCCGGCCGATGTCCCTTCAAGAGTTGCCCTTGCCGCCGACGCCTCGGAAGAGGATCGACAGCGGCTTTTACTTGCGGTGAGGGCATTCTTTACTCGCGAGGGGGCAGGTGGCGTGACGTCGTCCCAGCGGCGATCATAGCTTGCCTCATGGTCGGTGTTCTTCCCCTCCGTTTGTTCTTTTATGTGAGTACATCCTGACTGGTTTAACCTTTCCTTTTCGACTGGAGTGGCCAGGGCGGAACGGGACGATCCCGTCAAGTGGGAGAGAGCAGCTGTGTGACGGAAAGTAGGTGCGAGAACAGGCAAACCTACCTTGTGCACTAGCTACGTTCAACCGTGAATCCGTGAAACAACAAGCAGGTGCCTCCCCACATTCCCTCTGTCAAAAGAGAGAGAAAGCTGCCAGAGGAACGCCAGCCGAACAACGGCTGCAGACCCCGCCTCAGAACGAGTGCGATCATGCCAGTAGATGCCAGCCACAATTCCTATGGTTTACTGTGGGAATTGGAGCAAAGCGCATGGCAGGAAGAGCACCCACCCAAACCATCAACAGAAGAGTTTGGGAGGAGGCCGGGGTTCCTACGAGACAGTCACACTGGCAGCAACAAAAAGCCCAAATCCAGCAGGAGCAAAGAATGTCAGTCTCACCTTCCTCTTTCTTTTTCCCACCCTCCATCCCCCGCGTGACGTCGTCCCAGCGGCGATCATAGCTTGCCTCATGGTCGGTGTTCTTCCCCTCCGTTTGTTCTTTTATGTGAGTACATCCTGACTGGTTTAACCTTTCCTTTTCGACTGGAGTGGCCAGGGCGGAACGGGACGATCCCGTCAAGTGGGAGAGAGCAGCTGTGTGACGGAAAGTAGGTGCGAGAACAGGCAAACCTACCTTGTGCACTAGCTACGTTCAACCGTGAATCCGTGAAACAACAAGCAGGTGCCTCCCCACATTCCCTCTGTCAAAAGAGAGAGAAAGCTGCCAGAGGAACGCCAGCCGAACAACGGCTGCAGACCCCGCCGCAGAACGAGTGCGATCATGCCAGTAGATGCCAGCCACAATTCCTACTACTACTACTACTACTACTACTACTACTACTACTACTACTACTACTACTACTACAACTCTCGTGCCCGAAGTGGCGGCATTCAAAAATGAAAGAAAAACGACGAAGGTCACTGGAGACTTTAAAACCCCGGAGCTTCAAGCGAACTTTCACTCTAAAAGTAAGTGAATAGAAAAAGGCGCCGTCCCAAGCAACAACCGCCGGTTAAAACGAAAACCTGCCTGGAGGAAAGAAGCCGCCTTCGGGTGACGTGGTTTGACGCTTGTCGTGGGGGCAGACTTTATGCACTGGGTGAGGTAACTTACCTTGCGAAAGAGATAATCTAAATCCGGGTGGAAAGCTTGGTCGTACCACGCCTTGGGTTGGGCAGGGATGTTGGGTGTATTGAGAATCTTCTATCCTGGATCTGGCCTATCATTAATCGAGCTAACCCCCTGGGTGGGAAGGATCAGTTAGGATAAGCAGGACCAGAAATGGTAAGGGTAAGATCCGAATCACTCGTCAACAGTAGGTTCAGCGTCTTGAAAGGAGAAACTTGGCTGCATAACGGCCCTGACTACGGGGATGGGGGGAGGAAAACAAAATGGCAAGAACGGATGATTCTTTTGGGCAGTCTTCCGCCTCCTCACCAAAAAGGAAGTCGAACCAAAAAAGGGGAAGAGCTGGCCAAGTCACGGTGGCAACGTAGAGTAAAGTAAAGTAAAGCGGCAACTCAAACCGAAAGTGGGTGTACCGAGACGCTTACTTACTCGAAGTCCAATTCAAGAACGAAGAGAACCCCGAATCCAAGCAACACCACCACCGGTAGAGAAAATCTACCAAAAGGAATCACCCACCTCCGGTGGCTAGTGCGCTTGCTTTCGGTAGCGGAGGGGGGGGGGGGGGGGGGGGGTTTAAATGAATACGTTGCTGCAGCTCCCGTGTAATCAGATTCCATTGCTTCACTGAACCAGGTAAAAAAAAGGATCGAATTCTGGTGGCGCTGCCGTTTTGTGTGTGTTGCAAAATACGAACGTTAGCGCATTCATATCATGCAATTGGTCCGTCGCGCTTACCTAGCAGGATTATTTTAGTGTTGAGTTCCGTTCGGGTCCTTGTAGGGTCCTTTTAGTGTAATGTGCCGACATCCCGTGGATGCTCATGGTAGCCGTCCACTCACATCGGAAGGCGCAATTCCCCACGGCGGAGACCCTAGCCGAGCGAAGACCGCAAAGCCGTACCCCCCCGTGTTCGTATACCCGCACCGGAATAGGAACGACAAACCCTTTCCTAAACGACCCTGGCAGCGAAACCTGATAAAAGCAGGTGAATTTCCGCTAGTGCGCACAAACAAAGGAAAGCGCCATACTAATTTTTTGCTGGACTGTTTCTCTTTTTCTCGCTCAAAGCATCTGCAGAATAACACGAAAAGCCTCTAGGCAAAAACCCGTTTTCACATCTCTTCATGCTTGACACGGCCGCCTAAACATCAGACCACGATCTCCCCCCAGAACTCTGCACGAAGACACGATTCCCCGAATCAACGGATTGCCCCCGGGCGTGTGCATGGGGCCGATAGTAGGAGCATTGAAGACCCCCCCCTCACACTATTTAGGCGCACTATTTAGGTAAATAGTACGTGTGTTGGGAGGAGACTGCCAAATATGCGATGACTAGTCAATTTGAGCACATACAGCTGCTTGAATAGAGTAAAGAACGAGCTACACGAACACCGAATAGTAATGTTTCTTGAACCTCCCATTTCCCCAGAACCAGGTCCAATTCCAAGGACCCCTACCTTTAGCGCATCAAAGAGGTGGACAAAAAAACTAGCCTACATCTTAGACGTGCGCATACTGCTGCCGACGCGTCATTGCTGCTGTTTGCGCTCGATCGCAGGCGCCCGCCTTGCGTCACTTATTTGTGCGTAAGAAGACTTGCTCCCGAACCAGAACCAGATTCGGGGGGCACTCTTTATTAGAGTTAAAGTTCGCTTGAAATTCCGGGGTTCTTGTGTTAACAATGCACTGTTGATACTAAAAATAGTAGTTGGCGGCGTACTACATGAAACTTACCAAAGCAGGTGAGTTCCGCTAGTGCGCACAAACAAAAGAAAGCGCCATACTAATTTTTGTACGTAGACAGAAGAGCTTCTGTGCCCACCCGACTGCTGCGACAGCATTGCTCAACGTCGGGCGCTAGCACCAGACACGGGCAAACACGTCACAACCGTATCTAAAAGGTGGGACGAGAGGCCATCGGTTCACTCTGCCAACGTCAAGGCCACTTAAAGAGCAAGAGCAACGTGGGGTGTTGTGTAATAATAGGTATGTTATCAACATGTCGTGTGCTGCGTTACGAAGTCGGGGTTTTAAGTACCCGATTGCCATGCGAGGCGAGGTGAGTCTTGGGCACGCGGTGGGTGGGGCAGCAAGTTTACGGTGTTCGCAGTAGCAGCTGAATCTAATGCCGGCTGCGCCATCGTCGGCGCAGTCGTCCTATGGGTTACTGTGGGAATGCTTTGTGCGCTTCACTCGTTGACGATCTTGACTGACAATGATATTGAACGCGAAACCTAAACGAGTTGCACTTACGATGGGGTAACCCCCCGAGATAGCCGCTGAATGGTGAGAGAAACAGGCCCAGGAGGTCACACCACCAAACACATTTTTGTATTCGGATTCCTTTGGAATCCGGTGCCAACACCTTCCTAGTGAGTGGTTCGTTACGCGCTTAGCATTCCCACGATGACTCGACAGAATTGGAGCAAAGCATGGCAGGATGAGCACCATCCCGAACCAGCACCAGAAAAGTTTGGATGAGGCGGGGTTGCAAGTAGACAAGTCACTCCGGCGTTACTGAATAGACCAAACTCGGCAGGATCAAAAGAAAGTCAGTCTCACCTCATTCTTCTTCCCACCCTCCAACCCCCGCGAGACGTCGTCCCAGCGGCGATCATAGCTTGCCTCAGGGTCGGCGTTCTTCCCCACAGGGCTGCGGCTCGCGCCGTGCCTCTGCCGTAACGACGTACGTACGCCCGCCTTACTAGGTACGGGTAGTAATGAGGCGACCGGATACTTCCCGGAGAGATGGTCCCTACCCTCAACCTACTCTCCCTCTGTGAAGAACAAGTGGTCGGCATCAATTATGTCGGATGCCCGCAAAAGGGTTAAGAAACAACTCGCAGCAGTTGAAGGATGTCCCTGTTGCCGAGAGTCACCCTGAGACTCTAAAAACCCGGAGGTGCAAGCGAACTATCGCTCAAAAAAAAAAAAAAAGGAAGGGAACTCGTAGCGCATCCCTGCGGCAGCCAGCGAGCAGAAGAAACGGGAACCGCGCGACCGCAACTCTAGCATCCAACTGGCGTAAGTCGACTCGCCGTGCGGGCCGTGTTGCCGCACTGGAGAGCGTCTATGCCGACATGTGCAGTGGCCCAATGGAAAACAAAGAGAGTGCATTTCCGAGGTCCCGCCTCAGAAGCTGGAGTTAACACACCCGAAAAGCGGGTGTGTTACAACCAAAACGTGCGTAGTTCTACCCGAAAAGCGGGTGTGACGCCCGCTTTTTTAACTCCAGCTTTAACTCCAGCTTCTGAGGCTGGACTTCACCGTGTGTGTGTGTGTGTTGTCGCGTGCAATGACTGAGATGTCAACGCATCCGGAGGGGTTGTGTATGCCCATGGGTTCAGTATTGCGAGCATGAAGGTTGGGAGGTAGGCTCGCCACCGCCCCAATCGGAGTATTCCCACGTGTTCTGAATACAACCAAACCCACCTACGCCTTGGCAGCTGACGCTGCATGCTGCAAAAATGAACGAAGAACTCAATTTGAGACCAGGGAAGTCCCAGCACTTACAGATCACCGTAAGGAGGACATGTGCCGTGACCCACACGCACAGAAAAGTCTGAGATTCCAAAAGGTCTCTGGCTAGCGAAAAAGTAAACGACCCAGTCGACGAAGTTCACCCCTTTGGTTCTCAGACTGGGCAACCTGTTTATAGGTACCCACCCTCACCCAAAACAACGTCTTGCCTTAGGCATGCCCATCTGCAAGTAAAAAAGAAGACGGAAACGAACCAAACGGAGTTGACGTGTACCTGGTATGTGCGTGCGTGCGGAGAGGTGGAGAATTTCCAGATGGCCCACGAGTGCGCCGGGGATTTCCCCCGTTTTCACGTTTCTTTTTGCGGGAAGATGGACGTGTAGACGGCGAAAGCTTCCTCCGGCAGAAGGGGGGGGGGGACCCCGGGGGTGGGCGTAAACAAGGACTTTCAGTAATTCCGAGTATAAGACCCCTTTAGTTGCACAGCAGCATTTCCACAGCGAAGCTGTTTAGCACAGCGCAGCAGGATCATTTACCCGGCAGTTTCAATCCACGGCGGGTGTTGTGGCAACTTCTCCGAAGCTCGGGTCTGTCGCGGGCCCTGGGTTTCAACCATCATATTCTCCCGTTGGCCAACCCGTGAAGAACACACAGTTCTCCCCCAGAGGACCGAGCGGAAGAGAAAAAGAACAGGAGAGGGTTCTCTCCTTTTTTCTTGAAAATATGCTAATACCGTAGGGAATAGTTGACTAGATCTCTTGAGTTTGTGCTTTCCACGATTTGGGGAGTCGGGAGAACTTACAAAGCCAAAAGCAGGACCGACCAACCGTTCGTGAGAAAAAGCGAAGAAAAAGAACACCTTCTTTTTTTTGTATAAGCACCTGCTCTGTAGGAAATACTTTAGGAGGCTGCCAGCTGCAGAAGATCAAAGGAGGTAAATGTGCTGTAGCCCACACAAAACACAGGTGAATCTGGGTTTCGTGGCGGGCGTAAGCGTTCAACAAAAAAGACTCACTTTGTGGTTGTCTTGTCTAGCCTCCTTCGAAGTAAGAGCCCCTCGAGTATTTTCCTTCCGTCTTTGTTGTAGAGCTGCGACTCAACTATTCTAGTCTCTTTCATCAATAGATATGGAGGGGTCTTCAACTCCCCGGAGAGATGATCCCGCGCGCTCTCTCTCTTTCTCTCACGAGCTGATGCTCGGTTGCCTGGAAGCCCCCGTCACAGAGAAAGCAAAACGGTATACTCAAGTGGTTACCCGCGAACCAAAGGAGCCTGTCGGAGGACTGTTTTTTTTTGGCGCCCACTTGGTGGGTGGCTAACGGGGGCAGCGTGTTTGGAAGGCCTAACGAGCGTGTTCACTCACTAACAGGCAAACATCCCCCCGGCACGTACAAACAAATATCGAGCCTATTCTTTTTGGGTGCACAGTGAGATACTAACAAACGCGCTAGTCTTTGTTTACAAAGGCTGGCAGCATATTGTGTTTCAAGTACTTTCAACAGAGACTGACACCTGCGCACAAATCGAGGGGAAAGAGCATGTTTGCCCGGTCACAAGGAGAGGAAAGTAGTTTTCTCAAGGGGTTACCCCATCCGCGAACTACGGCAAATCATGCACGGACCCCTGCGAATGTCTCATCTAAAGCAGGGGGAGGGCCCTCCGGGGAAGAGCCCCGTGTTTCTTCGGCGACCATGTTGGTTTCGGGTTTGTGTTTATTGGAAGCTGAATCTGCGAGCGGAGATTACGATTGAACGCGTCCGCAACGGAGAGGGGAGAGGGTTTTCCATGGGACGAAGAAAGACTCCTGGCAAGGGACACAGCCCTCAGCAATGCAACGCTTGTGTGATTGTTAGGGATGCAGGCCAATCCCTGTATTTCACGTCGCCGCTCATCCACGCCACACGGCTCCAGGTACTATCTCACAGACAATCGGTAGTACACATAACTCCCAAGGCCAGGGCCCGTCAGTCGTCTACGTGCGCCAGGCCTTTCAAGGCTTGAAGCGGAAGCCCGCAAGAGAAAACTCAGCTTGAGCCGGCCCGTCCCTATCTCTTGAAACTGCCTGCCGCTGTTTATCACAGTGAATCACGGTCCACCACGGTCCATCAGGTCCATCCCTAGTCCCTAGAGCTGCATCGAATTGCCGGTGCTGTATTCTTCGGTCTATCACGGTCTATCAAGAGGGGATGGACCTGATGTCACTCCACGCAAAGCACGAAGAAGGAGCCGAGGAAGATATTTTACAAAAGCTGAATACGCTGGGGTTGTCCCGGCAACAAGTATGCGGTCAGCCTCAAAAGCTGAAGTTGAAGGTGATAAACCCCGGGGTCCCACCCGCCTTCCGGTTGTGCATTGACACGCGTTTGACACCCGCTTGTTGCAAGTAGACTCTCCGATTTTCCGCGTCATTTGGACTCCACGTACAGCAAAGACGGAAACACAGCCACGGCTCGCATTTTTGCAGTTGTGGAGCCAATTCACCCCCTGCCCGATCGATTGTTGTAGAAGCCTTGTAGAACGTAATCGAGTTTAGTAAAGCGTAATCGAGCGAAATATGGAGCGAAATCGAGTGGCGTCACCGCGTACTAGGGTGATCGCCGAGTAATCGAGCTCAGGTCAGGGGGTTCGCGAATTGGCACAGTAACGTTCTACGGAATACCGAAAAAGCGCGTTTAACACTTGTCCGGGCGCATCCGCGTTGCTCGTGGAACGGCCCAGTCCATGACTTGCGCGCTTTTAACTGTTTGAGGGTCCGAGGGTCACAACTGCCGCACAGGGTACCAGGACCCCCCACCGTTCGTATCCCGTAGAGCACATCAACAACAGCAGCTTGCGCAGCAAAACGCGAGGGGCAAGCAACAGACCGGAACCCCCCCCCAGGGTGCGCACTAAGGGACGTTGCCCCCGTTGCACGTTGCACCCCCCTTTTGGGGGGGGGGAGGGGGTCGTTTTGGGGGCTGTTTTTGGGGTGTTTCCCAGACCCCCCGGTGCCGAGTGGGTACTCCGTTTTCTCCAGATGAATCCGTTCTCCTCGTTTTCGAAATCGAAACCCACTTTTGCGGAAAAGAAGGTCATTCCCCACCAAAATGTTTTCCTGCACTTTTTTGGCAGGGAAATGTACTTAGCAACTTTTGAGCAAAGTCAGTTTCCCCGAAAATCAAGATTCCTGCAATGCACTCAAAAATCAGCCAAAATCTGGAAAATTGGCCCAAAACGTGAAAATTCGGGCCGATTCGGCCGATTTACCATGTGCTTTCCCAAAATGCCAATACCCCCCCAAAAACTGTTTTTCAGGCAAATCCGCTGGGAAACGTACTTAGAGAATTTCGAAAATACGGCACCTAGAAAACCACGAAAGGGCAGATTTTCCCGGTTTCAGCCTGTGTTTTGCACGGCAAATTTCAGGCCTCACAGACGAACTGAGGACGGAGTGGAAAGATCCATCGCGAAAGAGCGCGTTTAAGGGGGTCCCCGGAAAAAAGGGTGGGGGGGTGCCCGGCCACCAGGTGCACCAAACAGGACCCCCCCCCCCCTTCCAAATTTAGCAGACGTTGACGTTGCCCGTTGCACCCCCCAATCCTTAGTGCGCCCCCTGCCCCCCCCCCCCCGGGTTGGTTTGGGTTGGGCGGGGCCCGTTCGCGAGCACGAACAAGCGTTTTTTTTTTTTTTTTTTTTGGTTGTTGCAGCGTACTAGCTCTGACCTCGACCCCCGAGCCCGGAACTGGTAAACTGGTCTGTATCCAGATTTTGTGCACAGGGGGAGGGCAGACACCCCCGTTCGGCAACGAATGCCTGCAGAGCGAAGTCGTACCGGATAGCGGTGGATGGTGGACAAAGAACGAAGAAAGCCATACGCCTGCTACGG
This sequence comes from Diplonema papillatum, assembly GCA_030068145.1. NCBI lineage: Eukaryota > Euglenozoa > Diplonemea > Diplonemida > Diplonemidae > Diplonema > Diplonema papillatum. The sequence continues at coordinate 365,828 of JAPJBO010000013.1, forward strand.
GAAACAAAGGGACGAGTGGGCCAACAACAGTGTCAGTGAAGGGCTTGGGTTAGTCATCATATCTTTGCGCATGACCCCCACTTTGTCGACGCACGCTTCATACTCCGGCCACGTGGCGAAGTTCAGTGTTCTTGGGCTCGCAATCCACGCATTGAGGTACGCCTCCATAGCGCTCCTCGGGATGCCACTGCCACGTTCATACGGGCCATTGAGCCCGAGCATTAGCACGTCGGCCAGCGTCTGCTCGTGAAGCCTCTTCCTGGCTTTTGTCAACACCCTTTTCATGTTTGAAAAGACACGCTCGACCGATGCTGTCCCCATTGGCAGGACAACAGCAACGGCAAACAGATTGTTTGTCTCTGGACATGCCGTCGAAAGGTTCGATGACTTCAGCAGCCCCAGCATGACGTCTTCCAATGCACCCGGTGGTTGAACACGGTGGTAGTACACTGTGGTACCCCGTGGTAGCACACTGTGGTACCCCGTGGTGCACGGTGGTAGTACACTGTGGTACCCTGTACACACTGTAGTAGTACACTGTGGGTAGCCGGTTTCTCCGGGAAAACAATAATAGCTGAGATTTTTTTTTTTTTTTTTTGACCCAGACCAGTTTCCAGACCAACTCTGGTCTGGCGACCAGCTGACCCCCCCCAAGCTAGCCAAGGTTGTTGAAAGTATGCTAATACTGCAGGGAATAGTTGCCTAGACCTCTTGAGTTTGCTAACCACGATTACGGGAGTCGGGAGAACCTACAAAGCCAAAAGCAGGACCGATGACCCCCCCCCGTTCGTGTGAAAAGCGAATAATAAAAACACCTTCTTTTTTCCATCTGTCTTTGTCAAGAGCTGCGACTCAACTATTCTCTGCCAGCAGCGGGGGGTAGGGGTGTCGACCCGAAGCGCTCCTGGTGCTCGGAAGCGAAAGCAAGCAGATCTCCGCTGCTTCCGCACATGCTGAGCGACGAGTGTAGTTCACAAAGGACGTGCGCAATGCATGCAAGTCTCCCTGATCCCTGCATTCTCAACGTCTCTCGGCGCTGCCGGAAGGCGTGCGGACAGGACATTATTTATGTAGGCATCGGTTGAGGTAACTGACCAAATAATAATCGAGAATCGGGTGGAAAAGGTTTGGTTGGATGCGCATTACTTCAAACTGGGTTGGGCAGGGCTGTTGAGTGCGATCTCGCCACAGCTGCCACCCGCACCCTTCGCAAGTAGGTGCCACTCACCGGTCAATCACAGCTGACTGCTGCCCCGTAAGAAAGAAGGAACAAAAGAAGAAAGTGGCGGTGAATAAACGTTCCTTTGCCCCGTTTCCGTTCTTCTGCATCTTGTGCTACATACGTGCTGTCCAGTTTTTGGTTCCTCGAAGATAACCGAAAAAGTCCCGCACCGGAGAAAATGCGGAAAAAGCACCGCCGCCCGTCTGTTGTCACCAATGCGGAGGGGAGACCACTCTGCGCTTCTCGGAGGAGGGTGTTGCCGATGAATGCTATGGTGGCAGGGGTGAATCGTGATAGCTTGACGTGTGTGAAATGCAAAATAATCCGTGGCGACAGTCGCATCTAGCCACTCAGGTGACTATCTTCTCGATCGCACCACGTCGTGGTACCTGAACCCACCCCCACACGCCATACAAACGACCATCGACGCGCTTTTCCAGAACGCTTCGAGCCGTTGATGTTTCGTGGGCCGGCTTAGTGGGCTTAACACCCTGCGCCTGTATTCACTGAGTCCAAACAACATGGCGGACCCCCCTTGGTCCACGAAGCAGTAAACACTTTAGAAGCTAAGATGGTGCGCGGATTCATGGTGACGCTGCTGGGTGCGGCGTGCTTCGCTGAGGAAAGTCTGTCTGAAGACAGGATGCGCACCACAGTGTACTTGGCAGAGACCGGCGAGTGCTCGACTTCCCAGACTTCAACAACAAGGTAGCGGACGCAAGCTGGAATAAAAACGTTGATTATAACACCAACACGTTATCTGCACTGGGTTACGACGACGATTTCGCGTCTCGGCATAGCGTACCCGGTTGCAAATGTCGCGGCGACTACACGTTCCATCTCACATCTGACGACGGCTCGCGGATTTACCTCGACGGTGAGATGCTCATCAACCATGGCTACAGCAACAATTTGACGTCTCAACATGGCGGGTGAATGACTGCAAATGCTTTTGGCAACGACACGTCCTTCTCTTCGAGAGACCAATTATTGACAGTTTATCCTATCACTGAACTACCCCCGAAAACCGAAAAATGAAGTACGCAAGAACGACACAAACTCTGCAGGAACAACGCAAGTGTGATGGACCTTTTTTCGGAGGGGCTCACGCACTCAAAAATCGACTTATATGCAGGAACAACGCAAGTGTGATGGACCTTTCTTCGGAGGGGCTCACGCACTCAAAGATCGACTTATATGCAGGAACAACGCAAGTGTGATGGACCTTTCTTCGGAGGGGCTCACGCACTCAAAGATCGACTTATATGCAGGAACAACGCAAGTGTGATGGACCTTTCTTCGGAGGGGCTCACGCACTCAAAGATCGACTTATATGCAGGAACAACGCAAGTGTGATGGACCTTTCTTCGGAGGGGCTCACGCACTCAAAGATCGACTTATATGCAGGAACAACGCAAGTGTGATGGACCTTTCTTCGGAGGGGCTCACGCACTCAAAGATCGACTTATATGCAGGAACAACGCAAGTGTGATGGACCTTTCTTCGGAGGGGCTCACGCACTCAAAGATCGACTTATATGCAGGAACAACGCAAGTGTGATGGACCTTTCTTCGGAGGGGCTCACGCACTCAAAGATCGACTTATATGCAGGAACAACGCAAGTGTGATGGACCTTTCTTCGGAGGGGCTCACGCACTCAAAGATCGACTTATATGCAGGAACAACGCAAGTGTGATGGACCTTTCTTCGGAGGGGCTCACGCACTCAAAGATCGACTTATATGCAGGAACAACGCAAGTGTGATGGACCTTTCTTCGGAGGGGCTCACGCACTCAAAGATCGACTTATATGCAGGAACAACGCAAGTGTGATGGACCTTTCTTCGGAGGGGCTCACGCACTCAAAGATCGACTTATATGCAGGAACAACGCAAGTGTGATGGACCTTTCTTCGGAGGGGCTCACGCACTCAAAGATCGACTTATATGCAGGAACAACGCAAGTGTGATGGACCTTTCTTCGGAGGGGCTCACGCACTCAAAGATCGACTTATATGCAGGAACAACGCAAGTGTGATGGACCTTTCTTCGGAGGGGCTCACGCACTCAAAGATCGACTTATATGCAGGAACAACGCAAGTGTGATGGACCTTTCTTCGGAGGGGCTCACGCACTCAAAGATCGACTTATATGCAGGAACAACGCAAGTGTGATGGACCTTTCTTCGGAGGGGCTCACGCACTCAAAGATCGACTTATATGCAGGAACAACGCAAGTGTGATGGACCTTTCTTCGGAGGGGCTCACGCACTCAAAGATCGACTTATATGCAGGAACAACGCAAGTGTGATGGACCTTTCTTCGGAGGGGCTCACGCACTCAAAGATCGACTTATATGCAGGAACAACGCAAGTGTGATGGACCTTTCTTCGGAGGGGCTCACGCACTCAAAGATCGACTTATATGCAGGAACAACGCAATACAGGGTAGGGCTACATTAATACAATCGAATACGCGGCTGCTGACTGTGTCCAAACGATCGTGGCAGGCTTACGATCCAGAGTATGTGGCAACAAAACACCGGCACTGCACCCCGGACTTCAGCAGCCATATACAAAGTCAATGCGGGAGTAAAAAAGTGCGGGAGTGCCACTCCCTCATTGAGGGAGTGTCACTCCCTTAGTGAGGCCGCGCAAACGACCACAAAACCACTCCCGCAATCCGGAGTGGGAGTCCGGGGCGTGGTGATTCGCATACTGGAGGTCACAAGAACAATGCAGCACGAGAGGTTCAACAAGAAAATGACGAGTCAACTTTTCTGAAGGGACTTGCCTTAGAGGTTGATTTGAGTCAGCTTTTCTATAAGGGCTGGCCTTTAGAGGCCTTGATTGGAGTCAAATCTTCTGGAACTGGCCTGTTGAGGCCATGATGTGGGTCACCTTTTCTGAAGGGACTTGCCTTAGAGGTTGATTTGAGTCAGCTTTTCTATAAGGGCTGGCCTTTAGAGGCCTTGATTGGAGTCAAATCTTCTGGAACTGGCCTGTTGAGGCCATGATGTGGGTCACCTTTTCTGAAGGGACTTGCCTTAGAGGTTGATTTGAGTCAGCTTTTCTATAAGGGCTGGCCTTTAGAGGCCTTGATTGGAGTCAAATCTTCTGGAACTGGCCTGTTGAGGCCATGATGTGGGTCACCTTTTCTGAAGGGACTTGCCTTAGAGGTTGATTTGAGTCAGCTTTTCTATAAGGGCTGGCCTTTAGAGGCCTTGATTGGAGTCAAATCTTCTGGAACTGGCCTGTTGAGGCCATGATGTGGGTCACCTTTTCTGAAGGGACTTGCCTTAGAGGTTGATTTGAGTCAGCTTTTCTAGAAGGGCTGGCCTTTAGAGGCCTTGATTGGAGTCAAATCTTCTGGAACTGGCCTGTTGAGGCCATGATGTGGGTCACCTTTTCTGAAGGGACTTGCCTTAGAGGTTGATTTGAGTCAGCTTTTCTATAAGGGCTGGCCTTTAGAGGCCTTGATTGGAGTCAAATCTTCTGGAACTGGCCTGTTGAGGCCATGATGTGGGTCACCTTTTCTGAAGGGACCGGCCTTCAGAGGCTTTGATTTGGGTGAAGCCTGGCCTTTGATGTGAGTCAACTCTTCTGAAGGGGGCTGGCCTATAGAGGCCTTGATGTCGTGGCACAGTAATCCACTCGTTTTCATGCGTTTGCGTCGGCAGAGTGTGTGGTTGGCAGTTCTCCGTCGGTGCTGGCTTTGGCACTCGGGCGATGAGCTTGTTTCTATCTCCTTGAGCTAGGCTGAGAATACGGGCTTGAGTCCTAGTTGGATAGCAACCGAGAGCTAGACTGCTGAGAGTAGTGGCCGCATGGATCTCGTCTGTGGATCTCGAAGGAGAGCGACTAGACGCTTTCCTGCGGTTGCAGTTCAAACGGCAGGGCCCCCCGTATCAACCGAGACACGGTGCAGACAGGACTACCCACGAACGCAACAAGAAACAACCCCACGAGACCACGAGATATTAGCACCGGAAAAAGGTCTGCAAGCCAGGTCAACCAAAAAACAAAAGGAAATAAAATGGCTAGCTCCTCGACCTTGCGAACGAACCCGCATCGTGCAGTCTCCGGCCTGTGGAAGGGCAGTGTACTTCTCGAGGGAACCGCCCAGCCGATAAGGTGTGCGATGACGGTGGATGCTGATCAGCACCCAACCGTGTGCGGTGTGACGTTGGCCGCCGACGGAGTCGGAGCGCCGGGCATCGTGGTCGGGACGTACGAACCCGAGAAGGAGCACAAACTGACGCTGCGCGCGCACGGCAACGTCTTCGCGGGGAAGCTGGTCCAGTCGGATGAAGGGACCGCGTTTGCAGGCACCCTCACCTCGCGCGGCGTTTCCGGCGCGTTCACGCTCACGCACCAGTCGGAAGACCCCCCGGGCGTTCACGCTGGACACTGGATGGGCACATCCACCCCAGACCCGTCACTCGCCGCCTTCTGCATCCCGGTCAACCCTATTTCTTGGTGCTTGTACGTGTCAACAGCAGACGAAACTGTAGCCGGCGGAGGCTACTTCAACGACGCGGGAGACGTGCCGGGGTGCCCTGTCTTGTTGTTCACGCTGCAGGGCTCGTGTAATGATGGTAAGGTGACGCTTCGAAAGGTGTACGAAGCATCAGCCGAGACTGAAGGCTACTCCATCGACTACACCGGTGACCTCATCGAGGAAGACGGCAGCATCGGGCTCAAAGGGACGTGGCGCAATGAGAAAGGAGGTAGCTTCGGCTCCTTCGAGTGCTGGAAAAAGAAGTTGTAATCCCCTCCGATGAACCCTTCGTCCTGCGCTTGGTCGTGCCGGCCGCAGTTGTTGCCTCTGCCGCTCTCGGCAAGCGTCAACAGGCTGGGTACTTTTCATGCTCTCCAGCCCTCCAGCCTACCGAAAAAGGTGCTCCTCCGTTGTACCAAGGAGGCCCATGTTTACAAGGCATCTTGTAGGCCACAAGTTTGAGGCCGCTGCCGGGCAAGCGCAGCGCTCTGGGGGCGCTTTGTTCTCGCGCGGATTTGGGCTTATATTTGAGCCGCCACGTCACGCGCCCGGAGCCCGTCGGTATCCCGGGCAACCCTACTGTGGTTGCATCGACGATGCGTTTCGGCCCAGCTTTAAGTGCGTGAGCCCGTGAGCCTCCGGTAGTACTGTGACCGACACCAAACAGAAGAATTGCCGCAGGGGGGAACTGGCTTGTGGAAGCCAAGCGCCCACAGCGACGTTGCTTGTTGACCCTTCGACGTCGACTAACCTGGACAAGCAGAATTGTCTAAGGATTGGATCGTTCACCCACGAACAAGGAACGTGAGCTGGGTTTAGACCGCCGTAAAACAGGTTGATTTTACCCTACACGAGCGATAGTCACATCCTTAGAATGAGCACCACACTATCGCGCGTACTCTCTTCCCCCGTGGAGCTTTCGAGAAGTGTCTGGTGACACCTTCGAACGACTGGAGGCACCCGTTTGCAAGTGTCTCCCGCCAACTGAAGAAAAGGTGTCTCCGCTGGCTGCAGATAAACGATGCTTTAACGATGGTGAAACCAAACCTTAGACCCGACGAGGGTCACGCGAGCCTCCGTCACATGTCGAAGAAAGCCGAATCTAGCTATGGTCGTCAGCCGGTTCATCAGAACTTTAAGCCGAGGCCGCGCCTTCGACCGGACGTCTCTGTGGTTATACGCACGTACGTACAGTACAAACATACCCCACCCTTCGGCTGTAAATGCGTCCAGAACTTCGCTTGCTTCATTTTCGACGTTTGTATCGATAAACCAGCCGACCCACCCTACAACGTCACTGCCGACGTGTTTAGGTCTCTCCCAAACCCTTCACCCTTTCCGGCTAGCTCAAGAGGGTGAGTCTCCGATGGTTCTTGTCTTCTTTCCCTTCAGTGCTGAAGACGAGACGCGTCGCAGATTTCTTGTCGAGATCTTTTCGGCCAAGAAAGATAAGACTCAGATGATGAGGGCTACGAGCACTGACCCGATGCAGCAGCGCGTACGAGACTCTAGGCGTGGGGCGGACGGCGAGCCTGGCGGAAGTCCGGGCGCGGTACCTGGCGCTGGCCCGGAAGCACCACCCCGACATGGGCGGCACCGAGGCGGGCATGAAGCGCGTGAACGACGCGTACGCCACCGTACAGCGCGCCAAAGCCCACGAACCGCCCCCGCGTACGACCACCGCCAACAGCAGCAAGGCGGCGACGAGGCGGCAAGACGGGAAGACGCGTTTGTTGACAATTTTCGGCGAACAAGAAATCGAACTCAAATGCTGCATCCCCTCACGGCTGGCTTGCAAGACAGCCTGCGAGGCAAGATAACCGCGCAATGAAATGACTTGTCGTGCGGTTTTGTGTTGCGCATTGCGCGTCGTCTCTTGTCCCACTCTCTCTCTCCCTCCCCCATGAAAATCCCCATCCAAAGGAACCCCTGATGAGCTCTGACTTTGGATAGGTCTGCGTACAAGAGCGAAACCTGAGACGAAGAACGAGGTGCACACAACACCGCGGTGAAAAAACACAGGGGGCTAGTCCCCCAAGATTTCATACCCCACTTTGGGAGCCGTACACTCCCCTTTTTACCTCTTTCTATTTTGCATCCCTTTCTTAGATAACATCTTCCTCGAAGAAGACTTGATGCTAGCATCAACCATGCATGAGAGGCAGTGCTCTGCCTGAACATTAAACTGAGATTTTCCCCCCTCTCTCTATGTCAACTTGAGCAACTTGAGGCACTGTCAGGCGGGGAGCTGGCACTCGTTGGGGGGGAAGACACGTTCAGAAGTATATGATATGTAGACGGTGCTGTTCGCGAGGGCTACGAGCACAGACCCGATGCAGCAGCGCGTACGAGACTCTAGGCGTGGGGCGGACGGCGAGCCTGGCGGAAGTCCGGGCGCGGTACCTGGCGCTGGCCCGGAAGCACCACCCCGACATGGGCGGCACCGAGGCGGGCATGAAGCGCGTGAACGACGCGTACGCCACCGTACAGCGCGCCAAAGCCCACGAGCGGCCCCCGCGCACGACCGCCGCCGGCAGCAGCAGCAGCGGCGGCGGCAGAAGGGCGGCGGCGAGGCGGCAGCGAGGAGACGCGTTCGACGACGATTTCGACGACCGCGAGATGACCGAGGAAGAGGCCGAACGGGAACGGCGCATCCTCTCGTGGCTGGTCGAAGAGCGGCGGCGGTACGACGCCGAGCTGCGGAGGAGGGCGCGGGAGCAGGAGCTGGAGGACGAGCTCGAAAAGCGGAACGCCGCCGCGTTTCGGGCAGCGGTCGCCGACTGGCTCGCCAAGCGGCAAGCCTCGGACGCCGCCGAGGCACGCTACGCAGCCGGCGCCGCGGCCCAGTTCTTCGACGAGGCGCACACCGCCTGGCTGGCTGCGTGGACCAGCTTCAACGCGGCGGCGAAAGCGTGGGCCGCGTGGAAGGCGGACCCGCATAGCCGCATCGGGAACTGGTCGAAAGCCGAGCTCTACTCGAAAGGCCTGTGGGACTCTGACGCGCGGCAATGGCGAGGGCAGGCGTGGGCTGCCTACGCCGTGTGGAAGCAGAGGCTGAAGGAGCGAGGCTCGTCCGACCCATGAAGAGTCCACCAAACCCACCACCCTCCCCAACCCGGGCTTCCTTTTCAGTGAAATGGTCGTTGCCTGGTCGGGTTTCGCTCACGACCGTTTCCTGAACAATCCTTCACTAAATCCGCGTCTAAATAACCTGGCCTCAGTGGTGCAAACACCACGTCCTCTTCAAACCCAAGAAACACTTTCCCCCCCCAGCGAAACGCCGAAAGAGGCGAGGGCCCGCAGCGCCGCACTTCAACAGACGAACTTACCCACCAGCCAGAACGCCCCCCTCGGCTGTGCCGACAGCGGCCAGCTTCTCCATGATGAGGACTTGAGCCACCCGTGCGACACGTGACATGACCCTCAATCCGAAGAGGACTAGTGAGCTGGTCCCCATCGTTCCTTCCTCCCAGGAAGGATCTTGCCTGGTTTAGTTGCTCGATTTGGAACCCGTTGCACTGAAGTGACTGCACTCGATAAACCCTAGCTTTGTCGCCCACACCCTTCGAGGTCTTCAGCTCGAAACTACGAACGAAAGAACCCTTTGCAAGTTCGCCAGCTCAACGCTTCCGAGCTTCTATTGGAGTAATAGGGGGCTAGTCAAACCAACACAGAGAATAACAGCAGCCTTGTATGTGGTTCGTGAGGCTCTACGTTAACCATAGACGACGGCGCTTTCTTCCCCATTCTTCAGAGTGAAAGTTTCCGAAGAAACCTGATGCATCACGCTATGCGAGGCGAAGTTCTGCCTACGAATGAAACTAACTGTGCGGCAAAGTTCTGCCTATAAATTGAATTAAACTGACTAGCCCTGTACGGACGGGGAACAATATTATGTTTGGTGAATTTCCCTTGCATCCCGCCGCTTCAAAACTTGTTCCCTTATATCCCAGTAGAATTGCTTGGCCCAAACTTCGAAGTGCTGGATATAAGGGAATTACACCATTGTGTTTACGGCGAAGAAGGCAGCACTGAGCTGGTGTTCGGACACTGCGTTTTCCCGGGCGAAGACACGTCAGAACGGGCCCATGTTTGCTGCTGTAAATAGATGCCTGACAATACCTTTCCAAGGAGCCACAGGTTCTCCTTTGTTGGAGTCATGCAGCCCCCTCCCTCTTCCTCTAAGGGCTTTCCCCACAGGTGCAAACAGCAACGCTCGGTCCGTTGCGAAAGCGTCAGCTAGAAAGCACTGGTCGGCGTTTCACAGGCCTTGTTTTAACTGGGGGGGTATGTCGGCGGAAATAAACACATTCCGTACAGGCTGCCCCCACTGTCCGGGCCCACAGCGTGCGTGAAAAGGAGTGTGAACTTGAAATGCAGGTACCACAAGAGTAGGCTTGCATTGTCAAAGGCTAGTGTTACTTGATAACGTCGTCCGAAGACGATCTCAATGTGGACGAAGATGATGACAGGCTGGCGGTATCCAGCTCCATTTTTTGAACGCCGCGCCGCGAGCTTTTTCTTGGGTTTCCGGGCCGGGAGTTCTGCCGAGGCAGTCGCTCAGAGGCGATCTTGACGTGGCGGACGATGAAGAAGATGATGAGGTGGTAAGGCTGGTCCCACGCAGCGTGCGTGAAAAGCAGGCTGTAGCTGTCCATTCAAAAGCCGTGTCCAACACTGGACGGAGCTCGTCTTCAGCCCCGCCTCACCCAAGTCGTGGCGCCCCCCCGAATGCACCTTTTGGGGGTAAGCCGAGGCGAATCCAAGATGCGCGGCACTCTCGGGCTGGTGGGGGACAACAGAAAGGGAGTTGAAGTATGGCTAAAGACAAAGTGGTGTCACCTGAGGGGGTAATCTCAGGGCCGCCCACGTGATAAGCCGTTACGGGAAAAGGGGAAGTAATGTGAATACGAAACCCCTATTGACGACCGTATTCCCGTGTTGGTGTCACCCTCGCCTCTCCAGACCAAAAAGCGACACGACCGGGATACATGGAATCGAGCGTGGGGGGGTTGAGGGGTATCTGGCCGTTTATCTGAATTTGCACCGGCGTTCTTCATGCTCCATTTTGGCGTACGTCAGTTTTCTACCTGTCCTAACCGTTTAGTATGTGCCGCTCCCAGCGGGAGCTCCTTCTGATGTGACAAGAAGGCGGTCAAGTCTGGAGCCGGGACCGGCCAGTAACAGGCTGAAGTAGCCACCCGGAGGACGGAAAGCGTGGTCGTCTGTTGCCTCTCTCCTCTGTTGTTCCTCTCTTCGAAACTCGACTTGCTCCGTCGCAATTGTGTGCAAGTTGTTCCTTCCTTTCGAGAAGTTACGCGAACCGTGAAGGCTGCAGCTCTCAGAGGCCGAACATTCGTCATCTATGGCGGTTAGGAAATTGACCCGAGGTATCAGTGGGGGTGCCCACGTCAACCCTGTCACAGACAACCCAGAATAAATCTGTAGGTGCCCCGTTGGGAACAGATGAGCCAATTCACCTACCCCCCTGAAAGCGACTTGAGCTCGATTACACTCGATTACGCGTCGATTACACTCGATTACACTCGATTACGATCGATTACAATCGATCAGCTTTTGGTGAATTGGGGGGGTACTGTAACAATTGATTAAACACACAGCACTCAGCCAATCCTGATTCGCCGATGCAACGTGTCTATTATCGAGCCTTCTTCTGGGGCTAAAGATGCTGATAGCACGATCATCGAATATCGAACAAAAAGAAGCATATTCGTCTGAAAAAAGGATGTAGCCAGGCAGTGCAGCAGGGGACGAGGAAGTTCGGACTGACTTGTGGAAGCAGGTTGTCGAGTGCATAGGGGCTCGGGTACCCGTTTTCCCGTATTAGCAACCTTTGCAATTTAGCGCAGCTAATACTCGAGCCTTTTGGCATTCCCTGCGGGGCAGTTCCAGGCGATAGGGCAAGCGCTTGGCAGACACCCTGTCCTCGAAGATGTCAAGTTTCTGTTTGTGGGTTCGATCTCCCTGGCGACAACAAGGCGGTTGAAAACGGAGGCTAATCTCACCTTTAGGCACTGCAATGTCACGCATGCCATTGTCAGACGCTACCGTCTGGCATTGCGCAATTCGTGCCATAGTCGTTGGGGGTATTGACAAGGGGGTTCAGTGGACACTCATCTGTTGGCTCCTCGTTACTGCCCACGTAGGTTCCGGGAGGTCTGCTTGGCTGCACGCGGCTTGTGGTGTTGCTTCGTTCTTGAACTTTTTCTTCGGCTTCATGCGGTTCATCGTCCCGGCCTGCCCCTGGTACATGACTCGTCTCGTCTCCGTAGCTCGTCTATCCTGCTTCACTTCGTGCTTCCATCGAGCCTACTTGCGCTGTCACATTCCGATGGGTAGTGCGTCTGCGGGAGGAACCTGCCGTTATTGTGGCTGACACACCCTGTCCCTGCGGCCTTCATCGCTGTCTGCTCTCGTGCGGCCACTGTGGGGCATGATTCCGCCTCGGATCCTCGGTTGTGCTCCTTAGCTGGATCGCTAGCTCGATAAGAAGAGCTGGTGTGTGGGCACAAGCGAATGTGGTTGCGGTTGCGGGCCGGCCGGCGTGACTGCGAGCAGACAGGCTGCATGCGCGTGGGCCCAATCGCGCCATTCACGCGGTACTCCAAAGGCCTAATCGGGCCGGGCCGGCACATACAGATTGCGACCGGGGCCAGCGTCGCACCTCGGTCTCGTCCCTTACAGCCGGAGCACGTGGCTCTCCCCAAGCCTCTGGGAAGGTGGCGGAGCTGGGAAGACGCGAGAGAAAACCAAAGTAGCGGCGGCCGACCTCTGTCTGCAAGCACGTCTCTGGCAGGGCAGTCGGCACCAAACGGAGCACAGTACCTCTTCCAAAGCAGTCGGCTGAAGCGGAGCACAGTCAATGGGCATTCAGAGAGTGCAAAGCATGTCTCTTGTAGGGCAGTGGGCAGCGGGCTTTGAGGGAAAGGTCAGCGCGGTAGCGATGACCAGGAGAACACATACAGATGGGTGGGGAGAGGCCCTGGGACTAAGGCGTGACTACCCCCGTCCCTGTCCCTCCCAGGGCGCCACCCTGAATCTAGCCTGGCTCCACCACGGTGAAGGCCCACACCTGCGGTTTCCGTCCCTCGTATGCTTGTGCTTGGCACTTCTTGGGCCAGACAGTGGTCAACATGGTCGCTCATGGGCCAGCCAGGGGTCCACCAGTGGTCGAACACAAAATACTAGTGTCAATTTCGATCACACTCTACAACGCTCGACTACACTCTACTACACTCGACCACACTCGATTACACTCTACTACACTCGATTACACTATATTACACTCGATTACGCTCGATCAGGGGGTGGGTGAATTGGCTCAAACAGAGTTGAAGCGGTGTTCGTGTTTTCATTTTCGACGATTCCTCCCGCCGGTACAGCTGGTATTGGTCATGGGGTCCCGAGACATAAAAGGAGTGCCGGAAGACGTTAAGACCGCAGTGGCGTCGGAGACAAGGCACCGTGCCGGTTTGGAGTTGGGGGATCGACCGTGTTGATCCCGAAAGGGGTTTCGCTAAACAGGAAGCCGCGGTGGGGGTGCCAAAAAGGGTGGAGGCGACCACACATTGCGAAAGATTGTTTGCCCCTCCGCCCTGCATTAAAATCTAGTGCATGCCTCTCATAAACGGAGGCTAGAAAAGGCACCACGAGCGCACCCCGGAGAACGAACCAGCCAAGCAGAATAGTTGAAGTATAGTATGCATCACGTTTTTGCCCCTTGCAGCATGCAGTGTGTGAGGACCAGTCTCAGAACCATAAGTAAATGAGATTGCGCCACGAGTCACACCCGCAAACCCGGTGTGCTACAACCAAAACGCCTGCAAACCCACACCCCAAGGCGGGTGTTACGCTCGCTTTTTAGCTCTAGCTTCAACTCCAGCCTCTGAGGCTGCGGACTGGTAGTACAAATCGAACAACGCATACGGTGTTATTATTCGACCCGGTCCTTTAGCTCGAAGGTCATAATTGACCGCCGCAGTCTATCAGTCCGCGCAGGCTACCATCGACTGTATACAACCGACTCTAACGTAGGCGCACCCATTCCCCCTCCCCTGTACCCCTGTATAAAAGCCGTCTGGGAGGGGGGGGGGGTGCGGGGCCGCTGAGATAACGGACGGACGCGAGGGGCCGACCGCGTGCCGCGCGCAGAACCCGGCGCGGCGCGGGCGATGGTTCAGCCGTTGCCCCAGCACGTGCTGGGGAAGGTGTCGCCGGCCCGCACCCGGCCGTCGCAGGCGCAGTCGATGCTGGTCGACGGGACCCCGTCCCAGGCGCCCGCCAGCACGCCGCGGCTCGCGCACGTCACCTTCACGGGCGCCCCGCCTTCCATGCTCGGCCCCTTCCAACCGCCTTCGAATCTGCACCTCTCCGGCTCTCCGCACACGTTCACCGATGCTCGAAGACCTTCGCCGGTGCGCGGGTATGCTTCCCCCTCGATTGCGTCTCCCCCTTTTTCTTGTTGTACAAGCACCCGCTTTGTAGGAAATGCTTGAGGAGACTGCCAGTTGCGAAAGATCAAAGGAGGTAAACGTGCTGTAGCCCACACGAAACACAGGTAAATCTGGGTTTAGTGGCGGGCGTAAGCGCCCACAACAAAAAAGACCCACTTTTGTAATTGTATTGTTTTCTCCCCCTCTTGCCTCCTTCGAAATGAGCACAGGGCAGTCCCTCGAGTATTTTATAAGCACCTGCTTTGTAGGAAATACTTGAGGAGACTGCCAGTTGCGAAATCTTGCTGCGGGCTTGCCCCTTGATTGCATCTCCCCCCTATTTCATTGTAACAATGCATTGTAAACACGGAATAGTTGAGTTGCAGCTCGTGAAAACGATAGATGGAAAAAAGAAGGTGTTTTTGTTCCCCTCCCCAAAAAAGAAAGGACCGCCGCATCTTCCCAGAAACGTGCCAACCGCCGCGAGACCGCAGACCAGATCAGAGAACTACGGGACACCACCCCGGTCCTCATCGAGGAGGGCAGATGGAAGGGGATCAAACGCCACCTCAACAGCCTCTTTCGCTTGGATGAAGCTACGCTGGCTGAGTACGATCTCGATAACTGGCAGCTACGCCGAGTTACACGAGTTCTTTCTTTCATGCGCCGCTTCCTAGTTGGCGAGTACTTTACAACGAAAGTAGAAGTACTCGAAAGAAAGCTGATCTCCCGCCTGACGCCCTTTTCCCTGAAGAAATTGCAAAGAAAAGGGACTTCGCCATAAAATGGCTCAAGCTCAACTTCTCGCACAAAACGATTGATGCTATCCAGCTCGGTCAGGTCCTACGCAGCCAGAAGGTTGTTGACGCCTGCCCTGCACCCGAGCTGCTTAGCAAAACAAGGATCTGCAACAAACTGGGCCCCCCCACATCTAGCTTTTTGCTAAATGTGACTGAAGAAAGTCTCAACACATTGCAAGTAGACTTCCAAGACCTGGCACAGTCTTGCCCCTGTTCACAGTTCCTCAAAGAAAACACAGCCGACGTTACTCATGAAGGGCATGTCATGTGCACGGCCCACGACATTAAATGGACGAGGAGCTACTGCACCTCTTCGACATGGGCCTCAAATACAGACTACCTTCACATATAGACCAAGTGTTCGAGAACATGGAAAGCGACATTTCTTCCTACGTAACATCCACGTTCAAAGCTAGCTCCCACTCGGTACAAGAAAAATTAACAGATGCAATTGTATCCGAAATGAAAACGAGGTTCGCCAAACACCCACACCTCACACCAGACACCCTTCCAAAGAAAGTCCTAGACTCTCTGAAAGTGTTAAAGTCACACTTCGTCCTGACGAAAGTTGACAAAAGCAGACACGACGTAGGGTTTGTGTGTAAAAAACACTACCATCGGATGCTGCAAAACCAACTTCGTTCAAACTGCTACGCAGATGTACATGACATCGACGAGTTGCGAACTACTCTAGCAGCAAGAAACGTGTCGCTGGGATTCAGCCCTGTAGGTAAGCTACCATACCTTTATGGCCTCCCAAAACTACACAAGGAAAAGAAAGGAATGCGCTGGATAGCAGGAGTATCCTCCCGCAGCCCCCCCGTCTGCGGGAAAGAACTTAACGGCCTTGACTTTGACGACGAACCTCCTCCCGCACCTCCGCCTCCCCAGTCGAAGCCTACGAAAGGAAAACCAAAAGCAGCGACTACGGAAGCAAACACTCTACTTTCACAGCTTTTAAAGCTAGTGATGCAGTTTATAAAAGCAAAAGATGACATTCTGAAAGCAGAGAAATACTGGATCATCGAAAGTGCTGATGAAGTCGCCGCAGAAATCAAGCAACGATACAGGTACCTTCGGAGAAAACTTCCCCGAACGTTTGATTTCAAAACGATGTTCAACGAGCTCCCACAAGAAGACCTCAAAAAAGGTGTCTCTAATGCGGTGAAAGAAGCCTTCGAATTTTCCAAAACAAGCGAGTTCACACTTTTTGGAGGCACCAAAAAGGAGAAGTCCTATACACTGCAAGATATCGAATCTCTTATCGCCCTCTGCGTTGATAACTGCTACGTAGAGCAAGGCGGTGTCTGCATGAGACAGATATTCGGACTTCCGCTTGGAGCCAACGCATCACCCGATTTAGCAAACTTGTATTGCTACGATGTCGAGTCCAGATATGTAGACGAGCTCATGAAGGAAGACGAGGCGAAAGCAAAAGCACATCGAGACTCGAAACGATACATGGATGACTTCCTTACATGGGGAGTCGAGCCACCCCCAGCATCACTGTACAAAATGATTTATAAAGAAACCACCCTAGCAGAAGGCGATGTGGAGTACCTGGGGATACGAATACGGCTCGAGCAAAGCACTAGTGAACACCTTAGCTTTGTCAGGCTTTCAGTCAACGACAAAACAAGAAACTGGCATTTCAAGCCAGTGAGGTTCGTTCATCAATGGTCGACAATTCCTGACCACCAGGGGTCAGCCATTTTGAAAAACTTGCTCATCCGCTGCCTCAACCTTTGCAACAACTGGCACGACGCGCTGAGAGAAATTCAGCTAGTACTCTACCTGCTGCTGAATAGAGGGCATCGGATCCAAAAGCTGAAAACAGTCTTTCACCATGGTGTGCAAGAACGTTTGCCCAACCTCGGCGCGTCGCAGCGAGCTTTGAAACAATGGTTTCAGAAATGCACTGTGTCGTACTACGCAGGGTTTCCACTGATAGAAGAAGAAAAAAGAGTAGGTCGAAGAAGAACAAAGAAAGTAAGTGAAGTAGTATCCTCACTTTCGAGAGAAAGCTGCATACCAATCATTTCCCCATCCGCCAGACCACGAGAAGAAGACCCACGTGACAGACTACTGAAACGTGAGTTAAAACTGACAGCTAGACTGAGACAGATAGGGCTGCAGCCACGAACAGTAGCTGGCGACGGGAATTGCTTGTTCCTCAGCTTAACCTACGAACAAGGAGACCAGATGGCTCTCCGCAACGAATTGGCTGACTATTGGGATACTCACAGAGACGACTTGAAAGTCTTCTTACCCGAACTCGACACTTCCCAATACATCGAAAAGCTGCGCGAGAACTACAGTTGGGGTGATTACCTCTCTCTTGTAGCCTTCACAAAGCTCAGGAAGGTGCAAATACGCCTTTTTTCAATCGATGAGAGAAGCAAGTTCCACACACAAACGGTAGGGGAAGCAGGCCCTCTCGTAATGCTTGGCTATATTGCCCAGGTGCACTACATCCCAGTCCTAGGCACGCTCACCAACTTACAGCTCAAAAGGTTCCTCAACCCTCGAGCAGAATCCCGCGACAGCCCCTCCGTCTCCTCGACACTCCCAGAGGAACCGGTTCACCCGCGTGAACGGCAACCGGCTGCACAACCGGAATCGCCGGAACGGCCACCCGCCCAACCGGCATCACCGGAACAGTCAATGACTCGCCCGGTAACACCGGAACAGTCAATGACTCGCCCGGTAACACCGGAACAGTCAATGACTCGCCCGGTAACACCGGAACAGTCAATGACTCGCCCGGTAACACCGGAACAGTCAATGACTCGCCCGGTAACACCGGAACAGTCAATGACTCGCCCGGTAACACCGGAACAGTCAATGACTCGCCCGGTAACACCGGAACAGTCAATGACTCGCCCGGTAACACCGGAACAGTCAATGACTCGCCCGGTAACACCGGAACAGTCAATGACTCGCCCGGTAACACCGGAACAGTCAATGACTCGCCCGGTAACACCGGAACAGTCAATGACTCGCCCGGTAACACCGGAACAGTCAATGACTCGCCCGGTAACACCGGAACAGTCAATGACTCGCCCGGTAACACCGGAACAGTCAATGACTCGCCCGGTAACACCGGAACAGTCAATGACTCGCCCGGTAACACCGGAACAGTCAATGACTCGCCCGGTAACACCGGAACAGTCAATGACTCGCCCGGTAACACCGGAACAGTCAATGACTCGCCCGGTAACACCGGAACAGTCAATGACTCGCCCGGTAACACCGGAACAGTCAATGACTCGCCCGGTAACACCGGAACAGTCAATGACTCGCCCGGTAACACCGGAACAGCCAAGTGCTCGACCGCAAACGCCGGAATCGCGATCACCTGTTCTTCCGACGGGTCCGTCAACGCCAACACAAGCACAAGACTCGCAGGCAAGTCCAGCCGCAAACATTTTTTTTTCCGCAAACATCCCACAAACACAAGAACAGAATTCCCAGAACGTACTCAAATGCCGCCATTGTGGCGTGACAACAACAAGGTCCGGCAACCCGTTCGCTAACCAGTTTGGTGTGGGTGTGCACGAAAGGACCTGTGAAGGGAATTCGGAAGGACTGCAAAGCCCAAGCCCAGACCGAAATTAGCCCAGCGCCTACCTGGCGCGCCTGACCCAGCGAGCTACGAGGGTCGAAAAAATATCACCTACCCCCATTTCTTTTTTTTTAAACAACCTTTCTCCTTTCCTACTTACTTTGATCATAGGTGTCACGGCAAGTTTTGGCAGCCGCTGCTTAACAAAATTTGACGTGGGCGGCTTTAGATTTACATCTGGATGACACCTCAACACAAAACAAGTTGTCGACAACTAACAAGTGAAAGAATAAGACAAAACTACGCAGTTCTTCGCTTTTTCTCACGAACGGGATTAGGGTCCCTAAGGGTCCCCGCAAATTAGCGAGCTCGTTGATGGTAGACTGCGGGACGACAAGGGTACTAGACGGGTGTAAGCCTCGCGTGTATGGATCCGCCGCCTGCAAATGGGTTGGCACCCATCTGACTCTCAACGTGGCCCCGTGTTCCTCCAGCAATTTAACCACTTCCGGACGAACTACCACTGTAGTGGTAGTTAACTCACGAAAGTTCGCGGGTGTCACGTTCGCGGGCGAGAGGCCAAATAATGGTCGAAAGTGGTCGCTGTTTGCTATACCGGAAAGATCCGACACAAATCTTTGAAATGCGTCCTTCACCCGGGCAGAAATCCTGCTCCGAGCTCCAACGGATACCTGAGATTCGCCATGGGAGCCACCCCTTTTCCGAAATTAACCCTGCCCCCCTCCGTCCTTAAGTGGTTAGACAACTTTGAAAGTAGCACGTTTCCCACGAAGAGTCGAAAAGAGCCTTTCGTATCTTCGAAAAAGCCCCACAACGACACAAGCAGTAGCCACAGCAGCATTTATCAGCCGATACAGCCTGAATGTTCAGTCCACGGCCGTCTGTAAAGCCGGGCGATGTTCCGCCGCATCCGGTCAGGGCACAGAACTGAGCACCGCCCGGAGCACAATCGATACTTTCGCTCGGCATTCTTCGAGTCCGAAACGCTTTCGCTCTCAGGCTTCATTTTTTTTAATCGAAATTCCTTCGAGATTGTTAGTTGGGGCGTTCGAAGCATGTCTCACGGTGGGCTGCAAAAAGATAAACGAGGCCATCAGGAAGCAAGACGAACAATAATCCGTAGTTGGATTAATGTTGAACCGAATAAACCCGGGGGACACCCCCCCAAAAATGGTCCTAGGTGTCCCAGGTTTTACGCGGTTCGGCATTTCGGGGTTTGCGTACTTTGCAAAATATCTGCTTGCCCACAACTGGGATGCTGATTACCAAGCTCGACCCCTAGATGCCGGTGTACTAGGATGCAGGACTACCGGTGCAGGCATTCGGATGGCTACCTCTTAGTCCGTACCGTGTGCTTCGGGCGCTTGTCCCCACTCGTGAAAACGCTTGGGCCGAAAAAAGAGGGCAGTCCTGTTCACGCGTCGTTGTCTTCGTCTTCGGGCAGTAGTGTCCAAAATTGGGCGCGTCCGTGCTTGTGAGTGCGCGGCTGATTCCGTCTCTCAGCCACTTCACTCGCAAAACCGGGGCGAATGCCGTTTCCTCTGACTGGGGCTTTTAGCTAGGAACGAGGGGCGCTCTGGGGGTACATCTTGGACGGCGGGAGTTTTATCCCCGTTGCAACTGCAAACACTTCTTGCATGGCTGGTGGTATCTGCTGCTTTGTAAGCCACTGCCAGATGTCACACTTCATTCCCGTGCTTTCCGTGCCTTAAGTAAAAGATTACCGGCAAAACCAAACGACGCATTTCTTCCTCTCTATGGCTTCTCCCTTGGTCTTCTTTGGCGGAGGCGAACAGTGTTGTAAGCGTAAGAGTTGAGTGAGGTGTCGTGAAATCTCTGATTCACGTCAAGCGTGCTTGCTCACAAAACATTTTAACCCAATCCCAAGCACCCCCTAAACGCGTTAGGGGACTTCACAAGGTTTCACAACGGAGTGACACAACACCCGAAACGAGCTGCACCCTCTCACTTTTCTCAACCCCCCGCCATACTCAAGCCTCTACGGTCAACCGGAGACTTTAAAATACCGACCTTCTAATCCACAAATAACGCTAAAACGACCATACACAGGCGCGGTCCTCCCGTCGGTATGCTAGGCGTTATGAAGGCGCGCTCGCCGCTTCTCATGGAGCTTGATCAACAGGCCGATGAAAACTACAGGTACGCACTGCTATTGTTCTGCGGGTGATGAAGGACGAAAGCGAACAAGAAATGAGTGCGGCGACGAGGGGAAAAAACAAAGACACATCACCCATCTCGTGCACAGGATGGGATTCTAGTTGAGGTGAGCGCGCCCCCGGGGAGGGTTTGCGCCCAAGCAGTATGTGTGTGTCGACTAACACTTTTGCTTGTGCGTGTCGGTTGCTCGTTTTCCCACTAGAATTTACCCTGTGTATTTTCAGGTTAGGAATCCAAATCAACCACCAAAACACGCCTACGTCTTTTCAGCCTGCACACAAGGCATCGAAGGGTAAATCTGCAAGATCGTTGGCAATAAGCACCCGCGCATTTACTCGTAACAATGCATTGTAAACACGAAAGAGAACGCTGGCAGCGCGTTTGGGAGCAGATTAGCCTAACAATCATTCACTCGCTAACAGGCTAGTCCTCCCCCGGGACGTGCAAACAAATACACGCCTATTCTTTTTTTTTTTTGGAACGCAAAGCACAAGGTCGGCGGCTCTTGTAAAGCTTACTCCGTTCTTCTTCCCGACTTGTTTCCGGACTAGAACGACACATACTACGATGGTGTGATCCGGTGGCCTTACTTGGGTGTACAAGAGGTGTACTCGGAAAGTACTAGAGAAGTCCGGGAAGTTCACGGGAAGAACTAGTGCAAAAATTCGCCATAAATCGCCATTTTACCCTATTTGGGGTGTACATTGGAAGTTCTTAGTAAGTTCATGGGAAGTTAAGTTTTCTACTGTGGATCACACCATATTACTGAAACGCAGGCACAAGGTCAGCGGCTCGACGCAGTTGCTGCCGGTGCAGTCGATCCCGGACTGGTCGATCCGGCACGCGGAGGACCGCCTGGCGGACGCCGACCGGCGCGTGCGGCTGCTGCAGTCGGAGGCCGAGCAACTCGACGCGCTTAAGAAGCAGCAGCTGCTGGCGAGCGAGGAAGAGGTGCTGCGGCTGAAGAGGAAGCTGCTCGACGACTGGGAGGCTCGCGAGCGCGAGTGGGAGGCGCGCCGGGAGGAGGAGCTGCGGAACATCAAGCTCAAAGAAGCAATGCTCGACGAGCAGCAGCAGCGCCTGTCCGAGCTGGAGGACAAGCTCGAACACGCCATGAAGGACGAGGACGACAAGGCCCGCAGTCGGACGCAGATCATCGAACTAGAGCACGCCCGGTTCATGGCCACGGCCGAGGACCGGCTGCGCGTCGAACTGCGCAACCTGCTGGAGGCAGACCTGCGCCGCGAGCTGGAGATGGAGCTCACTCACCGCATCACCGCCGAAATCAAGCACGAGCTGCAGCGCGAGTTCGCGCACATGTGCGAAACCATGCGCAAAGAGGTCCAGCACGCGCGGAACAGAATGGCCGCTGAACTCGAGCGGGAGCTGGAACCCTCCATCGAGCAGCGGTTGCTTCAGCAGCTGTACCCGACCGTTCGAGTATGCCGTCGGTGTCATTTCGTTGTCAGTAATAGTTGCCGCTGCACCGCGGGCTCTTGTTGCAAGCGGGCTACCAGCTGAAAACAGGCAGGAACGTTCTTTATCAAAAGCGAATGGTTGTTTTCAGAACGACGAACAGCACGCAAGGCGGTCACGCGAGCTCTCAGAAGAAGGGGGGTGACGACAAAGCAATAACTGCCCAAATTACTCAACGAGTCAGTGGGAAGGCAGAGAACCATATCAGCATGCACCCGGGATCCCTCCCGGTTATGTCCATGTGTCAGACTTTCATGATAAACTCCCCCAGCGTCGTTGACCGATGTAGCACCGGGTGCTGTGAGTCCCACACTAAACCAAACCTTCGAAACAGGTCAAGGTCGAGCAGGAAGTTCATCAGACCGTGCTGCACCAGCTTAAGGAAGCCAACGCCGCAACGCAGCTTCTTCGTGACGAGCTGACGAGTATGCTGCTTTCTTGTCAATGCAAGACAATGTAGGGAGTCCTTGGGCGGGCGCTAAGAATTAGAAGCGGCTGTCACCCGTAGAGTGCGTGCCACCTGCCGCAGTATTCAGTCTCACCCCACCCCTACTCCCGATAGTCTTTGCCAAAGGTATCTGCACCGGCCTGCAATATGCTGCAGTCGCTGTGCAACTTAGTGGCTCTTAGCAATGCAAACCCCGACGTATGATCGTTGTCGAGCCCCCCGAGACTAGACTTCCCTTTTTAGTACTACCGGAAGCCCCCTCCTCCGGGCTGAGCTTGGCTGTTTTCACGCTCCAAGACCCCGTTCCTGGTAGCAGTGCCGCCGAGGCTTGGATCGTTGTTCGACAGACCAACATTTTTACGTTACGAACATCGTCGTTCAAGTGGACGTGTTTGCCCGAAGCACATCCGGGCTAGTCCTTGGCTTTTTCATGCCGTGATTTTTGCTCGCGTCAAAGCACGGCCACCTACATCCACACCCACACCGGCTGCTTCCGAAAAGATTCTGCGACCAGCAAAACGCCCGTGCCAGACAAAGCTCCTCACAGTGGGTAATCATCACGAGTGGGCGGCAGGAGCCTCGGCAGGGCGGAAGAATAGGCTATATTCCGCGCAGGGACTACCCACAACTGAGCTTTAACACCCACACCCACAGCCGCGCTTGACGATCGTGACAGGTACGTTGCTGAGTTGGACAGGATGAAGCAGGAGCTGGGCACAGCGAGAGGCGATCTGCGGCAGTCGAAGCTGGACATGGCCAACCAGCAGGGCGAGATAGACATGCTGCGGAACCAGCTGGCCAACCTCGACGCGGAGCACCGCTTGCTGCAGCAAGCCGCGACGGGCGTCCTGCAGCAGGCGAAGCAGGCGAAGCCGCAACGAGTCAACGAAACCAATCGCATGTCGCCGCCGAGGCCGCGGGACACGCTCGTCCACCACCTGAACGACGCCAAGGCGCGAAGCGGGTCGTACCAACCGCGCAGCGCCGGCGGCAGCCCGGCCGAGCCGTGGCCACCGCAGATCCTCCCCGGCGGTGGCATTCTCTGTTAATCCCCCCACACCACCCTTATCCGAACGCCGCCTACGAACAGCTGCCTGGCGAACCAGAATTGCACCGCTGTCCTGCAGGCACTCAGGTACCGAGCTGATGATGGTCTGCCTTCTGTGTTCGTGGCTTCAAAGAACCGAGAGACGGTGCGGATAGGACCAGCGCGGTGCGAGCACATATCCATAGAGTCCAAGCGCGGTTCTTGCAGTTCCCTCGTACCGACCGTTGACGCGCCAATGCGTAGTTTGCGTACGTTGACCCATCCAGAACAGAGATTTACTCAGTCACTTAGACAACCCTTAAAGGAGAACCGCTGAGATTTTGAGTACTCCTTGATGCTGTGTCGGACTTCATGCCGACTCCCGTCTGTACACACCTCGTCTGGATGAGCTTGATTGCCTGCGCCACGGACTCGTGTTCCTGGCCAGCATCTTAGCAGCCGCCGTCTTTCTCTTCTCAAGGCCACCGGTCTCGCCCCGCACCCGCGTGGCCGGGCCTCTTCTCCCCATCGGTGGTCCGCGACTTCACCGCCGGCCGAGGGGGGGCCTTTATCGGAAGGGGCCGGGCTCACTGGTGCTGTGCCGCTAGCCGTGATGATCCTGAGAGAGGAGTAGCAGCTGCCCACCACCCTTCTCATGACGTTTCCGCAGGCAGGTGGTTGGGAGTTCTGTGGGATGAGTGTCCATCGCGAGGCGGGCCTTCATCAGATGCTCACTGCTGTCGATGGCCCTGACGGTTCTGGACACTCTCCCGTGGTACTTTGGCCCTAGCAAAGTACGACTCACTTGTCGGCCTAGTCGGCCTAGTCGGCCTAGTCGTACGACACGATAAGGGAGATTGCCACTCATGCGCCCAGCATTGCTTGACGACTAAGTGCAGTGATGGCGGCCCGTAAATCGTGGGACATGTGGCATCACTTGACTTGCAACGTTGTCGGCCACGACACGGTGAGGACGAAGGAATGCTACCGTCATGCCAGACGCAGTACGTGGCGGCCCCGAAAACAAGGAACCTGCCTCACTCGTCGCCATTGCTTTACGGTCGTCGCAAATCTCAATGGAGCATTGGAAGGCGCCTCTCTCGTGTAGCTAACTGAGCTCGTAAAAAAAAAAGTCACAGGCAACTTACTGCGCGATAATCGCCGGAAACACAAAAAACAACAACCGTTAATGGGGTGTCGCACTCATCATAGAAGCGCTTTCTCGCGCGGCTACTGTACCCAACTAGATATTGTCAGAAAGAAATAGCAGAAGCGCGGTGTAAAAGGAATGGAACGAAACTCGAAAGAGAAAAAGCAACCAAGGCGGCACCCCAATCGTCCTTGTACTACCTGTAGATGCGCGGTCCGCTCGTTTCTCCTTTTCCGACACGTTCTTCATGCAGGGCGAATGCGTGCATGGCCCGACACGAGAAGAAACAAGGAACTGAAGCCAGCCGGAAGAGAAGATAGGGCGCCTCGCTCAGAGAAGATAGGGCGCCTCGCTCAGAGAAGATAGGGCGCCTCGCTCAGAAAAGATAGGGCGCCTCGCTCAGAGAAGATAGGGCGCCTCGCTCAGAGAAGATAGGGCGCCTCGCTCAGAGAAGATAGGGCGCCTCGCTCAGAGAAGATAGGGCGCCTCGCTCAGAGAAGATAGGGCGCCTCGCTCAGAGAAGATAGGGCGCCTCGCTCAGAGAAGATAGGGCGCCTCGCTCAGAGAAGATAGGGCGCCTCGCTCAGAGAAGATAGGGCGCCTCGCTCAGAGAAGATAGGGCGCCTCGCTCAGAGAAGATAGGGCGCCTCGCTCAGAGAAGATAGGGCGCCTCGCTCAGAGAAGATAGGGCGCCTCGCTCAGAGAAGATAGGGCGCCTCGCTCAGAGAAGATAGGGCGCCTCGCTCAGAGAAGATAGGGCGCCTCGCTCAGAGAAGATAGGGCGCCTCGCTCAGAGAAGATAGGGCGCCTCGCTCAGAGAAGATAGGGCGCCTCGCTCAGAGAAGATAGGGCGCCTCGCTCTGTTTTTGCCCGCTGGTAGTTCTACTTCGGTTAGGTATTCTGGTCAGCCACCTGCACACGCTGTTCCCACGTCAATTCGCATGGCGGCGTAAATCGTTTTTGTGGGCATCGCACGATCGTAAACCCTCACGAAAGTAGAACACGGGGGGCCCAAGACAACACCCCTCGAGGGAATGTGTTTGGTGTCGGTCACAAACAGTCCCGGACATGGCTAGCCGTAACCCACAACGAAAGCGTGCACAAATATACAACCCGTAACCATATAGCCCTTGCTCTAGGAGAACCCATTTATCAACGGTCACACGGAGACCTAAAACCCCAATTTCAGGCGAACTTTAACTCTAGCGGCTAACTAACTAATGAGAAGTTGGCCTGTAGCGCAGTGTGCGCACCCAGCGGCAGACCGGGAGAACATCCCGAACTCAGTGCGATCTGTTTTCGCGTCCGACAATCCATTCTACTCACTACCTAAAGCCGTGTACCCGCGTGAAAACCTGCAGGCCGAGCGTGCCAGGGACAGGAATTATTTTCTTAATAGTACATCTGTACTGACGGGAACATTTCCGGAACAACGGTTGTACATGAAAGAGAAAACGAAGCCAACGAAAAAGTGCTAATACAGGAAAATCCCCCCCCAGAGAGGTTTATACCCTGTACACGCGAAGAACAAAACAATTTGTTTCGAGATACACCTCGAACAGTCGGCAACAGGCAATAAAGACACGCACAAGCGCACGCACTGCCACTACCGCAGATACGATACGCACACTAGTGTACGATACCTTAAAGAGACCTTAACGACAATGGTCACTCGGAGACTGTAAAACCCCCCGGTCCGATGGCAGTGCAAAACGCCGTTCCTCTCCGAGGACCCAGGCAGAGGGGTTGAATAGAAGGGGAGGGGAAGGCGGCTTGGCCAAAGGAACCGTCCCGGGATGGAGCGGACGGCGACGATCATCCTTTGCATCCTGTTCGCCGTGCTCTCGAACGCGGCGCGGAACCGCGGAAAGATGTGCGCTCCACGCGAAGCTGCGCAACGACTACGAGCTGCTCAACCCGAAGGTCCGGCGGTACGGCGGCGGGTTCACGTCGTACAGCCGCGCAGAGCGCGCCGCCAAGGCCGCCGAAGCGCGGTGCAAAAGAAATGGACCGAAACTCGAAAGAGAAAAGCAACCAAAGCAGCGCCCCTATACTACACGGTGAACTCGTTGCTGGAGTTCACTGTGTACCGCTTTTTTCTCCTTTTCCGAATTCAAGGCGAATGCATGCACGACTTTGACACGAGAAACAAAGCCAGCAAGAAGAGAAGATACCCCAGAGACTATAAGCCCCTAAGTGGACTCACACCCTAAATACGGCACGGTGGCAGTGCAAAACGCAGTTTCTCTCCGACGACCCAGGCAGAGGGGTGGACTTGAAGGGGAGGGGAAGGCGGCTTGGCCAAAAGAACCGTCCCGGGATGGTGCGGACGGCGACGATCATCCTTTGCACCCTGTTCGCCGTGCTCTCGAACGCGGCGTGGGACCGCGGAAAAATGTGCGACGGCTGCAAGTGGCTCCACGCGAAGCTACGCAACGACTACGAGCTGCTCAACCCGAAGGTCCGGCGGTACGGCGGCGGGTTCACGTCGTACAGCCGCGCGGAGCGCGCCGCCAAGGCCGTCGACGGCTGGTGCGACGACATCCCCGCCTTGATCTACACCCGCGCGCCGCCGGTCGGCGAAGACGGAGTCCCGGAGATCGGGGTGAAGGACATCAAGATGCTCGAGTCGTACTGCCGCAGCCTGCAGGAAAAATACAGGCTGAAGGCCGTGTCCCTGCTGTCCGCTGTGGCGAGGCCGCAGGATCTGCCCCTCACCCTCCTCTGCCAGGACGAGTGCGGCGTCCGGAAGAAGAAGCCGAAGAACCCGGCGCCGGCGGCGCCGCCGAGGGAGAAGGAAATCCCGAGTGACGAGACGGTGCGGAAATCGTCGGTGTGCCTACCGTGTTCATTTTCTTTTGCAGATTCCCCCCCCCCCCCCCCCCCCCTAGGGCTATGTAGGATGGAAACGTTGGAAACGTTTCCGTTTCCGTTTCCGTTTCCTTCTTTTTGGCGGTGGATGGAAACGCCGTTTCTTTTCAAAAGAAACGGCTGGTATGCCACTAGTATACTGGCTGAAGGTCCGACCGGAAATGTGTGTCGAACGGCGGACCCCGCAATCCAGTGGGAAACCATGGACAAGGTGGCTTTGAAAAAGAGGGAGGAAAGAAGCATAAGAGTTGCGACCGCGTGGAGCAGACGCAACCACACGCATCCGGTTGTGATGACTTTGAGGTCTGCAGCTCTTTATACCAATGGCTGTTGTAGCGACGATGCTCTGTTATGCGAGGCCGTTGGCCAACGCGCTGAAGACGATCGGGAAAGCACATCCGCTTCCAATAATAGGCTATACAGATACGGTCGTTCAGGACAGCGGGAGCACCGCCGCGCCACAGGCTACAAGACCGGGGTTTTTCGGCGGCGTAAGACAAAGAGGGAGTGCAATCAGCATCAGGAGGTGAGAAGGGCACACGTATGCCGGGGCAATGTTGAACCCGCCAGAAAAGCGATGGCCACGCAGTAACGTGTGCGCTAAACATCGCTTGCCACAGTGCACCTTGCATACGACGACGGGTGGCAACCGTCACCGGAAGGGGCACCATCGGGCGGTGTTGTCGGAGCATAGACAGCGACGGCAGGAAGAACCCCACCGACAATGCAGAAGAGGACGGCAGATTCAAAAAGCCCCACTCGGCACGGCTGCCGATACAAGTAAACATGAGAACGTGGGTTGGAAGCAGCAGAGGACGAAGTGGTAGGCACAGAAGAGTGGAATCTGGTGTCAGAAAACCTCAGCATCCGCATGTGACGACATTCTGCATCATTAGCTTGTGGTTACCTATTTGCTCGTGTCAGATCGCCGATGAAAGAAAGCGGTGAGCATCAGCGACTGCTCTGCACAAACGAGACCGCGACGACACACAAGAAGGGGCCGAGCCAAGTCGAAGAACAGCCCAGGAAGGGCCCTGAAGAGTCAGAGAGCCCGCCAGAAGACGGAGGAAGAGAAGTGCCCGCTAGTAGATCAAAAGAAGAAGGTGATCCCGCCCTCTGAAAGGAAAGCCAAAATTTGGCTGGAAACGGACACCTGACGGACACACAGAAGGACCCGCGAAGTGGTATCCTATAGGACCCCTCAGCATGACCTTCCGGCGTTTCTTTTAAAAGAAACGGAAACGTTTCCGTTTCCGTTTCCGTTTCCGTTTCCATATTTCGAAAAAACTAAAAGAAACGGCGTTTCCATCCAACTTAGCCCTAGGGGGGGTCAAAAGCTGTCAAAATAGGTCATTTTTTTGGGAACCACATAGGGGCTCCTAAAAGGCAATAAAATTTGGTAAACCGCCCCAGAACCGTATAGAAATGCCTAAAACATGCTTTTTGGCTGCTGAAGTGCCCCGAAAAGGCCTTTTTACGAGTGCCCAATTTTTGGACTCAGGGTGGACACCGTTTGGTACCGGTGTTCTTCTTTTTAGGTGACAACCCCAAAAATAGTGACAGCATGAACCGAAGAAGGAAAACAACACTGCCCAAACCTATGTATTTTTACTCAAAAGACTTTCCTGAGAGTTGGGGATGGTGGGGCTTCGTAGGAGGCATTGACAAGCGACTCAATGAGGTACGGCTTCGTAACGTGCCGCCCCCTCGAGTCCTTGACGTCAGCGCCAGCTTTCGTAGTGGCCTGTGTCGTGTAGCGTGCTACCGCAAGCTGCAGATACCCTGCCCTGAGCTGCTATGTCGTGGCAGTCCTATAAATCCACCGCCGAACCTTTTCGTTCAAGTCCAGTTTTCTATTTTTGTTCAAGCTCAACGTGCGTTGGGGTTAGGTACCAGAGATACACCCCGGTGACCAGTATTGTCTTCCGTGCGTGTGCAATGCGACCCTTTCGGGGTGGTGTACGAAAGGCGAACTTGAATAAAAGACACTGTCGCGTGCATCCCTTCAACAAAAACGTTGGGATCTGGAAAATCCCACTACGGATGAGAGCATCTCATTGTTTTTCTCGGAAAGACATCGAACTTTGTGAATATCGCTCCAGCAGAAGTTCGGGGAAGAGCTGCTGCCTGCGGTGTCAACAACACCTCAGCTTGCGCAAGACTCAGAGAGCCTTTTGGGACGTTGTTAACCATCCAGACGAGCAACGTTCATAGCTGCCTTCCTCCTGGGTGTCGTTTGCCCTTTTCTTGCTTCCATTTGTGGCTGCCTGCACGTGATTGTAGCCTCATCTTTGCATGGTATGAACAGTGAAGCACACACACAGGCTGCTAGCCGGTACCAAACGGTGTCCACCCTAAAACCATCAACTAATACACCCCCCCCTGGGCCATTTTCCATGAAACTTCCCCCAAAAACACGTTTCCGGGCATTTCTGAGGCGGGTTGTATGGGTTTTTAGCCTTAAACTGCCGCTAAGTCTACAGGCTGAAAATGTCACCATTTTGACGCAAAAAAAGACCTTTTGACCCCCCCTACCCCCCCCCCCCGATTCTCTTTTTTAGACAATTTCATTCTCTTTTCCTCCCGTAGCGTCGCCAGAAAGACGACGAATGCGGGAAGGCTCTAGAATAGGCATAACAATAACCCAACCTCGGTTGGAGTGCTTCACCCGGCGAGCTACGAGGGTGTTACCACGTATTTTCTATCAGAAAAAGCCCCAAAAAAACGCGAAAGGACGGTGCTACGGCATGATTCGGCAACCGCTGCTAAACAGTGCATGTTAATCCGTGTGGTTCATGTACTTAAAAGAACTCAATGCTAAACGGAAGTGTTTCGACATGGTCCCGCGAGAGGTAGTGCTACGCCTGGCTGAGGACTTCGGACTGCACGGTCGGGTTCTCAAGCCGCTGAGGGCGATTTACAGTCTGCTCGCAAGACGCTTCAAGTTGCCGCTAGGGGTGGGCAGGGAGTTTAGTGTGACCAACGGTATCCTTCAAGGGTGCCCTGTGTCCATCATACTCATCAATGCCCTGCTGTCGGTAGTGATGAAAGCGGTCAAAAAAGAAGCTGAGGGTGTGAGTCCTAAGTCGTACGCGGATGATGCCACACTACTGTCCAGGCTGTCGGAGGCCGCACTGCAAAAGGGAGTCGACATTGTTGACGAGTTCTGCACACTCACCGGAATGCAGCTAAACCTCGAGAAGACCATCGCATTCTCGACGAGGCAGAGGCACCAGTCGACGCTCAGACTCCGAAGCGGAAATGCGCTGCTGCGATTTAGCAAGTCCGTCACGTGTCTGGGGGCCCTAGTCTCAACGGCGAAGAACAGAAAGGAGAGGTCCGACTCTAAGAGGGTAGAGAGGGCGGCGGCCCTAGCGGAGGGCCTCCGCCACGCGCCATTCCGGTACGAAAAGCGGGTCCGTATTGTGCAGTCGAATGTGTTGCCGGCAGCGCTATCGGGCTGCTCCTTCGCGCCGGTGTCAAAGGTGGCGATGAAGCGGTTGACGACGTCGGTGATGGGTCTGATCTGGGGTGGAGCAAACCCGAAGCGCGCGAGAGAAATGGTCCTGAACTTCCAGGAGAAGGGCCACCTGACGGACCCCGGTACGTGTTTAGCGTACCGGGTGACGACGGCGTTCTACGCGGCGTGCGAGAGGCTGCCGCGACTGCTACCTCTGATGGAGAGTATCCGGGGGCGGTACGCCGAGGGGGACCAACCCCTCGGCCCAGTCGGGCTGGCGATGAGGAGCATGGAGGAGTGTGGACACATATGGGAGCCTGGGCCCCTATCTCGCACGCTACGACGGAATGGTGCAGTGTTCGACCCGCTGGCCTCGTCGCCCTCGAAGAGGGGGCACGAAGTGAGGGCGGACCTGAGAACGAGGACGTGGGCCCGACTGATGGCGAGAAGGCCAGGATATCAGGGGCTGGAAAGAGCCGACTTGGAGCGCACGAATGCGTTCTGGAAGACGAGGGAATGTTCCGCGCACACGGCGAAGCTAATTCGAGTTGCGATTGCGGGGGGTGTGAACACGGCGGAGTTCACGTCGCGGATGAGGCAGGCTGGAGCTGAGCCGCAGGCGCCCAGCTGCAAGCACTGTGGGAGCGGCGTGACGGAGAACGAACAGCATATCTACTGGGACTGCGACGCATACTCACACATTCGCCGGCGGGAAGCACACGCCGGGCTGATGGCGGCCAACCGAACCGAGTGGCCCCGATGCACGCTGGAACATGGTGTGGTTGTACCGGGGAACGCCCACTTATCGAGGCGGCTCCAGGAGATGATGGCTGAAATCCTTGCGGAACGTGCAGGGCTCGAAGCACGTGGCTGGGTAGCCAGGAACCCCACGACCCCCTGGTCGAGAGCGGATGCGATGCCTGCCGAGAAATTTGACCACCCCTTTGCGCGGATTGCCCCGGCATGGACGTGGGAGCGAAACAAGACCTGGGGACTACCGACGTTTTATGCGTTGGTAGCGTGGCTGTCTGACATGCAGTGGACCGAGAGCGGGCAGGCGTCAATGCTAGAGCTTGCGATCGACTTTGAACTCTTCTCGGGCCTCAGCATGCCGCTGCACGGGAATGCGCCGAAGGGGGTGAGAGAACGGGGAAACGTCCTGCGCTGCATGATGAGCGCGTTGGACAAGCTGGCGGCACAGCAAGGGCTGGGAAGCTGCATGAGAGGGGAGAGGGTGTGCCCGACGACGTCGCTGTCGTTCATGGGCATCTCGGGGATATCGGGTGTACGGCCCAGGCCACGCTTTCGCGAGGCACACACGGGGACGATACTTGAGGAACAAGTGAAAGGAAGCGATGTAGGGACGCAGTGCCCGGCGTACCCTGACTGGACGATCGGGAGAGCGGCGAGGTGGGCCCTGCCTGCCCCACCACAACTGCACCCAGACCCCGTGCATATGCCGGGTGTCGATATAGAGAAGGCACTCGTCACGTGCGCGACCCATCACAAAGGGAAGTGTGAGGCGTGCAGAGCACTCGTCCGAAGGGACGTGCCCACGGTAGAGATGTGCTGCCGGCACCATCACCACGCGAACGATGGGCAGCCGATCGCGGTGTGCACAGAGCACAGCACGACGAAGTGCGGCGAGTGCAAGACGGCGGCGGCGTGTTGCCGCAGCGGGCATCATGCCTGCCGCACGCATGGCAGAGGAACCTGCCAAGAGTGCAAGAGGCTCCCTACGCTGACGCAGAGGCGACCGGCGGCATGTTGCCGCCGCGGCCACCACCAGTCCAACGAACGAACGTCCCGTCAACCCCCGGACGCAACAAGAAGAAGAGGCCCTCCTCACCCACCCAGGTGGGCGTACAACGGGAAACGCCAGTAGGAAAGCGAGCGGCGCGAGCGCCGCCCGCGGCAACGAAAAAGGAGACGGCGACGACCGGACGGGCGACCAAGAGGCCGCCACCAACGCCAGGAACCAGCGAACGACCAGCGCTGAAGAAGTGGGTGCTAGGCACCCCGAAGGAAGGCCCGATCGCCAGCCGCAAGCGGAAGAAGACGAAGGCGACCACCCCCGACTCAGGGGTGCATCGAAGGAAGAAGAAGGTACCGAGGGCAAGCAGCTCTCAGAAACGACCGGGGACCACGAGCACACCAATGCCCTCGAAAGTGAAAAACGGACACACGTGCCCGCCCTCGTACTCGCCGACTCAGTCTCTGGAATCGCAAGAAAGCCAAACCCCGCTGGCTCCACAAATGCTCGATCTTGACGACGCAATGGCAGGTGACGACGTCATCCGATAACCTGACTTTCAAGGCAGTGCATGCTAATCCATGTGGTTCATGTACTTAAAAGAACTCAATGCTAAACGAAAAATATAATAATAAAATTTTTTTTTTTCCAACTGGTACCGGAGGGGAGTGGGGATCAACCCCCACAGAGACCAGAGAGAACTGGGTCCGAGGGTAGCGACCGTATCGCTCTTGAGCGACACGGTCATGGAATGGGAGAGGGGGAGCCGGAGACTGAGAACCCCTCTGCCGGTCGGCACACTGTGCCACATGGAAGGCGAGGCCAGGAACCTGTGGACGCACGGGATTCGTCCAGATGATGTCGCACGCGACCGGGTCTCGCTGACCTACAGGGCCGTGCGCGAGGCCGCCTCCCAAAGTTTGCAAGGCCGGGACACCCCGCAAGAAGCTCCCATACCCCCCCCGCCCAGCCCTCAGGCATCCACTGCACCCCCCCAACATCAGTCCAGCCCCGCGCCACGGACACTTTTGCTTCATCACCAAAGAACTCTACAATCAATCAAAGAATCAGCAAGACAGCGGCTGATAACCGCGGGGGACGTCGAACAAAACCCTGGTCCCGGCCGCGCGGAGATGAGGTTCGCGACGTTAAACGTAACCAACCTACTACAGTATCTCCCAGCGGCCGACGCGGTGGAAGCGGATCTTCTCTGCTGCCAGGAGGTGACACTCCTTCCGTGCAAACGGGTGCAGGCGGAGGAATACCTGCGGAAATGGTGCTGCCACTGGGGTCTGCCACCACCCGGAAGACTCTGTAGGAACTCCGGTAGTCGCTCGACGATGAACGCCGCGAACGGAGGGCTCTCCACTCTAGTACTGAGACCGATACCGGCGTACGATACGATGACGGCGCTCGCGCACGCAGCAATACGGTCCCCGGACCGAGTGAGCCATACGGTAGTAGCAACAGGGGCCGGCAACACGTTCGTGCACGTGTTCAATGTCTACTGCCCTTCCGGAAACGGGAGGGCGGAGAGCGAGGAGCGTGAGGACATGCTGGAGAAGATCCTCTTCGCAGCGGCGGATAGCCTCGGTGACGTCCCCATAATGGTGATGGGTGACCTGAACACGGAAGAAGACCGGTCCCCTGTACTGCGGAAGGCACTAAGGAATGGATGGTCCGACGCAGCGGAACTGCACCATGCGCGTACCGGTGACACACCACCACCACCGACCTTTACCAGCGCCCGGACATCGGGCACGAGGATCGACCGCATACTCCTCAACCGAATAACGACGGGAGCTTTCCGCCAATGCGTCACCACCGCGGTGAACGTGCCGGGACACCGGCTCGTGACAATGACCCTGGACATTGCGGCGCTGCGCCAAATCGTGTGGCGATTTAAAGTACCGCGGGAAATCTCTACGGAGGGGGGACCCAAGTGGGGCCTCTCGGACACAGAAGCTTACAGGGAAGCCGTACAGAGACTGGCCAACTCCGATTTCGCAGAACGGCTGGCAGCACAGCGAGTGGAAGAGGCCTGGCTCGAGTGGTCACGAGTCAGTGAGCAGTACTTGCAGGATGCCTTCGGAATCCCTGCGGAAGAAAGGGGAAGAAGTACAGGACGGGGGATAAAGACGTCACCTAAAAGAGTCTGCATCACGGCAAGCACTGCGAGCGACGGGTCGGGGGCGGCGAACAGCAGACAGCTACGGCTCCGGAAGGCCATCCACAGGATGGAACGCATCTGCAGCTACCTTGCGCAACGGCGCGGGCCGGAGGCAGTTCCGCATGAGGTATCCCGTTGCTGGCAGAACAGCAGGCGGCTGGCACAGGCGTGCATGAAAGATGGCCAAGGGACAGAAGGATTCCCGGATCATGAGGAGGCGAAGCAGCTTCTCACGGCATTGCGGGAAGAGACGAGCAGGCTCGGAAAGGAAGGATCGGCGGCCAGGTTTACGAAATACCGAGACAAGCTGAACGAGAGGGCCGATGCGAGCAGACGATGTCTGACAACCATCTGCGCCGGACGCGCTGAGCCGTCGGGGGTGTTGCGAAAGGGGGCGGGAGTGACTGCAAATGTTGACGAGATGGACGAGGTGCTGAACACTGCGTGGGACCCTATCCTGCGTAAGTACAAGGACGGGCCAGAGCCGGAGTACGAGCCGTTTCGGGATCGGTTCCGGGATCACATCGGCCCACATATGATGGAAGCCGGAACAATCACGGGGGAGGAGCTGCGAATTCTGCTGAGGAAGAAGCCGAAGAAAAGCGCGTCAGGGGTGGATGGCTGGCGTATGGCTGAACTGCGGGAGTTGCCGCTCCCCCTGCTGAATGCACTTGCAGACGTCATGAACCTGGTCGAAGCAACTGGAGACTGGCCGGCAAGCATGACAACTGCGCTGGTGTCGATGGTGCCGAAGGATGAGAGTCAAGACCCGCTGCACACAAGACCGATAACCGTCACATCCGCCGTGTACCGCTTATGGGCCTGCCGCAGGCTGGCGGACATAGTTCTGTGGCAAGAGGAATGGATCGAAGAAGGACAGAAAGGCTTTCGACCGGGTCACCGGATCGAGGACGTCTTGATGGAAATTGGGCTCGAGATGGAGGACGCCTTGTTGGACGGGGAGCCGCTCTACGGTGTGGCGCTGGACTTCCGGAAATGCTTCGACATGGTCCCGCGAGAGATAGTACTGCGCTTAGCCGAGGACTTAGGATTGCACAATCGGGTTCTCAAGCCGCTGAGGGCTATCTACAGACTGCTCGCGAGACGCTTCAAGCTACCATTAGGGGTGGGCAGGGAGTTCAGTGTGACCAACGGTATCCTTCAAGGGTGCCCTGTATCCGTCATACTCATCAATGCCCTGCTGTCGGTAGTGATGAAAGCGGTCAAGAAAGAAGCGGAGGGTGTGAGTCCAAAGTCATACGCGGACGACGCCACACTGCTGTCCAGGCTGTCGGAGGCCGCCCTGCAAAAGGGAGTGGACGTAGTAGACGAGTTCTGCACACTCACCGGGATGGAGCTAAACCTCCAGAAGACGGTCGCGTTCTCGACGAGACGTAGGCATCAGTCGACTCTCAAACTCCGCAGCGTGGATGCGCTGCTGCGGTTTAGCAAATCCGTCAAGTGCCTCGGGGTCCTAGTCTCGACGGCGAAGAATAGGACGGAAAGGTCCGACTCGGAGAGGGTGGAGAAGGCGGCTGCCCTGGCGGAAGGCCTCCGCCATGCGCCGTTCCGGTACGAAAAGCGGGTCCGGATTGTGCAGTCGAATGTGCTACCGGCGGCGCTGTCAGGCTGCTCTTTCGCGCCGGTATCGAAGGTGGCGATGAAACGGCTGACGACGTCGGTGATGGGACTGATCTGGGGTGGATCCAACCCGAAGCGCGCGAGGGAGATGGTCCTAAACTTTCAGGAGAAGGGCCACCTGACGGATCCCGGTACATGCCTAGCATATAGGGTGACGACAGCGTTTTACGCGGCGTGCGAGAGGTTGCCACGACTGCTGCCTCTGATGGAGAGCATCCGGGGAAGATACGCCGAGGGGGACCTACCCCTGGGGCCAGTTGGACTGGCGATGAGGAGCATGGAGGAGTGTGGACACGTATGGGGACCCGGGCCCCTGTCTCGCACGCTGAGGAATGGAGCAACGTATGACCCGTTAACCTCGGCACCTTCGAAGAGGGGACATGAAGTTAGGGCGGACTTGAGGGCGAAGACGTGGTCCCGACTGGTGGCGAGGCGGCCGGGATTTGAGGGCATACAGAGAGCCGACCTGGAGCGGACGAACTCCTTCTGGAGGATGCGTGAATGTCCCGCGCACACCGCGAGGCTTATACGTGTAGCGTTGGCGGGGGGGGTGAACACGGCTGAGTACACGTCGCGGATGAGGCAGGCCGGAGCTGAGCCGCAGGCGCCCAGCTGCAAGCACTGTGGAAGCGGCGACACCGAGGACGAGAAACACGTATTCTGGGACTGCGGAGCGTACTCGCACATACGGCGACGAGAGGCACATGCCGAGCTGATGGCAGCCAACCGGGCCGACTGGCCCAGATGCACGCTGGAACACGGTGTGGTAGTACCCGAGAATGCCCAATTCTCGAGGCGGCTCCAGGAGATGATGGCTGAAATCCTTGCGGAACGGGCTGGGCTCGAAGCACGTGGCTGGGTGGCCAGGAACCCCACGACCCCCTGGTCGAGAGCGAATGCGATGCCTGCCGAGAAATTTGACCACCCCTTCGCGCGGATTGCCCCGGCATGGACGTGGGAGCGGAACAAGACCTGGGGACTACCGACGTTTTATGCGTTGGTAGCGTGGCTGTCGGACATGCAATGGACCGAGAACGGGCAGGCGTCAATGCTGGAGCTTGCGATCGACTTTGAACTCTTCTCGGGCCTCAGCATGCCGCTGCACGGGAATGCGCCGAAGGGGGTGAGAGAACGGGGAAACGTCCTGCGCTGCATGATGAGCGCGTTGGACAAGCTGGCGGCACAGCAAGGGCTGGGAAGCTGCATGAGAGGAGAGAGGGTGTGCCCGACGACGTCGCTGTCGTTCATGGGCATCACGGGGATATCGGGTATACGGCCCAGGCCACGCTTTCGCGAGGCACACACGGGGACGATACTTGAGGAACAAGTGAAAGGAAGCGATGTAGGGACGCAGTGCCCGACGTACCCTGACTGGACGATCGGGAGAGCGGCGAGGTGGGCCCTGCCTGCCCCACCACAACTGCACCCAGACCCCGTGCATATGCCGGGTGTCGGTATAGAGAAGGCACTCGTCACGTGCGCGACCCATCACAAAGGGAAGTGTGAGGCGTGCAGAGCACTCGTCCGAAGGGACGTTCCCACGGTAGAGATGTGCTGCCGGCACCATCACCACGCGAACGATGGGCAGCCGATCGCGGTGTGCACAGAGCACAGCACGACGAAGTGCGGCGAGTGCAAGACGGCGGCGGCGTGTTGCCGCAGCGGGCATCATGCCTGCCGCACGCATGGCAGAGGAACCTGCCAAGAGTGCAAAAGGCTCCCTACGCTGACGCAGAGGCGACCGGCGGCATGTTGCAGCCGCGGCCACCACCAGTCCAACAAGCCGAACGTCCAGTCAACCCCCGGACGCAACAAGAAGAAGAGGCCCTCCTCACCCACCCAGGTGGGTGTACAGCGGGAAACGCCAGTAGGAAAGCGAGCGGCGCGAGCGCGCGCTCGCGGCAACGAAAAAGGAGACGGCGACGACCGGACGGGCGACCAAGAGGCCGCCACCAACGCCAGGAACCAGCGAACGACCAGCGCTGAAGAAGAGGGTGCTCGGCACCCCGAAGGAAGGCCCGATCGCCGGCCGCAAGCGGAAGAAGACGAAGGCGACCACACCCGACTCAGGGGTGCATCGAAGGAAGAAGAAGGTACCGAGGGCAAGCAGCTCTCAGAAACGACCGGGGACCACGGGCACACCAATGCCCTCGAAAGTGGAAAACGGGCACTCCTGCCTGCCCTCGTACTCGCCGACTCAGTCTCTGGAATCGCAAGAAAGCCAAACCCCGCTAGCTCCACAAATGCTCAACCTTGACGACGCAATGGCAGGTGACGACGTCATCCGATAACCTGACTTTCAAGGCAGTGCATGCTAATCCATGTGGTTCATGTACTTAAAAGAACTCAATGCTAAACGAGTAGCGTTGGCGGGGGGGGTGAACACGGCTGAGTACACGTCGCGGATGAGGCAGGCCGGAGCTGAGCCGCAGGCGCCCAGCTGCAAGCACTGTGGAAGCGGCGACACCGAGGACGAGAAACACGTATTCTGGGACTGCGGAGCGTACTCGCACATACGGCGACGAGAGGCACATGCCGAGCTGATGGCAGCCAACCGGGCCGACTGGCCCAGATGCACGCTGGAACACGGAGTGGTAGTACCCGAGAATGCCCAATTCTCGAGGCGGCTCCAGGAGATGATGGCTGAAATCCTTGCGGAACGGGCTGGGCTCGAAGCACGTGGCTGGGTGGCCAGGAACCCCACGACCCCCTGGTCGAGAGCGAATGCGATGCCTGCCGAGAAATTTGACCACCCCTTCGCGCGGATTGCCCCGGCATGGACGTGGGAGCGGAACAAGACCTGGGGACTACCGACGTTTTATGCGTTGGTAGCGTGGCTGTCGGACATGCAATGGACCGAGAACGGGCAGGCGTCAATGCTGGAGCTTGCGATCGACTTTGAACTCTTCTCGGGCCTCAGCATGCCGCTGCACGGGAATGCGCCGAAGGGGGTGAGAGAACGGGGAAACGTCCTGCGCTGCATGATGAGCGCGTTGGACAAGCTGGCGGCACAGCAAGGGCTGGGAAGCTGCATGAGAGGAGAGAGGGTGTGCCCGACGACGTCGCTGTCGTTCATGGGCATCACGGGGATATCGGGTATACGGCCCAGGCCACGCTTTCGCGAGGCACACACGGGGACGATACTTGAGGAACAAGTGAAAGGAAGCGATGTAGGGACGCAGTGCCCGACGTACCCTGACTGGACGATCGGGAGAGCGGCGAGGTGGGCCCTGCCTGCCCCACCACAACTGCACCCAGACCCCGTGCATATGCCGGGTGTCGGTATAGAGAAGGCACTCGTCACGTGCGCGACCCATCACAAAGGGAAGTGTGAGGCGTGCAGAGCACTCGTCCGAAGGGACGTTCCCACGGTAGAGATGTGCTGCCGGCACCATCACCACGCGAACGATGGGCAGCCGATCGCGGTGTGCACAGAGCACAGCACGACGAAGTGCGGCGAGTGCA
This sequence comes from Diplonema papillatum, assembly GCA_030068145.1. NCBI lineage: Eukaryota > Euglenozoa > Diplonemea > Diplonemida > Diplonemidae > Diplonema > Diplonema papillatum. The sequence goes on from JAPJBO010000013.1 coordinate 406,025, forward strand.
AGACGGCGGCGGCGTGTTGCCGCAGCGGGCATCATGCCTGCCGCACGCATGGCAGAGGAACCTGCCAAGAGTGCAAGAGGCTCCCTACGCTGACGCAGAGGCGACCGGCGGCATGTTGCCGCCGCGGCCACCACCAGTCCAACGAACCGAACGTCCCGTCAACCCCCGGACGCAACAAGAAGAAGAGGCCCTCCTCACCCACCCAGGTGGGCGTACAACGGGGAACGCCAGTTGGAAAGCGAGCGGCGCAAGCGCCGCCCGCGGCAACGAAAAAGGAGACGGCGACGACCGGACGGGCGACCAAGAGGCCGCCACCAACGCCAGGAACCAGCGAACGACCAGCGCTGAAGAAGAGGGTGCTAGGCACCCCGAAGGAAGGCCCGATCGCCGGCCGCAAGCGGAAGAAGACGAAGGCGACCACCCCCGACTCAGGGGTGCATCGAAGGAAGAAGAAGGTTCCGAGGGCAAGCAGCTCTCAGAAACGACCGGGGACCACGGGCACACCAATGCCCTCGAAAGTGAAAAACGGGCACACGAGCCCGCCCTCGTACTCGCCGACTCAGTCTCTGGAATCACAAGAAAGCCAAACCCCGCTAGCTCCACAAATGCTCGACCTTGACGACGCAATGGCAGGTGACGACGTCATCCGATAACCTGACTTTCAAGGCAGTGCGTGCTAATCCATGTGGTCTAAACGAACATGACGTGGGCGGCATAGAGAGAGTACGACAACTCTATGGCACCATAAAGTCCAGAAAAACCATGGGGAAGAAAGAAAACCAAAAATACCGTCATTTAAAGGCATGAAAAGACGCTGAAAGTAAATAATGTTGTCGACAACTAAAAGCAAAAGAATAAACCAAAACTACGCACCTCTTTACTTCGATCAGTGTCAGTCGGTGTCACGGCAAGTTTTGGCAGCCGCTGCGAAGACGGTGGTAGAGCGACGAGAAGAAACTGAGCTTGTTCGATGCCGGAAAGTGGTACCCAGCTGCCCACGCAGAAGCTGGCACCACAAACAGGAGGTTTGACGACACTTTGTTCGCCCATACCGGATCGTCGAAAACACCACAAACAAACAGGTGAAAGAGTTGAAACGGTTCCTGAAGCTGCAAGGCAAGGATCCGCGGGTTATCGGCGTGACGAAAAGTGACTTGATCGAAGCTGTCCTAGCGGAGACTAAGAAGCTGCACAAGGCGGCCTCGCGCTCCGATGCCGTCGAAACGCAAGACAACGAAGGCGAGAATCGCACCGTCGACGTCCCGTCGACGGCCGCTGGCTGTTCGAGTTCCAGTCGCGATGACACCCTTTGCGAGCAGTCCGAAGCCGAAAACACGACCGACGGCGGGGAGGACGCTGCCGAGGATGAGGACGAGTTCAGCTAGAATCGCTCTCCGCAAGAAATACACCCGCAACGCGTTTCGCTGGCCGACCAGTGTTGGTTTTACCCTACTGATGGAGAGAAAGCCCATCGGGCCAGCGCATTCCGACAGCAATACGGGGTAGTACGAGAGGAACTCCCGTTTCTAGTCCCTGGTATCTACGGTTGTTCGATCGGACAGTGCCGTGATGCTACCACTGGATGGATTATGGCTGAATGCCTCTAAGCCAGAACCCAGTCTAGAGGAATGCGTGAGTTACTCAGGGCACATCGGATTTATCGGGCCACGACTAGCTTCGTCAAACGAAAAGACGTGGGGCCACAGTAGTGGTCAACCGCAGTATCTGCAAAGCTGGAGTCAGAGTCAACCAACTCCACACGACCCGTCCGCTCTGCGTTGTGTTACCGTACCTACGGTCTTACACTAGCGCCCCCAGAGACGCTACGCTTTGAGGGTTCGGTTGGGCAAACCGGTGGGCACTTGCCCCGTAACCTCGCAGTTCCGCTGAGACCTGGTCTCCGCCTCAAGAACACGGGGTAATAGCAAAACTATCCGGGCAAGTGGGAGGCCACCACGTTCAGTGCGAAAATGCGGATCTTCTTCGACCTGCAAACGTGTCAGAAAGCAGAAAAGCAAGAACCGCTCAACCGACGGAGAACGCCGAAAACTTGCCGAACCCGTCCTTTTGTTTCCTCAGACCTAACTTCTTCAAAGCATCCAACCCAGAGACCTAATACCACCGGCCCCTCTAACATCAATTACCGAGAGTCATCCGGAGACCTAGAAAGATGGAGTTTCAAGCGAACTCTCACCTTCGGAAACCCCGAAGTTTCACGCGAACTTTTCACTCTAAAAAAGAGGCGGGGGAAACGAAGGGTAGCGAAGCACGAACTACGTCCAGGGAACAACACAGTTCGGCACACCTTCTCGAAGTTGCAATCTGGATGACGATCCGGGGGACTCCCTCATCGGGGTCAGCATTGAGTTCTGTAACGTGCAAGTGCCATGAAGGCAGGCGAGCACTGGTCAGCAGCCCAAAGCACCGTATCTGGATTACTGTTGGGACAGCCGTGCCTCTGCAAAGAACGGCACAGCAAGAGAGCACCCGGGCTTGCGGCCGGGGGTGAGGGAGGCTGCCCGTACGTAAAAGTGCAAAGAAGCCCCTTTTGGAAAGGCACCGTATCCGAATTAATGTTTAGGCGGCCGTGCCTCAAGCCTGCAAAGACGGGCACAGCAAGAGAAGACTCGGACTTCCGCGTTGGAGGAATCCGCTCGCACGTGCGAAGATGCCCATTTTGGAAGAAAATAACTAAACCACAATAAAAACGCTAGCATATCTACCAGGCCCGCTTGGGAGTGCTCCAGGTTAGGCTTTTCCCCTGCATACCATGAATCCAGATACGGTAAATCATAGGACGTCTCCTGAAGGAGATGAACGGCCCCAAAGACACTTTGGGTGGGACAAAGACTTGGCTCAAACATTCATTCAACTATCAAAAAACCATCCCTACTTCCAGCCGGAGACTCGCGCTTGAAATAACGTACCCGGACCCTTGGAAGTCGAAGCGTGAATGTCCACTACGAAGAGATAGCCTTTTCAGAGTTCGGTGTGCCGCAGCTCACCGATAGTTCTGTCCAGTATTTCTGTTGTGTAGAGGTCAACTGACTCATCGAGTTCTAGCGGGCGGTCCTTGTTCGGTCCCTCAGCGCTTTGGATCTCGCGCCTGCACAGGGTCGCGCCAACTGTAAATTTGTTGCATTAGTGTGATCGTCAGGCCTTCGACTACCCTGACAACGCACTATGCACACTCCGTGTCTACGTCACAGCAGATGGAACGCGTCTGTTGCGCTGCCGCGGAGGCGGCCTCAACTGCGTCAACTGTTTCGCAACTTTAGTACATGCTGGCAGAACCTCTGCAAAAGAGATGAAACGCAGTGAGAGTTCTTTCGTATTAACGGCATGCATTGTAAACACGAAAGAGAACGCTGGCAGCGAGTTTGGAAGAAGATTAGCCTACCGATCATATTCACTCACCAACAGGCAAATCCTCCCCCGGCACGTACAAACAAGCTAGCTCCTTAGAGAGCATACTTGTTACAGCTAAAAAGGAACGTTGACAGCAGTTTAACCTGAACGCGTACAAACGGTCAAATCGCACAAACAAACTGTCGTCCCAACGAAAAGACGCCCGCGGCTGTCAAGTGCGTCGAGGCAGAGGGCTTCAAACGCTCCGCAGAATCGGTCTTTATCTTTAGCCATACTTCAACTCACTTGCATTCTGAATCCAGCTGTACGTAAAAACGGTCGGACACACTGCGGTCAACGAAAGCAGCTCTCTCTCCATCATCATCGTCGTCATTACCTTTGTACCAGCCGCAGTTGTGCGAGTGCCGAGCTCTTTCTTCGGAAAAAAAAAAAAAAACAACGGCCCAGGAAATATGAGGACCAGGTTGCAAAATCGCAAAGAAGATAGAACCGCGCTGGAAGCCCCCACGAAACACCGGCATATCTTTCGTTCAAATTCTGCTTACTGGACTGCCTGCGCCTTTTGTTGTCGTCTGACGAAAAGTCTGCGGGATACTTCTTGTGCAATGACTGCAGAAAGAACGAAGCGTATTTAACCCATCCAGGGTAAACCTATCTCTTACGTTGTGCAGGGGGGAGCGAAAGCGGAGAAAGACCCGTTCTTGTAGTTCCAGCCTCGGAAACAAGCACGCCAGGGGTGAACCCTCCCAAGTATTCTTTTTTTTGTATAAGCACCTGCTTTGTAGGAAATGCTTGAGGAGACTGCCAGTTGCGATAGATCAAGGGAGGTAAATGTGCTGTAGCCCACACGAAACACAGGTAAATCTGGGTTTAGTGGCGGCGTAAGCGTTTCAACAAAAAAGACCCACTTTGTAGTTGTCTTGTTTTCTCCCCTCTAGCCTCCTTCGAAATGAGCACAAGGCAGTCCCTCGAGTATTTTTATAAGGCTTGGAAGAAAATGCTCGACAATAGCTGCCAGACAAAGAACAGAAGGATCCCAAGTGCTGCAACTACCGAACCACGTGTACTCCAACACGACAAATCACACAAACACAACAGGTCAAAGTCCTGAGAGAAAACAGCACACGGTGTAAGCGAAGAACAAACCAGATTGTGTTTGTATTGTATTTTCCCCCTCACCTCTATATTTCCTCCCTTCCATTCGGAGTCAAAGCAGCTACGCCGAGTATTTTGAAAACACGAAAACGTATCTCAACGACGGAATTTCACAGCAATCCACCCTCCCCGAAACATTAAACTAGGCTTTCCTCCCCCCAGCGAAACAAGCACAGCCATCAAATTGGCTGCAGGGGAACTCCTGGCGTCCGAGCTTCAGGGCCTCGTCCAGTGAGGGTGTTCTTTTTTTTTTTTACATAAGCGCCAGCTTGAAAGGAAATGCTCGACGATGCTGCCCGACAAAGAACAGAAGGGATCCAAAGTGCTGTAACTACCGAACCACGTGTTGAACGGACGTGAGGTCATGCGGGTCTACCCCTACACGACAAATCACACAAACACAACAGGTCAAAAGTCCTGAGTGAGAAAACAACACACGGTGGTGTAAGCGAAGAACAAATCAGATTGTGTTTGTATTGTATTTGCCCCTTACCTCTATATTTCCCCCCTTCCATTCGGAGTCGAAGCAGCTACGTCGAGTATTTCTCCCCCGCTTGCCCCAATGATCGCGGTCGTGTTTCCCTTCGTTTTTTTCTCTTTTGTGTTTGTTCGTTTCTTCTATATTTATACCAAACACGCAACAATGCTGAAGGAATAGTAAGCTCGCCTTTGAACAGCAGCTAGAAGTAGCCCACAAAGGGGGGGGGGGGTGTCAATTGCAATCGAACTCAGCCTGCACGGCCAGCTGCAGAAGCTGGAGTTAAAGAGGGTGTGCCCGAGTCACATCCGAAAAGCGGGTGTGCCACAACCAAAACGCGTGTAAATCCACACCCGAAAAGCGGGTGTGGCACCCCGCTTTTTTAACTCCAGCTTCAACTCTGAGGCTGGACCATACAGGATGCAGTTGGCCAGTTCCGGTGGCTGCGCAATGGATTACATACATGGATGCTGAAGTTGTCTGAGCCTCCGTGGAGTCACGCCACATCAGGGGGCCGTTCTGGGGCTGTCCTGAATTTCCACGAAACACCTTTTGTACTCTTGGGTTCTCGGGTTTACAAGATGACTACACGACTATAGAGCTCCACGCTGCAGCCAGTCCTGCTTAGTCATCAACAGGTCTGTCAATTGGGCAATCTGCAGAGGCCGCATCTGGCCGTTTTGCGCGCAAGGCGGCCGAAAAGAGAGCAGACGGCACCTCGCCAACATTGTCGATTCCGAACGACGTGAAAACAGGAATCTCCCTAACGTGCCTGCGGTTGATTCCTCCGGTACTTCTGTGCGGTGGATACAATTGCGCTGAACTGTCAGCATCTCAAGTTGGATTGTATCAAATTGCACGGAAAGCAATCCGTTGAGTTCGTATTTGACCCGACCCCTCTGTCGAAGCACATTCCACGCATTTGACGACGCGCTTCGAACGCGTTGTGCAACAGCTCTTTCTCTCCCTCTCTTTGAATTCATGCATCAGTTGCGGTTAAAACTTATTCTCTTATAACTTCAGAGTCAAAGGAAAGGCAACATGCAACTTGTTAGAAGGGTTGTGTTCCCGCATAAGTACGCTTCTGAGTCTCGCAATTGTGTCAAGAAGAGAGACCGGAATCTCGGGATTGTAGTGGAAGACACGAAATCTCTCGAACCAGAGCAGCACCCTCTCTCATGAAATATGTTCTCAAATACCGACCGTTGCAGCAAAAGGCCCGCCTTCTTGTTAATTCATAACCCGACATCGTATTGCGTGATTCCCCTCTTCTACTCCGATTTCCAGTTTTGAGGCATATGGAGAAGACTGAAACAAAAGCGTCACAAAGCTCGCGTGTTCCGACCATCTGCCGTCCCTTCTGGGCCCGAAGACACTGGCAAAGCTTGTCTTGCTGGCAGGTTCGACATCTTTTGGAGGTTCCTCTTAACAGACGCGATTCCGTTTGCTGCATTGCAGGTTCTCTCCAGTCTACGTCCAGCGATTCCTTTTTTTTAGGGTCAACGACAAAACGGATTCTATATCACTGGATTACGACAAAGTGGATTCATAATCCGCTTTGTCGCGACAAAGTGGATTATTAGTGGATTATAATCCCTTCTGGCAACTGGCATGAATTGTATAGGGGGACCCTAGTTTCACAAAAAGTTCCCCACAGGGAAAGTGACTATTTTGAGCTGTTTGCGTTCATTAAAACCATCAAAAATGAGTTTAGGTCCGTCTTTTAACCGCGAAACGGCATCACAAATTTTTGCGCCTCTCGTCCAACTTCGTCGCGGCTCAACACAAATTGTGTTGGAGGGACCCTTTCAAAAGATTTCCCCATTTCTTTGAGACTCTCAAACGTGAAAAATGGGCTGTCGCGCACGGGTCACGGGTACCTGGCCTACAAAGTGGACAAGACCACAGAGATATATGCCAGGTTCTGAATCCACATTTTCCTTCGTAAGAAGGGTGCCTTCGATTCGCAGGTGCGAGTACCGAATCCTTATTGTCGTCAACACGATAACCAACTCTGCCATCTCGTTCACTTTGCAAGTTTCTTCCGGTAACCATCTCTGCCATCTCGTTCACTTTGCAAGTTTCTTCCGTGTCTGAACATTAACTTGGCATCACTCTTTATCGCCTCTGATCAGCGGAATTGGAATGCTGGAATGGAAATGCGGACAAGTGCTGGAAGCAAAGGGCGGCAAACCCGAAAATGACTCCGATCAGTGTACTGTGAATGCCAGTACCACTCTCCAGGCTCACGCGATACAACTGTCAGAATCTCCCCGGCGGCAAACGCGACTCTCCAGTTCGGTGCCAGTGAAGCCAATACGAGCGACCAACTGCTCTGTTTCCCGCATCTTTGTTCCTCGTTTGATTTAGCTGGTGGTACTATGAAGTAGTTAGGCTCTCTCACAATCTCTTGTTCAAACGTGCATATGTAGCCCCCATGGTCTCCCTGACCCCCCTCGGGAGGCCCCTGAGGTACCCAAAGGACCCCCTTGTGACCCCCCCACAAATGCCCCGTACGGGGCGACAAAGTGGATTAGGCGACAAAGTGGATTAGGCGACAAAGTGGATTAGGCGACAAAGTGGATTGGCGACAAAGTGGATTATAATCCACTTTGTCGTAATCCGGTTGTGTAGAATCCACTTTGTCATAGATGGCCGTTATATAACGTTATATAACGTTATATAACGTTATTCCCGGAGTTATTTGTTACCCCCCCCCTAAATCCAGAAAAACCGTTATTGACCGTTATAAAACCGTTATTTGCCATTTTTGGTCGAAAAATAACGTTATTTGACCGTTATAACGTTATATAACGTTATATAACGTTATAATAACGGTATAATAACGTTATATAACGTTATAATAACGTTATATAACGTTATAATAACGTTATATAACGTTATATAACGTTATATAACGGTTTTTTACCAATCCATGGGAGGTCACACTGTCCTCCAGATTTTGGTCATTTTTGGCCATTTTTGCCACATTTTCCAGATTTTGGCCAATTTTGGTTATTTTTGCCAATTTTTCCAGATTTTGGTCAATGTTGACCAGTTTTGCCGTGTTTTCCAGATTTTGGCCCATTTTGGCCGTTTTTACCGATTTGGCCAGGATTGGCCATTTTTGCCATGTTTTTCAAAAATTTGGCTATTTTTGCCGATTTTTCCAGGTTTTGGTCATTTTTGGCCAGTTTTGCCATGTTTTCCAGACTTTGCCCATTTTGGCCGTTTTTGCCGATTTTTCCAGGGTTTTGGTCATTTATGCCCTGCCCCTCACCAGAGCTATTCTTGTCTGAGTTTCTTAAACCCGCACAAGCTCGAACAGGCAGTCCGTGCGCGGAAAAAAAAAAAGGTCGAAAGACACCAATCTGTACACCCATTCGGGATCGTCGGAAACACAAAAACACGTGTACCGCCCCACCCGCTTCGATTTCAGCCACACTAGTCTTTCCAAAGGGAATATCGACTATGCCTGCGAAAAGCTCCCCGAAGGTCCAGCCGAAGCCGAAGGTTCAACCTAAAGCTCAGCCGAAAGCTCAGCCGAAGACCCCAGGTACACAGCGCAAACGGCCTCGCGCCGAAAGTACGGATAGCAACAGCAGCAGCAGCAGCGCCTCGGTTGCAAAGGCGCGACGCGGAAGGAAGAAGGTGGCGGAAACGCTGCGCGTCGAGGCCTTGTCCCGCGACCTGGCATTGACTGGCCCCAGCGTTCTCCCTGTCACGAAACCACCAAGTAAGAGCCCGGAACAACGATTCATCGACCGGATCAAGAAAACCGACCCCGGGCTGGCTGGGTTCTACGGGAAGCGCCAGCTGTGACTGCTCGACTTTGCATGTCTCGTGCTCATCATGCACCCATATTTGGTACTGGGACCTTGTCTGACTGGCATAGTACGCAACGGTCTGCCGAGTGGACAAGCTTGGACAAGTTGGACTCCAGTGGCCGGATCATGCTGGTGACATCTGCTGCCTCACGAAGGACACTGCAAACGACCGTTACGGGCCACCGACTGAGGGACACGCGCCGGAAACCCAAAACTGCAGACATCCACATCCCAAGAACAACATCGCACAGTGAAAGAGTCATGTGAATCCGGAAGGATCGCGTTTGTCGCGCTTGGGTGGAAGTCCGCAAGAAAATAAGTAAAAGAGAAAAAGCTCTGGGGAGGGGCTATACGGACCCCTGAGGACCGGTTACTACGAATTCTTTTCGGACCAGGGTTTGTTTCCGAACAGTTTTTGTGACCGGGATCCAAAAATCGGCAAAAGTCTGGAAAAATTGGCAAAAATGGCCGAAATTGACCAAAATCTGGAAAATCGGGAAATCTGGAAAAATCGGAAAAAATGGCCGAAATTGACTGATCTGGATAAATCGGCCAGAGTGGCCAAAATCTCAAAATTGTCCAAAATCTTGAAAAATCGGCAAAAATGGCCGAAATCTGGAAAAATCGGCAAAGATTGCCGAAATCTGGAAAAAATCGGCAAAATGGCCAAAACCTGAAAAAATCGGCAAAAGTCTGGAAAAATTGGCTAAGATTGACCAAAATCTGGCAAAAATGGCCAAAATCGGAAAAAATGGCCGAAATGGACCAAAATGAGGAAAAAATGACAAAAATCTGGAAACATGGCCAACATCGGAAAAATTCTAAAAACCGTTATTTGCGTTATTTTTTCCGTTATTTTGCGTTTTCGACCGTTATATAACGTTATATAACGTTATATAACGTTATCACCGTTATAACGTTATATAACGTTATATAACGTTATCAACCGGCCATCTATGCTTTGTCGTTTTCCCTTTTTTTAACACACGGACAATGTGTGAGGAAACTGAACCGCCCGAGTTGGACTCTGATCATGATCAATTGCCACCTGGTGAGTCACGTCCAGGATTTGGGTTCAGAGTAGTGTGGTCAACGAAGAACTTCAGTTTTCCGTTCTTCTTTCTTTTTTCCATTCTTGCCTGCATGCCCCATCTGCCCCACCACCTTGCGCGGTGTCACGGCATGTTTGGCAGCCGCTGCTAAACATTGCATGCTAATCCATGTGGTTCATGTACTTAAAAGAACTCAATGCTAAACAAACATAACGTGGGCGGCGCCGAAGCTTTACCAGCTTCGGCTGACACCATTTGCGCACTTAACCATGGTTAAGAAGACGACTGAAAGCACAGACACAAAGATAGTTCAAAGCATTTGCAAAATAACACGAAAGCCTCTAGGCAAAAACCCGTTTTCACATTTCTCCTGTCTCTCTGTACAGTTTCTTATCGAGGAGACAGAGGCAGGCGTCGCGAATTTCGCCTGTTCCAGCCATCTCCCAGCCGCTTTCTTTCTCGACATATGAGTGTGTCGCAATCAATGAATGCATCACCAATCTTGTACCCGCCTACAATTTTCGGTCCAGGTGCCTACCTATCCACTTGCACCGCAAGGGACCTGCAGCCAAATCGCCTGCACTCTTGGCTGGCGCGCCTTTACCGCAAAGTGCTGCTGCGGCCGGCGGGGTGGCACAATCTGTGACCCTGTGCAGCCGAGCGCACCTAGAGCAGGGGTGCATCCTCGTGTTGTGGCCGTCACGTGCACAGGGCGGCTTGGGGGTCTGGTCAACCCCCTCATCACTGCAGGGCAGACCTTTCGCGGCCGTGATTGGGATGGATATACCGCTGCATGCTACGCTGCATCGTGCCATGGTATCCACTGCTGCTGCTGGTATGCTGTAGCGCTGCTGCTACGCTGCATGCTGCACTGTGCATCCACAGCTGATGGTATGGTACGAGGACTGCTGGTGGTATACATCCACCGCTATCCATCTACCTAGCATCCACCGTGTGCTGTGGTTTAGCTCTACACGTGTGCGTATACTATATAATATTTGTACGTGGGACAGTTGGGATTGCCGGGCGGGTCTCCACCCATGAGAGCACACAAGAAAGAAGCAAAGCAATACCTGCGCCTGGTGTCTCCGGCTGCTTTGCTAGCTTGACAACTACAACTCACCGGCGTATTTGGGAGGAAATTGGCCAATAACGATCATGTTCTCTCACAAAAGAGGCCAGTCTTCCCCCCGCACGTTCAGATCAATATTTTCACGTGCACCACCTCGAACCTCTCCTAGTCAGCCGGAAAACTGCACGCAATGAACCCATTTGACAAAGGCTGCCCGATGACTGCAAAATCCCGGGTTCCCAAGCGAACTTGACTCCAGAAGACCAGTCCTTTCGAAGCAGATTGAAGGTGCTGTGAGTGGCGCTCTCGGGTGCTACCCGTGGCTCTTGATTTCCTCCAGGCCTTCTTGCATGTTGCGCCCGGCAATGAAGTCCTCTCCGACAAGCAACTAACAACGCTTCTTTAGCCAACAGAGCTTCTCTCCCTTCGTAACACTTATTGCTCCTTTGCTCTCGCTTACCACAGCCAACCACTTGCTGCATCCTGAGGCACCACCATGGAAAAACATCGACAATGGGGGTTTTCTGCTCAGCCTGCAGCGGAATGGACACCGGAGAAGACGGCTCGCAACGAGGAGGAGAGTCGTTTTGTGGCGAGCGGCTTCCTCCTACTTGCTTCTCTGATGCCGCTCTGCGTTTCCGCACCTTCTTTTTCTTTGTTCCTCCGTTCCGTCCAACTATTCTACAAACCTACGCTATATTTTCGGCGTCGCGCACTCGGTGTGTTTTGATAAAGGAAAAAGAGAGGGGGGGTCGTGTGTGAAGCATTTTCCCTCAAGGTGACCAAGAACTGAAAGAAGCTACCCATCCAACCTCCGCCCGTCGCAACCCTGCCTGGAGGAATCAACCGCTTTCGGGTGGGCGAGTCTGACACTCTCGTTGTCGTTGGGAGGAAAGTAGAAGGGAACAAAAACAAAAAACGAAAAGAAACTGCCAAAAGGAATCAACTGCCTTCGGGGAGGGGGGGCAGTCTGACACTCGCTGTCGCGGGGGGGAAAAAAATTCCACGCCTTGCCTTGTGATTACGTCGTCTCCCTTCGGCATTTTGGCTGCGAGTAGTTTCGTCGGGTAAGCCCGCATAGCGTACGCGGGCAAAAACCTCGCAGTATCGCCGGCTGAAAAAACCTATCTCACCTTCAAAGCACGGCTGAGCCACGCATGCTCTTGACAGACGCTACTTCTCGTTGCGTTAGTGGGGAGTCATTTGCATGCAAATGAGTTCCACACTACGCAATTTACCAAAGCTGTTTGGTTTCAACGTACCGTCAGGAGAAGCGAGAGGTTGAACCATCGTAGTTCGTATCTCATCTTTACAGTACGTGAATAGAAAAGCTTCAGGAACGCCCGGCGCTCGGATGCTGCGTTTTTTCCTCCCGGTACCCACCAACTTGCGCCGCTGCAAATAGTAGAAGCCCTCGGAACAGACGACAGCGAAACGTTTTGAACGGACCAATTTTCATCGCGAAAAAGCACCCCCCCCACGCAGGAGGATGAACAGGGGAGGGGCTTTCCCCCCAGTGCCCACGAGTGAGCCCGCACCCCGTGTCTCCTATCATACCTCGCAGGGTCTGCCTGTGAGGTAGGTGCGGGGAGGGGGGGCGCTTGGTCTTGTGGATATCAGCCCAGCGGCATGTCAAAGGATGACAGGCTGTCGTCGCTCGCGGCGACGATGGAGTCGCTAGAGAGGCTCCAACGGCTCGAGACCGAGGCGCTCGGCGCCATGAGCCGGTGCCTGTTCCAGATTCTTTCTCACGTCAGCACGCAGCCCGCGGGGGCGCAGTACCCGGCGCCTGACCAAGAGGCGGGCTTCCCGGCGAGCCCAGCTGCCCCCGTGGGTGCGCCGAGCGCCTTTCCGGAGCCGCCGGCTGCGGAGCCTGTCGCCTTCGGCCTGAAGCGGAAGCGCGGCGCGGGGCCTGTCGTCGAAAAACAGCCGAAAACCGGTTCGCGCAAGAAGGGCGCCGCGCCGCCTTCTGCCTTCTCCGCGCGAAAGGACGAAACGCAGGACGAGCTCGTCTGCAGGATACTTCAGGTCTGTTTGCACGTGTGCCACAGTGTGGCCGTACGCTTATCAAGTTCGTTGCCAAAAGTGGATATTGCCCGAAGCGAAGTATTGCGCGTTCATGCAGGCAGCACAAAGACTCCGTCTGACCAAGTGCTCGCCTGGCTGCGCTGTTCCAAGCTCCTACCGTCATACTCTGGGCAACTCCTGACCTCCCGAAAGCGTTCTTTCGCAACTTGCCGAAAAGATTCTGTCTCACGACACCGTAGGTGGTCAATCTGTCTGAAGTCTGGAACAGCTAGTCAGGCCAAGCTCATGTACTGAGAGAGCTTTGTCACATCGTCGGGTGAAGTGTGCCGCCTATGCCTACTAGGCATTCCTCATTCAAGGAGAATAATTGCAATCATCGATCCTCATCACCACGCAAGGTCAAGCGATCTCCCATCCTCTTCTAGCCGGAAGGCTCTCAAACTCGTTTAATGCGTCAGTGTAGTGCGCGTGCAAAATCCTTCAGCTGTGCACGGCGCTGAAGCCGAACACCGACTTGAGCCGAATGCCGCATGGAGAAGCTGACAATCCCACGCTATATCCGTCTCCCGAAGGATCCCGCCCCACCAATACATACCCTTTGGAAAGGAGTCACAGGACCCAAAGCAGCGTGTCTGAAATTCAAAACCGACTGTGTGAGTGAAAAGTGGGCCATACTTCGCTTCAGACGTTATCAATCCCTGCCCCCATGAACTTAAGACAATGCATACCTTCACACAGTCGGCTACGACAGCTAGCGTGTCCGCGACAGCAGAAGCTTTGGTCAAAAGTAAGCCCACTGCAGTGCAACTTGCGGAAGGCATCCGAGCATTCGGGAAGTCCAAGGTATCTTTTCGCACACGTTCACTGAAGGGTCCGGGGGGGAGCGGGTTTGTTGCCAATATCAGTGCTTTGCAGACTGGCAGCGGCAAAGAGCCGGATTCGGATTCCAAGCATCTTCCTCTCGCCCGATGCGCCACAGCTAGGCACTCGAGAAAGAGGGCTTTGAATTATCTGTCCATCCTTGAGAGCATCCTGACCGTTCGCCGCATGCCCCCCCCACGCTTTGGCGGTCATTGACTCCGACCGTTCCTTTTGAGTCTCGAGAGAAGCGACTGACGATTTCCGAAAAAAACCGTCTTATCTCGTGAGGTTCACACTTCAAGGGCATGGACTGATTTCTTCGGAAAAACAGGTCGTTAGGATGAAACTTTCACCCGACCTCAGCCTGTGATGACAATTTTACGCATTTTATAGAGCACCCACCCACACCAACAAGCAGACACCGGACGACGCCTCGAGTGCGGTGTTCGCGGGCGTGATCCGCCTCGTCTTCGAGAGGATGGGCGACAAGGCAGCGGTGGTCCAGGTCCTCCGGAAGCTTTCGGCCGACGACCTGGCGCGATACCTGCGGGCCGGCGGCGCGGGGGCGGCGGCGGCGGCGGCGGCGGCGTACAACCAGGCGCACTGGCTGACGCTCAGCACCGGGGCAGCCGGCACCTGGCTGGCCGGCGAGCTGCTGCTGTTTGACTGCTTCTGCCGGCTCGCCCAGCTGCTGCGGGGGGCGGACCGGGGGGCTCCGGTGGACGGGTCGTCGGTTTGCTTCGCGGTCGCCGCCGGCGTCATCGACGCGCAGTTGCGCTTCGATCCGGACGAGCGCCGCGTCCTGCCGTCCAGCCGCCTCTGGGCGTGGGCGGCATTGCAGGTGATGGCGGAGGCTGACGGCAAGCTGGCTGCGAATGCCGCCGAAAACAGCGTGTGGACGTCGTCCATCAACGCCTTCCTCGGCCGATCAGAGGACGGCACCTCCGGCGCAACCCCCGACGTGAGTGACCGGGCGCTGGCGAAGCTTTCGGCGGCTGTCCTGAAGCCGTTTCTGACCGCCGAAGTGCTCGACTGCTTCCTCGGCCTCGCCCTCTGCAGCTGCCGCCAGGGGCCTGCGCACGCGCTGGAGTCGGCGGCGTGCGCGAAGCTGCCGGATGCCGGGCGCGCGCCTGCCGGCCACTGGCTGCGGCAGCTCGGGCTCTTCCTGCAGACCCTCGCCGCTGCCGGCCCGCAGCTTCCCGAGGCCGACAAGGCCGAACTCCGACGGGCGACGGCCGCTTGCCCGCAGCCAAGTGATACTCTGTCGAGAACCCTGAGCACATGTTGCTCGGCTCTGGCCGGTGGCTGAGTGTCGAGTCCGGCTCGCACAATTGCACACGGCAATCGCAATCCGCATTAACACAGCAAACTCGGCTGTCCCGATGCCTTCGAGTGGCCGACCAGTTCGCACCTGCCGCTACGGGCCTTCGTGACACACTTGGGCCCTGGCAGTGCAGGTTATGGCGGAGGCTGACGACAAGCTGGCTGGGAATTCTGCCGACCACAGCGTGGATCGTCCATCAACACCTTCCTCGGAGGACAGCACCTCCGGCGCAAGCCCCGACGTGAGCACCCGATCGCTGGAGAAGCTTCCGGCGGCTGTCGTGACGCCGTATCTGACCGCCGAAGTGCTCGACTGCTTACTCGGCCTTGCCCTCTGCAGCTGCGCGCCTGCCGGGCACTGCGGGCTCTTCCTGCAGACCCTCACCGCTGCAGGCCCGCAGCTTCCCGAGGCCGACAAGGCCAAACTCCGACGGGCGGCGGCCGCTTGCCCGCAGCCAAGTGATACTCTGTCGAGAACCCTGAGCACATGTTGCTCGGCTCTGGCCGGTGGCTGAGTGTCGAATCCGGATCGCACAATTGCACACGGCAATCGCAATCCGCATTAACACAGCAAACTCGGCTGTCCCGATGCCTTCGAGTGGCCGACGAGTTCGCACCTGCCGCTACGGGCCTTCGTGGCACACTTGAGCCCTGGCAGTGCAAAGAGGCTGACGACAAGCTGGCTGGGAATACCGCCGACCACAGCGTGGACGCATCAACGCCTTCCTCGGAGGACAGCACCTCCGGCGCAAGCCCCGACGTGAGCACCCGATCGCTGGAGAAGCTTCCGGCGGCTGTCGTGACGCCGTATCTGACCGCCGAAGTGCTCGACTGCTTACTCGGCCTTGCCCTCTGCAGCTGCGCGCCTGCCGGGCACTGGCTGCGGCAGCTCGGGCTCTTCCTGCAGACCCTCGCCGCGGCGGGCCCGCAGCTTTCCGAAGGCGACAAGGCTGTACTCCGACGGGCGGCGGCCGCTTGCCCGCAGCCAAGTGATACTCTGTCGAGAACCCTGAGCACATGTTGCTCGGCTTTGGCCGGTGGCTGAGTGCATCACAAGGCTTGATCGGTCCGGCTTACACAATTGCACACGACAATCGCAATCCCGACGAACAGACGCCGGCTGTGAATGGCCGTCCCGATGCCTTCGAGTGGTGTATGAACAACCTGAGCGATTTCTCTTAATAAAAGATGCAAGCGCCGAAGGCGCAAGCACCCAATCCGACTTTGTACACACGAAACAGAGATCTTATGCGTCAACGAAAAGTGAGCAAAAAATAGCCTGCAAAAACCGGAACAAGTCGGAAACCCCGTCGGGGGAAAGTACGAGATGCAGGTGCTCCAAGGCCAGACGACTGTTTCGCACTGAAGTCCAGTGCTCCTAGGCAGACGAACTGTTAGTGTTGGCCAATTCGTCCACCCTTGCCGTATGCTCCTGACGCTGCAGGTCTTCGTGACGAATTGAGCCCCTGCCAGCTGGGCGGGGTCTCCGGTTGTTCGGCGCTTCTGGCCAGGAGACCCGATCACCTCACCACCCCGGGTGTCAGCAAGCGCGGTGAGCAAGGGCCTTGGTAGGTTCTAGGCGGACGAAGTAGTGGCGCTTTTCTTTTGTTCGCGCAGTGAACCCAACCAGCAGCGGCGCGCCCTCCTCTCCCGCGAGGAATCGCGTACTTGGCAAGCGTGAGGCACTTCATGACCGATTTAGCGATTTCCAGTGCGAACGTTCAGAGTCTTGTGAAGCTATCTGGCCTGTGTCTAGCAGCAAGCAAGCGGCGCGCCCTCCTCTCCCGCGAGGAATCGCGTACTTGGCAAGCGTGAGGCACTTCATGACCGATTTAGCGATTTCCAGTGCGAACGTTCAGAGTTTTCTGAAGCTATCTGGCCTGTGTCTAGCAGCAAGCAAGCGGCGCGCCCTCCTCTCCCGCGAGGAATCGCGTACTTGGCAAGCGTGAGGCACTTCATGACCGATTTACCGATTTACAGTGCGAACGTCCAGAGTCTTCTGAAGCTATCTGGCCTGTGTCTATCAATGCGCGCTTCGCGCTACCGATACGCACCGTATCGGCCCCCAGTTCGCAGGGGCACCACTCCTTGTTAGAGTGAAAGTAGTTTGAACCTCGAGGAGGCGACGATAGTGGCTGGGGGGAATCCAACAGCCCCTATCTCTTCTGCTCGTGTGGTGCTCACCTGCCTTCATGGCACTTGCACTTTACAGCTCTCAATGCTCGTGTACCCTCCCGCGGGCGCGAAACCGACCGAGTCATCGGATCGTCACGTGAAACTGCCAGCCAGACTATCGTGGAGAGCCATCAGTGCTTCCAGTCTCTCTTTGGCTCCCTTCCCTTTCTGAAAGACTATGACACCAGGCAAGAATCGTGGGGTCTTTCCCCGGAGCTAGGAATTGTCGCTTCACGGCACAGGGTACGCCGCATCACCACCGAGCAAGTCTGCGGAGTCGACTGCAGTGTTCGTGAGAACGTGGAGAATAAACCCACGCTGTTTGGACACCTGAGACACAGGCGTGTGTAGTTCAAACTTCGTTGGTGCAGATATTTGGAGAGAGGCAGCTGTCCTAAGCTCTGCGCTTTAGTGGAAGAGTGTTCAGAGCTAACCGACAAAGTCGAAGAAGACCAAATCATACGGATCTTATCGGAAAAACACACGCTGAAGGCTGTCAACGAACTGCAGGGCTAACAAAGGAGAACTACCGAGGGGGCGGGGTGGTGGGGGGGGGGAGGAAAAGAACAGAGAATAGAACACCAGGAAAAAGAAGCACACAATTCCCCGATTCGTAAACCGGGGCAAAGAAGCAGAGGGCAATCTTTTCTTTTTGCCTCGAAAACAGGAATTGAAAAAAAACAACAACAAGATACGCCAAAACAAGAAGCGCGAAACCAACACCTCGCCCTCCATTCACTTACGCCTCAACGACACGACTAGCAAAAGTATTCTTGTCGGAAGTAGGCAACTACCGCAGGGAATAGGACCCTCCCCCCGTTCTTCGTAAGAAAGAGCGAACAGCGCAACCAAAAGGGTGCTGTCAACTGCCAAGTGCTCAGACGCAACTATTCCTGCGGAGGAGAGGGACCACCAAGATTGCCCTGTCTTTCGTCGGTAGGCTCGAACACTTTGCGTTTATTTTCTGATTTCCTTGCCCCCGTGCGCAGAGTGTAGCAAAAGGAAAAACCACCAAACAAACCTAAACTAGCCTGTTACATAACAAGCCAAGCACGCTCTTCCGACACATTCGCAGCTTTGCGTTCCGGGGAACCTTTTCACCGGACCCCCACGCAACTATCCCGTACTAGGCGGGGAGAACCAACGCTTTTCAGGTTCAACTCTCCAACCTACGGCTAGGAAGAGTCTACGAATACCTGTTGTCCTATCCAGTCACCGTATCTTCTATCCGTTGTTTGCCGGTGCTTCCGGTTCAATTGGATCGCCACAAGTTTCGCTTTTGTGAGCCTTCCTGCGGGTATCTATTGTTCGAACCAGCTTTGTCGTGGAAGCAGTAACGTGCCTCCTCTTTTCTCTTCGCAACAAAACAAAGCTACACACGTGTTCTCTCTCTCTCTCTCTTTCTCTGTAGCACGATCTCTCACTCACTCACTCACACACGCACGCACAAAACTTTCTCTCTCTCTCTCTCTCTCTCTCTCTCTTTCTCTGTAGCACGATCTCTCACTCACTCACTCTCACACGCACGCACAAAACTTTCTCTCTCTCTCTCTCTTTCTCTGTAGCACGATCTCTCACTCACTCACTCACACACGCACGCACAAAACTTTCTCTCTCTCTCTCTCTCTCTCTCTCTCTTTTCCTCTCTAGTCTTTTCGTTGATCAAGAGCTCACATGAGCTCACTGGGTGATCGTCGCGTTTCGCTAGCGGGAAGCGCGGTCAGCGAAAAGAAGAAGTCGCCAGCGAACGAGAGCACGGCGCGGGTGACGAACCCGAACCAGTCCACCGGCGGCGGGCTGAGCGGGCTGCTGGGGCGAGTCCACGAGCTGAAGGGGACGATCAGCCGGAAGGAGAGCGGCGGCGTCCGGCGCGGCCCGGGGGTAAACGACCGCGCGACCAACCAGTCGCTGTCCTCGGCCAGGGCGCCAGTCAACAACTCGTTTGCGACCCGGCCAAAGGCGGGGTCAGTGCCCCCGTCGCCGAACGCGTCGTTTCGGGCGAAAAAGAGGCAGGAGAGCAACTCGACGATCCGGACGGTCGTCAGCGTCTCGACTCGCGACATGACCGAGCAGCCGTCGCCCACCAAACCGAGTGAGTCCCCCCAGCGGGACTACCGAGACGACACGTCGGATTCGACGAGCGCGACGAACAGCGTCTCGAACCTCTCGCGGGTGCACCTCGATGACACGCAGAAACACAACCCGCCGAGCGAGTTCGGAGAGTCGCCCGGGCAGCGGCAGCGGGCCGACTCGAAAACAGGGGCCTTCGAAAGCCTGTCGCAGCAGTCGCGGAAGCCGTCGTCGACGCCGCCCGTCCACAGCACCACCAACAACGACGCGCTCCCGCCCAGGAGCCCTTTGCTTGGCAGCCGGGCGAACGGGTCCGTGGCGCGTGCGAGCCCATCGCGGTCAGTCGCCAGCCCGCCTTCGAATTCGAACTCGCCGCAGGTCGTCGGCGTCTCGCCGACGCAGCAGGCCCGGCGCCCGTCGTACTTCAGCGAGTGCGGCAGCGTCCTCAAGTCGGTCGTCTCCGGCAGCTTCGCGCAGAACGGCAAAGCGGCGCCGCCCGACGACGGCAGCGACGACGCCCTCGACGCCCCCTTGCGCAAGCTCTCCGTGTCCATGCCCCTTCCCTCCGCCAAAGGCGACGCGACCCCTCCCGAAAGCGTCCAAAGCGTTTCCCGCCAAGGTATGACCCCCCCTCCCCCGCGCGCGTTGTTGTGGCGCTCCCGCCGACGGCATTTCTGGCGTGCATGGATCCAAGGATCCGATTCTGTCGGAGTCTACTGCCGTAAACGATGCCGTCTCAGAATCAAGGAAACTCAATTTGGCTCTACGGCACCTCCCGAACGAGAAATTAAAGATTATGGGTTCAGGGAGTGTACATCTGCAAAGCTGAAACACTCCTGGCGTTGGGCTCGCTTTGAGTCATCTCAATTGGGGGAAGAGACGAAACGCTGCGCTTCCGTAGGAGCCTTCATTTTTACTCTCGTCCCCCTTCCCACAAGGTGAGAGTCCGTCTTTCTTTTAAACACACACCCCGGGCTTCAGCAGCCATATAAAGGGGGGGTAGACCTACTATCCAGGGGGACCTATTATCCTAGGATAGTAGGTCGACTGGTTTTGGAGATAAATTTTACGTCTTAATTTTTCAGTGGCGAGTTAAATTCTTATGGAAGCCGACGTATCCGCCAGCTGTGAGTGTAACAACAGCACACCAAGTGAGAAGAAGTGTGGAAACAGCATAGATTGTAAATGTTGCCAACGTGCAAGAAAGAGAGAGTGAAAACAAGAAAAAGGAGCTGTTAAAACGGAAAAGAGGCTGCTCAATGGTTTCTCAAAGGCCGCGGGTTCGTGTAGTGTTTGTGAACCAGCACACTCTGCCACCCCTGTGGGTGCGCTTTGCTTTGCTGGCGCTGGGGGCGGCTGAAGCACCGCTCCTCCTGGCTGGTGTGGACTATGTTCTGTTGTCTCAGTGCACTCAGAATTGGTCGGCGGCTATGTCAACCTGTGGGTTGTTCTGTGGCACTTCTTCCTTGACTTCTACCGCATCCAGTGCAGGGGATGAATCGGCCAGGCGGCGAAAAAGAACGGGAATCGTGGGAGTGCCTTGTGATCGAAATCCCTCAGTTATGTTCAAGGGATGAAGCCGGAGGTGACAGAACAATAGCCACCCGGGGGAAGGGGGCTTGTGGCAGCCAAGCGTTCATAGCGATGTTGCTTTTCGATCCTTCGATATTGACTCTTCCTAACCTAGACAAGCAGAATTGTCTAAGGGATGGTCTGTTCACCCACAAACAGGAAACGTGAGCTGGGTTTCGACCGGACAGGTTAGTTTTACGAAACAACAATCAATATCGCGCCGAAGGCGCGAAGAAAAAAACACCACCCTGCAACAAAACCCTGGATAGCCCTTGGATAACCATTGGATAAAGCCTGGATAATAGCAATTTTTTAGCGCCACTAGTTTTAAAGTTCGCGGAAGTTCCAGAAAAATCGGGTGGATAATAGGTCTGCCCCCCCTTTACTAAGTCAATGCGGGAGTGAAAAAGTGGGCGGGAGTGGCCACTCCCGCATTGCGGGAGTGCCACTCCCGCATTGAGGGGGTCGCATTGAGGGAGTGAGGCCGACCGCAAAACCACTCCCGCAATCCGGAGTGGGAGTCCGGATGTGTGTAAGGAACTACACTGCCCGAGTGGAGCTTTCTGAATCATGACCAGCAAGCCACCCGATTCCAAGTGACCCGAAACCACGTCCAGGATTTGGGTTCAGGGTGGTCACTCCAGTCTTCGACGGTCGTGACCGGGCGGCTCGTAGTGTCTTTCGACCAGGTCTCTCCAAGATTGTGTCCAAGGTTTTGACCAAATCGGTTGATCAAATTGTTGACCAAGTTGCTGACTAAAATTCCATTCCAAAAGATTTCACCAAATCTCACCAGTTGTTTTCAGAACTGTCACACCAGCTAAAGGTGTAACATCGGAGTGTGGCTATTGGCAGTAACAGGCCCAGTAGAGCTAACCTGTTTGAAGACGCGCTATGTTCCTTTTCTGAGCAGCGAAGATACTGGATGACTGAGATCAACAAGAAAATTAGTCGCTTGAGGCGCCCTACCCCGAACTTCTTTTTTCACAAATCAAATCTATGCTCTTATAGAAGGAAGCCGGAATCTCCTCGTAGGGATGGCCCCTGCACTCGGGTTGGCATCGGCCGAGCTTTTCGCATTTCACGCAAAGGATTGCGGCAAAATATGGGGTTTTGCTTTGGGTCCTATTGGCCACGCGCTTTCCCAGCCGGCACCAAAAACCCCGGCACGGGGGAAGCACGTGTCGCCGACATAGTGATGTCGTGTCTGGTCTTGGCACATGGTCCTACTTTTAGGCCACCAGGTAGGTAGTGCCCGGGCCCTGCCTGATAGATGTTTTGCCTCGAAAATTTAAATCATCCACTTCGTCAAGAGTGAATGCACCCGTCCATCCCGATGATTCCTCAGAATCTCGCTGAAAAGTAGTTGTGTCGTCTCACAGGTCCTTGCGCTACTAGTTTGCTTGCAGGAGAAATTGAGAGAAAGGAAAAATTCTTCACGAATAAAGGGAGGAGGGGCGGGGTCGGCTGCCTTTGCTGTCGATACATGAGGTCCGGAGCCCGGCTGAAAACTTGACGTTTCGGTTTTTTTTCTGCTGCTGCTGCTGCCTGTTGTTGTTGTTGTTGTTGTTGTTGTTGTTGTTGTTGTTGTTGTTGTTGTTGTTGTTGTTTGTTGTTGCCGTTCTTGTAGTTGTACTTTGCATCTTTCCAAAGGTTGTCGACGATCTTTCCCTGATTTTGTTGTTGTTTTCAGCAGTGGCGGCCCTCGCGGGCTCCGTCGCGGAAGGCGCCGGCGGGCGTCGATGGGCGATCGGCAGCCTTCTTTTTCCGAAAGGTCGCGAGGCGGGTTGAGCAGTATCTTCGGCCGTGTCTCCGAGTTGCGCGATGTCATCAACCGGCCTAGGGATGGTGACGCATCGGGAACTTCCTTCAGCGGCGCACGGTCGTATTCATTCATATCCGAGAAGAACCAGCCCACAAAACAACGGAAGAAGAGGAAGCAGTCCGGCAGCATCAGAATCGCGAGCTCCACCAGCCAGGAAAATGACATCGGGCATACCACGACGTTCACAGAGTCGGTTATTCTTGAGGAGGAAGAAGAATCATCTGAGTCCGACGATGCCGATGAGGTTGATCGGGCGAAGCTCACCGTTGGTACTCCAGTCGAAGCGCATGACGTGGATGATACCCCGGCTCTTAACAACAAGAGAGGTGTAGTCGTTGACGATGCGCGGCAAGACAAACGAGTAGGTGTCGACTTCGGGCCCCCGTTTGGGCTACGATCTCTCAAAGCCAAGATGCTCACCGTGCTGGACTTGGAGCATGATTTAGCGACCATGTACTCCGGGATTGCACGATGGTTTAGAGGGGTGTTTCACGTTGACAAGATCTCGTCCACCCCTGCTTTCAGAGTAGGGGGTTTGGCTCCTCGCACTCGTCGAGTCTGGGTGGTAGACTTGTTCACACGGCACGTCTATCGCCCGGCACACAGCCAGTCTGCAACGGATGCGATCAAACAATGTGCTGACCCGACGACAAAGTCCCACGCCCACAGCGACATTGGGATCATCGAGCTTCATCAGTACGACGCTCGTCGCATCCTCCTCCGGTTTGTCAAAACCGATCACATCCACGAGCTGGAGTTCTTCACCCCCTTTGAACGCCAACGCTTCTATGAATGCTTGAAGGTTTTGCGCATGGATCTCGTTTGGTGCCCGAACATGGTGGTTCGGTCGCTGACGCCATGCACGGTTGGTATCGGCGGCTCAACGGAAGTTCAGATACCAGGTGGCATGCCCGGCGAGACTCAAAGGATGTCAGGACAAGTCCGGATCAATGTGTCTCCACGTCCAACCGTCGAGCAAACTGTTTGGGTCGGCTCGATCGACTTGGAGAACCGACACTTGACCTCCGACGTGGACCTTCAGGCATGGTTAGCTCCCGGCTTAGCGTGCGACTTCCTCGTGGTCAATCTATGCGGCGTACCCATGGAAAAGGATAGCAAGGATACCTTGCGGTACGGACCGCTGTTCGCAACCAGAATAGGGCCGCAGCATTACCTGATGATGTCCACGGAATCCGCCGGGCGGAAGAGTGTGATGCTCCTTGCATTCTGCAGGAGGTCCCTTTTGCCGCATGCCTCGCACATCTCCGCTTGGACAGGGGCCCATACGAAAACATTTAAGGCCCGCAAGATCCTCGCTCGTAACCAAGCCCTTGTGACTGATATGGCGACCATCTCGTTCTCACTTCGTGAGAGCTCGTTCTGCTTTGTCTGCACGAACCTGAAGCAGGTTGCCGAAGGTGCCAGCGACGAGGCGACGGAAACGCGCAACGAAGCACTCCGAGCGTTGCTGACCAGTGCGGAAACTGGGAACGCAGCATGCGGGGACTTCATCCAGCGCTTCACGCATGTGTTTGTAAGTGGCAGCTTAGGCCACGGGTACCGGGGGACTACGTCGCCGGCCTGCTGGACGAAGCTGAGCGCTCTTCCCAGAAACGCTGATCGGCTGACGCGCGAGATTACGGTTGGGAACGCGTTGTTGGGCTTTCAGGAAGGAGACCTCACCTTTGAGCCTTCCATGGAGCACCGCTGTTTGGAGCAACGTGTGCTGTTCTGCTCCCATCCTCTCTTCATCGGATCGACTCGTGCGACGCGGTACCAGAGTGTGGCGATCGCGGGTCTGATTGGCGTCTATTCGACATTCCGACTCGAGACGCAGCTGTTGTTTTGCGAAACGTTTTCCGAGGCAGCCGCGAGGCGGGCGTTTCACGTTGAACGGCTTACCTTCCACTACGACTCACACGACGCGTCGGCGAAGAAGCTGTCGTCAAAAGCGCACGTCATTGCGTACGCTCCCTTTTCCGACACACCGCTCATCCGTGGTCCTGAGCTCAGCCCCGTCGCGAATGCGACGCAGCTGCACGGCGGCTCCCTCCCCGCCATAGAACCCATCACCAACCACGCCATCCACCTCACGCGCCAGCACATCCTTCTCTCCGTCAAGGATCGAGATGACATCCTCGGTGTGTGGCAATTTCTCACTTGCTAGTTTCCGCTGGTTTTTTTTTTCTCCTCCTTCTCCGTTTTCCGTGTTCCGAAGGAGAAGATTGCCCTTCGAAATTTCGTTGGCAAACGGTGTGTTCTGATCCTCTCCGTGAAATCTGAAGCGATTCTTGATGCGCAAAAAGCAAGAAAGAGATCCTGCCATGCGCAAGCGCGTATGGCAGCCCAATTTACGTTCTACCGGAGCACGGTCGTGTTTAGAAGATTCCCAGGTCTAGGAGGAGAAAAAGAAAACATGCGGGAAAGCAGTGATGCCACACACGAAACCGCAAATAAGCAACAAAAAAAAAGTCACTTTTTTTTCAGCAAAAAGCGTATCACACTAAAGTCAGACCTCGTTGGGAAACGAAAAGCTATTCCCTCCAACAGCTAGCATTCGCTGGCGAAACGGGTCCCTCTGAATCCCTGGGCATGTTTAGGGAAGCCCCTGACCTACCACGACGCGTCTCTCTCCTTCTTGCTAGCTTTCGCATAATACAATCGCTTCAGACACGGCGGAGAAATCACGCGCGACCCCTTGCTACAGAGAAAGTTTTCAATTAGGTGCAATTTTGCACAACTCACGCCTCAAGTCTGCAGGTCTGTCACGCAATCTCAAGCCTCAGTGCCTCTCCATCAAAACACAGGCTCCGGGACTCTTCCTCTGTCGGTGTCTCTTTCTCAGCCTGGCCAGCCTGTTCCATTCGAGGTGTCGCTGTCACGAGGCGGCAGTCGGACGAAGGGCAGTGTTACGGGCACGATTCGAGTAGACGAGGATGCAGGACCGCTGCATGCCGCAGCCTCCGAGATGAAGTCGCAAAACGCACTCCGTTTGGAAACGTTGACTGAGGAAGAAAATACGGAGCGGACGTCGATCACAAGGGAAGAACAGATGGCGAGTGCTCAATTTGACGCGATTCACTCTGAAGCGATGGTGCAATGCGCCGCCATCGCGAGGGAACGGCAAGCTCGCATCCGCAGCATCGTTTCGCAAACGGAAGCAGACGAGGAACGAGAACGCTGCGAAATGAAACGCGCGGAGCAGGACGCCTGGGACTTAGTGAAAAATGCTGTCGCACACAGCCTCACCCGCATGCGAAGGATCGCAGAGCGGAGAAGTCAAGTGGAAGACCCTGAACAGGCTAACCGCACGCAAGTCGAGCGACAGGAGGTTGAAGCCTTCCGCGAGTTAACGTGGCGACAGGCAGCCATCAATGGGCTCCTCCACACGGAAGCCGCTGCGCGGGAGCAGGTCTTGGACGACGAGCACACTGAGATGCTGGGGCTGCTGCAGTCCGCGTCCGATGGACGGAGGGAAGTGTTCAAAAGACTAGCGGTGAAGAGCGCGAAGCTGAAAGCCGAGGTCAGCGAGATGTTCGTCGACGAAACGACCGAACGAGAGCACTTGGAAGAAGCTGCCGTCGACGAGCGCTACGACATGGAGGTGGCGCACCACGCAAAGGTCGCAGAAATAAAGGAAAGGGACGAACTGTGGGCCGGTGATCGCGGCGTGTTGATGAGGCAAGAAGAGCATGAAAGAGAAGGAATCCTCGCGCAGGAAGACGCTGTCTGGCGCTACATCAGCGACGACATGCGCGACGCGGATCGAGAGGTCATGCGCCGCATGGCCGAGGCACTCATCCACGGGGAAGAGCCGGAAAGGAAGCGCATCAGCACGCAGCAGGCGCAGCACATCAGGAGCCTGGCGTACGACGAAGCCAATTCGTGGAGGCGCGCCGCGAAGGACGCGGCCCGCGCAGCGGCAGGCGGGCACGACCTCGCCGGCCTCGCGCGCGGCAAGAAGCGGAACGAGTGGTACCCGGACTACGCGTCGTCGTACGCGGGCCCGTCGATGCCGCCGTCCCCGGCCGCCGGCCCCCACCGGGGCCGCCTGATGTCGGTCTCGACCGAGCTGCAGGAATCCCTCGCGGCCGCCCGCCACGCGGCGGACTCGGGCGTGCAGGCCAGGGAGGACCTCTTGACCATGCTCCAAGCCGCCGACGCCGCGCTGGCCCGTGTGGACGCGCAGCTCGCGCTGGAAACGGGGAGCGTGCCGAGGGGGAGGAGTCTGCTCAGCTCGTTGGCGGCGACGCCGCTTCTGAAGCAGAATTCGTCGCCGCACGCGACCAGCACCGCGACGCCGAAGACCGCGCGGACTTCGCCGGCGCGGGACACGCATCACTACTACTTCGACGACCGGAGGGACAGCCTCACCGTGCACGAAGTCGACGACTTGAAGCGCGAAGTGATCGCCCAGCGCCACGAGTTGGCCGCCCTCCGCTACCAGCTGGGCAACCCCGGGCATCCTTCGCAGCCCGCGGCGCGGCCCGCGCTGCCGGCGCCCCAGCCGCCGCCGTGCCCGACGTGCACCCACGGCTACCCGCAGCCGTACCCCGCGTACGCCCAGCCGCCGCCGCCGCCGCCCCCGCCGCCGCCGCCGCCTCCCGTGCAGCAGCCGCCGAGGGACTACTACTCTTACTCCCAGTCGCAGCCGTCGCCGTACCCGCCCGCGCAAATGGTGCCCTCGCCGCCCGAGCGGCCGTCTCCGATCGTTTTCAACGGCGAGCTGTGGAACGAGGAAGAGCTGGCCGATCAGGTGCGCCCTGCCTTATCTCTTTGTAAGGAAATACGTGAGGAGGCTGCTAGTTGCGAGATATCAAAGGTGGTAGGTAGTGTGGTATTCATCAGCATGCTGATGACTCCCCACTATCGCAACTGCTGTAGTCCACACGAAACACAGGTAAATGTAGTGGCGGGTGCAAGCGTTCAACAAAAAAGACCCACTTTGTGAAGTTGTATGTTGTTCCCCCTCAGTCGAAATGAGCACAAGGCAGTCTCTCAAGTATTTCTGAACAGGGAAACCACGCAGTCTTTTATCTCCGAGGTTCCAATATCCTGCAATCGAACGAGGCGTAGCATTTGCACATACACGCCTTCTCCGGTAGCCCGGTTCAGCCGACTTCCCGCGGTCTTCTCGAAAGGAACCCGAATGGGCGGCAAGTAAAGAAGAAGAAGAACAAAACAAGAACAAAGTTCTCTCCGGCGCATGAGCGCAGCGGCTCAGTGACCAACCGGACTCGGTTTTTATGGCAGCAAGCACCAAGATGCTCGCTATCGTGAAGAAGGGAAAGTAACGAGCAGCGTAGAAGAAGAAAACGAAACGCAACACAGGCGGAGGACGCGGCGCGCTGGCGTGCAGCTGTCGAGCTTGTGGAGGAAGAGGTGTCGCGCGATGTAGGGGCGATCGTGTCGTACGAGCCGATCACGGCATCGAGAGCAAGGTCGCGGTCACGTTCTCGTTCCCGGTCTCGGTCTGCGTCGCCGGCGTTCGACGCGAGCGAGCTGCTGTCGCACAGCGTCAACAAAGAGAGGCTGCTGATCGACGCCTTCGCCCGCGTGAGCCGCCTCAAGTCCAGCTCGAGCCGGTCCCCAACGACCGCTTGGACCAACGACTTTCAGCACCCGCCCCTCCAGCGCGGGTACCCCTCTCCCCTGCGCCGGGGTCTCCAATCGAACATCAGAAGCCGATCACCGACTGTGCAGACATTCCTCGGTCGCTGCCGTTCCGCGGACCGCTTCAAGCAGACTTGATCTTCAACGACTGCTTCGTTCGATTCCCGCGTCTCTCATGGCATTCTTGTCGAATGCTATTTCGTCTTGCGGTCCAGCCTTAGAAGCTGGAATTTAAGAGGGCGTGCTCGAGTCACACCGGAAAAGCGGGTGCTACAACCAAAACGCGTGTAAATTCACACCCGAAAAGCGGGTGTGACACCCGCTTCTTCAACTCCAGCTTCTGTCACCTGGACTCCACCGTGTACGATCTAAGAATCTCACCTCTGACACACGGGTACGTACGACCCTATCGACAGTCCCGCGCAACGAGGCCTTGGCCGAAACTCGAAAGAGACCCACTTCTTCTCCAGTCTACGGTACTGCCCCGTCGTCAGTCGATGCTCGGCCACCAGAACGAAACGAGCAAAAGCCCGTAGTCTGCCGCGGGGCAACGGCAATTTATTGCAGTTGCCCTGCAACGGCAATTTATTGCAGTTGCCCTGCTGTTGAAAAGCGCCGCCACAAAACGGTTCCACAGCGCCTCGGTTCCCATTTCGGGACTCGTGCAAATCTTGTGTGGTTCTCCTGTGTTCCAAACACCGAAGACACGGCACAACAATAGTCGGGTTTCGAGGGTGGCTGGACTGCCGTAACGCCTTCGCAGTAGACTACAGAAAAAATCACTCTCACATGCACCGACACACACACACTAGAGTTCGACTTTCTGCTGTTATCCCCGGAAAAGCCCATGTGGCGAAATTTATAGGGGAGAGGACCGTTCGGTGGAAACAAATAGTGGTCATTTTGAGAGCATACAAGAGTGCTATCTGCTGAACAGCCGAGTTGGCATCAATTGCAATCGCAGGACGCAACACTGACCGCCGAAACGGTTGTGCGCCGCGTGCGCCATTCTGAGGGTGAAGAGATTCCTAACAAGGCAGTACCATCGTTCGTAAAGCACAGGACTTTAGCCGATGGTGCAACCTCGCAAAAAGAAGAGGAATCCGGACCGAAAAATAGACTCTCCCTCCTTCTCTTCCAGCTCATTGTTAGCCCACCATTCCAATCAATAGACTCGCAGTACGGTTTTCTTTTTATGGTCCCTGCACTCTAACTCGTCTCTCTCTCTCTTTTTATGGACACGCACCTGCTTTGTAATAAATACTCGAGGAGGCCGCCAGTTGGAGGAAACGTGTGCCGCAACCCACACAAAACCAAGGAACTCTGGGCTCACAGTGCCGGGCCTAAGCGTCCAAACGAAAGCTCTAAACCACCGGAGTTTCATGCGACCTTGAACTCTCAAAAAAGCTCGTTTGTAGTTGTATTGCTTTCTCTCTCTCTCTCGCTCTGGCCTCCGTTGAAATAAGAACTGGGCGGCCCCTCCGAGTATTTCCCCCCTGCGACCTCGACGTTTCTTCCCCCCCCCCCCCCCCTTTGCTTCGGGTGCGGGTTTCAAGGGAATAAGAATCGTTTCCATCCCGCAAACCTTCAGGGGTTTCCCTGCAGCCGCTCTCGGCTCGCGTTTCAAAGCTCTAGCTCCTTTGAGCCGGTCCATTCCCTCTTGATAGACCGTGATAGACCGAAAAATACAGCACCGGGCAATTCGATGCAGCTCTAGGGACTAGGGATGGACCTGATGGACCGTGGTGGACCGTGATTCACTGTGATTAACAGCGGAGGCACTTCGATGCAGTTTCAAGAGATAGGGACGGACCGGCTCATCTCTCTTTGGGAAAACGGAAGCGAATAAGAAACACAGTGGGCCGCTCAAAGAGAGCGTAGCTCAAGCCTACTTTGCCCCCTTGCCTGACGGCTAGGGAGTAAAAACAGCTTAAGTGGGGTGGAACGACTCTTGTTTCCGGGGGGGAAGGGCACCCTATGTTTTGCGTCTTTTTTGTTGTTGTAACGATCGGAAGAATCGGCCCTGGGAGGTCGCCAAACGATAACTGACAAAGAATATAATAAACTTCGAACTCATTCAACTTCCGAACGGTAGAGACCCTACCGAGAGGGAACCAGCGCGCCCTGGGTGGGCTATAGTCTGGCTCAAGCTGCCGTGGGGGGGAAGGGGGAACGAAGTTGAGAGGTGTGTTGGTCCAACGCAGCAGCTGCCGCCGCTGGTCCTCTTGAACACACGACTTCTCGGGAGAAAAAGGAATCGACGGGACTAGTGAGGGAAGGACGCGGACGCGCCGCGGGTTCTCCTCAACCATCGTCCCGATGGAACGGAGAAGGTCTGCTGCCGCAAATCTTTGCATGAGCGCCAGCTTGGAAGGAAATGCTCGACGATTGCTGCCAGACAAAGAACCGAAGGCATCCCAAGTGCTGTAACTACCGAACCACGCGTTGAACGGACGTGAGGTCATGCGGGTCTACCCCTGCACGACAAATCACACAAACCCAACATGTCAAAGTTCTGGGGGAGAAAACAACACACGGTGGTGTAAGCGAAGAACAAATCAGACTGTGTTTGTTGTATTTGCCCCTCTTCTATATTTCGCCCCTCTCCATGATATAGGTTTTCTTGAAGTAGTTGAAGTTCCATTCGGAGTCAAAGCAGCTACGTCGAGTATTTCCCTCTCCGACCCGTCTAAGCTCCGCCTCTCCAGGCCAAATGGTGACAACGAACACAGAGGGTGGGGGTAAACAAAAAAAAGCAAGCAAGCCACCTATTTTTGCTTCTGTGTCGTCTGTTACGGAAGTAGTTCTGTCGTCACGTCAACAGAGAGACCCTGCGGAACGCCGCCCATCCGAGTGTGAGTGGCAGCAGTGTCAACGCGTCGGGCGTCTCCTCGATTTTTGGATAAGCGCCTCCTTTTTTTGAAGCCACATGCAATGTGTGAGGAAACTGAACCGCCCAAGTAGGACCTTCTGATCATGATCATTTGCCAAATTTGCCACCTGAAACCACGTCCAGGATTTGGGCTCAGGGTAGTGCGGTCAACGAAAACTCTAGTTTCCCTTTCTACTTTCTCCTACTCTCGCGGTGTACGGTTTTTGAGTGAAACGAGACTATGCAGTTCTTTCGCCAATACTCGAGGATGCCGCCGAACGAGAGAACATTTCCGGTGCGCATAAAAGTTTCAACGAAGCGAACAAGCTACCAACGCGGGAAACCTCTAGAGCGAGGTGTATACCCTGAATCATCAATCATTAATCAGTTGATGCTGATCGTCCGTTGCTTCGTTGGTCAACGCAACCTACTCCGGAGATGTTTTCGCATTTTCTCGCTTGCGCGCTTTCATCCTACGAAACCATGTAGCATCTTTTATCGCCAGCCAAAAGAGAAGAGAGACGGGTCAAGAGGACAAAGCCCCACCGCACGCGTGTGCGCGGGACTATGTCCTTGTCTTGCCCTCACGAAAGCACGGTTGGACCCAGCTCACGCCCCCCGTCTGGCTTTCGCGGAACGCACCAAGCAGCCGGTGCTAGACAGGAGGGTGTGTGGGGTCATACCTGGCTGTGTGAACCCAAGCAACACCGGAACGATTCGATGAAAACAAATTACCAACCTTTCGAACCCGGGCAACCCCGGCCCCCTAATTAGAAGAAGGAACCGACCACTTCTGTTCAGGCGCGAAGTCTGCCGCTTTGGTGTCGTCAAGAGAGTGGGGGTAAAAAAACACGAGTCGACCAAAAGAACCGAAATTCCCCCGCCCAATTGCATTCGCCAATTCGTTTTCGAGGTCTGCATCCCTCTCCAGTTACCCGCGTCTCCCACCCGGTTCGGAAATAGCCCAAGCGGTTTACGGTGACAGGGGTGCCAACAGTAGCACAGAAGCGTGAGCGCTCTCCGCTGCCCCCAGGGCACGTTCGCTGGGTACATGGCTACCAGGGCTGTGGGTGTTTACCAGCTGCTAGACCGCGGTGTACTGCTGGTTGCCATGGCATATCCTTTCTGCCTAACGAGATGGGACTTGAACGCGGGCCCACGGCGTGCTCGTACTGGTAGCGAGAAGCGCTGCGAGGGCGCGGGGAATCATCCAATAGAAGCAGGAATTTTCAAGCAAACCGGGCGCTCCCTTTATATTCTTCTTCTTTTCGGAGCAAAAGCGGAAGAAGAATCTCGCAAGATTGTCTTGCCGAGAAGTCCCCTCCCCCCCTTTGGAGCACGCGCGCACTGGAGGGGAAGGGTTGGGGAAGCTCCGCCAAAGCATGGCATGGTGAAGCCTCATGCGCAAGATGCTGATAGGCGGGGTTGAGGCATTCGCGCCGCATCCCAGTGTGCGTGCCGTGGGTACGATGTTTGCGCTCCTGCAAGAGGGCGACCGGCTGGTATTATTAGCTGCGTGCACTTTGCGGCAGCAGCTGCTGGTGTTAGTGCCTGGCGTCCAAAATATACGAAAACACGGCAAAAGCTGCCGTCAAGTAAATGTGCTGTAGCCCACACGAAAACACAGGTAAATCTGGGTGTGGCGGGCGTAAGCGTTCAACAACTACCTAGTGCGTGCGGCTGTGCGCGCTGGGATCGGCGCCGCCCAAGCGGCTGCCTGAGTCACTGATTGGTTGTACACATGGCTCCGTTCTTCTTCAAGACTAGAACAGCACAGTACTACTACTACTACGCATAGTTCGTAAAGTACTACTTTTCCATGATCCCTGGCGGGTACGGGAGGGGGTAAATGGTTCGTGGCAAGATCTGGGACGTGACGGCTGGAAAAAACACGTCTCAAGCACACGCACACCAAGCGCCACCGCCACAGCAACTACCGGTCCTAAAACGTCTACTACTCCATCCCGCCTCCCCCGCCGTCCCTTTTTCTTCGGCGCCCTGCAGCGGGCCCTATCCTTTGTGGTCCCCCCCTCCCCCACCGTACCCCCCCCCCCCCCCAGCCATCGCTGCAGTGGCTCAGTTTGCCTGTACTCGTTTAGTGACATCAGAAAAAAACAAAGCTCATAGTCTGTCCCTTTTTCATTGCGCGCCCGACACGAATCAGCGCCGAGGGGCGGCGAACCTTTCGCAATTATGCGGGTTGCGCTGCAGTGTATTCTGAGGCTGAACGAAGACGCTGGCACCGCGCGTTGTGGTGATAGAATCAGTACTTCTAAAGCCGGTCCACAACCTGATGCCTAGCCAACTGGACCACCTTGCAACCTGAGCTCTGGATCCAACGACGAGCCTTCAGCCCGAAATACGCCACGCTTGATGGCCCTTAGCGGA
Organism: Diplonema papillatum; assembly: GCA_030068145.1. Classification (NCBI taxonomy): domain Eukaryota; phylum Euglenozoa; class Diplonemea; order Diplonemida; family Diplonemidae; genus Diplonema; species Diplonema papillatum. Next base: position 439,705 of record JAPJBO010000013.1, read on the forward strand.
ACTCAACTTTGGTTGGGGAAGTTCTGTGTAGTAAACTGCCAACTCCTAATTATCAGTGCCAACAGGGCATGTTTTGTTATCAAAAAAAAAAAAAATATTTTGCAGAGTCATGTCAATTCTCGACCAGCACAAAAAAGTGGTGATTTCTGGAGAAAACTACCAACGACCAGGCGGGCTAGAAGGGCCGTGGGGGGGGGGGAGCGGGGGCGGGGGGGGGGGGCGTGACCGGACGATGCTGGACGCGGCGGAGTTTGGGTTTCGGGGCACGCGGCTGACGGACTACCGGGTCGGGGAAACGGTCGGGCAGCGGCCGCTGAAGGAGGGGTTCCGATGCGTGACGGCTGAGGCGGTCGCGCTCGACACCGGGCGGCCGGTGCTGCTGACGGCGTTGTACAACGAGCACGAGCCTTCGACCCTCGGCCTCGGCGACTCGCTGGCGTCCGAGTACAGCTTCGCGAACAACACCCGCATGCCCGGTCACCCGTGCGTGGGGCGGTCCCTGCACTGCTTCGTCGACCGCACGGGCGGCATGGTCACAACGTCCCGCCACATCGCCGAGTGGGAGCGCGCGATATTCGTCGTGAACGAGCCCTCTGGACGACCCCTCCGCCGGCTCATCGAGAGCAGAGGCACCCCCGCGCTTTCCGTCCACGAACTCCTCTCCGTCACCGTGCAGCTGGCCGCGGCGGCCGCCCACGCCCACGCCAACGGGGTGTGCCACCGTGGGATATCCCCGGACACGGTGTTCGTCGCGGATGACTTCTCCGTGAAACTAATGGGGTTCGGGTCGGCGTTGGACACGCGTGCGGACTGCGAAGGTGGCACTATGAAGTTGCGGTATCCGTCCCGGCACGTCAGCAAGGGTGACCTTAGGGTCATGCCGCCGGAGATCCTCAACGCGGAGCCGGGGAGAACCTCCGTGATCGACTACGCCACAGCGGACGTGTTCAGCATCGGCGCGACCTTGCACCATGCGTTGACCGGCGCGGCGTACCCTTTCGAGTCCCCTCAGTACGCCACCGCGGCATCGCTGATCGGGCTGCCCGCCGGAGGCGCAGACGCGCCCGAAATGCGCGCGGCCGCCGAATTGATCGCATCGTTCCTCAGCCCGCACGCCGCGCAGCGCCCGTCTCCCCCCGAGGCGCTCGCCCGGGCGGTCAGCCTCGCGGGCCGGTGCTACGCGGCGGCCGCGGCGCGCGCCGAAAAAAACGCTGCCCTCGCTGCGTCCGCCGAGGACACCCACAGGCTGCTCGAGGAGAGCGAGGCTGAGCGCAGGGCCCTCGCTGCGAGGAAGGAGCAGCTGGACGGGCAGGTTGCCGACGCTGAATGGCGCCTTGACGAGCTGGAAGGGCTGGCGGCGGAGGCAGAGGCGGCGGGCGCTGAGCGGGACTGCGCCGTTCGAGGCCGCCGGGAGGCGGAGGAAAAAGCGAAGGTGCTCCAGCTCGAGCTCCAGCGCGGGCGGGAAACCGTCGGCGCCCTTGAAACCCTCGTCGAGACGCAGGCCGCGCACTGCAAGGAGCTGGAGGCCCGACTCGACCGGCAGCACCGGGCTGCGACGGAGCGGATTTCCACCCTCCAGCAGCTGCTGGACGCCACGAAGTCGTCGTCGACCGCGCGCGTCGCGGAACTGCAGAGCCTCAACAACGAAATCGTCGCGTCCGTGCGCCTCGGCACCCGCGCCGAGGCGGGGCCCCCGCCGGAGGAAGCCGTCGGGGTCCCGGCGAAGCGGAAAAAGCACTCGAAGCGCGGCAAGCGGCGCCGCGGCGCCGCAGGGGGATCCTCCTCCTCCCTGTCCTCGGAGCACCCGCCGGCCGCGGCCCTGCAAGCCGCGCCCGGCGGCGACGGCCGCGTCGAGCCCGATCCTTTGGCGGCGGAGCCGGCGGCAGCAAAAACCGCCGCTGCGCTCGACTCGTCGGACAGCGGCGCGGCGAAGGATGCGCCCGTCGAAGCCGATCCTTTGGCCGCGAAACCAGCGAATCATCAGAAGCCGGCCCCAAAAGAAGCCCGCCGCCCCGCCGCTGCACTCGACTCGTCAGACAGCGACGAAACGAAGGACGTGCCCATTGAGACCGATCCTTTGGCCGCGAAACCAGCGAATCAGAAACTCGCCCCAAAAACAGCCCGCCGCCCCGCCGCAGCGCTCGACTCGTCCGACAGCGACGAGACGAAGGACGTGCCCATTGAGACCGATCCCTTGGCCGCGAAACCAGCGAATCAAAAGCCGGCCCCGAAAGCAGCCCTCCGCCCTGCCGCTGCCCTCGACTCGTCCGACAGCGACGAAACGAAAGACGCCCCTGTGGCGGTCGATCCTGTGGCCGCGAAGCCAGCGAACCAAAAACCCGCTCCAAAAGGAGCCCGCCGCCCCGCCGCCGCGCTGGACTCGTCGGACAGCGGCGACGCGAAGGACGTGCCCGTGGACGCCGACCCTTTGGCCGCGAAACCGGCGAACCAGAAGCCGGCGCCAAAGGCAGCCCGCCGCCCCGCCGCAGCGCTCGACTCTTCGGACAGCGCGGGCGAGACGTTGGACTTCGACCCGCTGGCCGCGAAGCCCGCGCCCCCCGCCGCAACCCAGCGAGCGGACGCCGGCGAAGGCGGTTCCGGGTCCGATGACGACGACGACGGAGGCTACAACCCCGCGAAAGCCGGCAAACCGGCGGCTCCGCCAAGAGGCCCGCCAAGCGAGGCGGGCCACGGCGCGTCCAACGGTGCGTCCAACGGCTCCAACGGCCACCCCGCCGCCGCCGCCGCGGCGGCGGCGGCGGCGGAGTCAAGCGATTCCTCCGGGGCCGAGGTGCCGCGGGCGGTGCAGGCGACGACGGCGCGGCCGCACGCGCCGGCGGCCCGGCGCCCCGCGCAGTTCGTCGACAGCGACTCGTCCGACGCCTCGGAGCCGCCGGTCGACACCGCGGACACCCTGAGCCTCGCGCTCAAACGGGCGGTCGCCCAGCCGCACGGCATCGTGCTCGCCAACATGGTTTGTGCTCTCATTCATGCTGCGAGGACGGAATCAAACCGACCGTTCGAAGCGTTTGAAAGCCAAGGGAAACACCCCGAGCGATAACCCGAGACGAAGAACGAAGGTGCACACAACACCGCGGCGCAAAAAAATAAGAGGACTAGTTCCGCGAAGGTTTCATACCCTACCAGCAGGAGTCTTAGGCTCTCTGCGACCCTTTTCCCTTTTCTATTTTTACACTTTTTTCGAAGAAGGCATGTAGCTAGCATCAAACATGCATGAGAGGCAGTGTCCTGCCGCCTAAACATTCAACTAATATTTACCCCCAGTCAGGAAACCCTGACCGTCACCTCTGCGGCGTCGTTAAAAACCGCCAGCCGGGCGTGGGCCTGTGGACACAGAACCGGATCCGCCAATGGTGACGAGGCACAAGTGCCAAGCGGCGAAGACTCTCTCGTTGAAATCGCAAGTAGTGCACTCGGATACGATAAGAATGCCCTCGGGAGTACCAAGCTTCCAATAACTAACGAAAACGCAGGTTCTGACCAAAGTTGAAGCTGGATCCCCGGCGGCTTCTAGCGGCTTCGGCAAGGCGATGTTCATGCTCCTTACCCAAGTAGACAACCACGACGTCGCAACCATCAGTGCTTTCGATGAAATGACAAAGGATAAGCAGGACTTCACCTGCGTTTTCCGGGTATGCCAGATCTTCACACTACGGATAAAGGTCGTTCACGCTTCGAGAGAAAGGGTCGCACTTAGAATCCACCATTAGTTGACTTGACTTCCTGCTCCCTCGCGTCGAGCTGTGTGCTCTCTTTGAACGGTGGTAGTATTGCCTTCCAAGTATCAAAGCAGGGTTGCTTTCTCGTGTTGTAGCCGTGTTATGCCTGAGCCCTCTACTCGAGACGGTTGGCAGCGCATCGTGTTATTGGTATCGTGCGCACAAGCGAACCGTGCGTGGGCCCACTTCCTTGTTCACTCGCCACCGCAATTGGGATCAACCACCGCGCAGAGACGGACACAGCAGGAGTACATGCAGGACGTGTCGTCGTCCGAGTCTGAAGCGCCGGCACCGAAGGTCGCGGCCAAAAAGAGCGCCTTCGCCGACAGCTCCGACAGCTCGGACTCCGAAAAGCCGCTCGCTCGCAAACCCGCCGCCAAGCCGCCACCGAAAGCGGCCGGATCGGTTGCCGCGAAGGTCCGCTGCCGCCCATCTTTTCTCTGTTCTGTCGTACAGGACGCTAGGGTTTCTAGTAGTAACAATGCATTGTAAGGAACGAAAGAGAACGCCGGCAGCGTGTTCAGGAGAAGATTAGCCGAACGATCCTATTCACTCACTATCATTCACTAGGCAGGCTAATCCTCCCCCGGCACGTGCAAACAAAATATGTGAGAGAAAGTAACTTGCTGCGAGTGATTGGAATCGCAACACGTCTGCAAATATTCTTAGGGGGCTTCCAACGCGTGAGGTCGTAGGACGGTCAAAACACACCCGAGGTGCATGCGAACGCCAGTTGTAGTAAATTTGTTGCATTCGTGTGTTGGCGCAACAGTGGTAGTGGGCAACAGGACAGACCGTAATCAAGGCTGTGATCGAAGCCGTGCTACAGTACGACAACCCAGTTTGTAGCATGGTCAAAACACACCCGAGAAGCGTGTAGGCTATACGACTCCACCGGCAAGCAGAGCGAAACCGATCACCTGCGTTGCGCAATGACAAGACAAACCGGAAACCAAGACAGTGATGGAAGCCGCGATACAGTACGACTACCCAGATTGCAGCATGATCTAAACACACTTGCTTTCTATGCTGGGTAATACTTTGCGCAAAGAAGACATCAGGCTGAACAACAAGCAAAAAAAGACAATATCATTCAGTAGCTAAACCGCAAATCAAGGCTGTGATCGAAGCCGTGCTCCGACACGACAACACTGTTTGGAGCACGGTCAATGCACAGCCAAGATACTCAGAGCCACACGTGTCAAAATCACCGTGTTTACTTATGCAAGGTCTGGTTGATCATGGGCACGTCCCAACCACCGTTTGCCAAATTGCGCTTTTGGCTGCTTAGTTTCCGGCAGATCAATGGTAACCGACCAACAGCTTACTGAGGTCTAGGACTTCTCTCTTACACACTGTGCGGAAACACGCACCGTTGGCAGTGGGTTCGTTTCTTCTTATGCTCATCGCGAGGCGATAGGGAAGGAGGATATTGACAATGAAAGCCCCATGATGTACGAAATTTGTTACTCACACACAGCGCACCGCATTTGCTGATAGCTCCAGCGACGATGACTTCGTGCCGGCTAAGCCTGCACCGAAACCTCAAGGGTCCAAGGTATGGTGTTGCACTTGCTCAAGTTCGCTCTGGTTAGTGATGTGAGGCATAAGAAGGCCTGGCCAGCAATTACAAGGGCTTCCCGACACAACGTCGACGTCATAAACTACGTGGCCGTGAAAGGATGCAGTTTAGTCTATGTGGTCCGCATTCAAAATATCAACCTTGCACTGGTCTACCGTGTTGCGATAGAGAGGCAGCCGCAGCACCGTGAACCCTCAACCAAGCAGCCACGCTCTGTGTCTATGCTTAAACCCGAAAGTTCATCCGACGACGAGCCCGCAAAGAAACCGGCTCCGAAGATCTCCGACGCGGCTAAGGTAGGCTTTCCTCTTTTTACGTAGTTGCTTGTTTTTGTTTTAGCCACGTGCAATGTGTGAGGAAACTGAACCGCCCAAGTAGGACTTTGTGATCATGATCATTTGCCAAATTTGCCACCTGAAACCACGTCAGGATTCGGGCTCAGGGTAGGGGTCTACTTTATCCTACTCTCGCGGTGTACGGTTTCTACCACCACGCATGAAGTGGTACGAATTACAATGAAGTGAGTGTTACGTGACGTGACACGTATTATTACGATGAAGTGGTACATCTTACAAGGAAGTGACACGTGTTACGATGAAGTGGTACATATTACAAGGAAGTGAGACGTGTTACGATGAAGTGGTACATATTACAAGGAAGTGACACATATTACGATGAAGCGGTACATATTACAAGGAAGTGACACGTGTTTCATAAAATGACATGTGGTACAAGGAAGTGACACCCCGCGACGAAACAAACAGGCTCGCACGCGATCGTTTATGCAGTCGTCCGACGAAGAGAGCGAGAAGCCGAAGGGACCGGCTGCAGCTCCACAGCCGAAGGCCGCCCCCGCCTTGACGTCGAAGTTCGAAAGCAGCTCCGACGAATCGGAGGCACCCGTCAAGAAGCCGGCGTCAAAACCACCGCCCAAGCCGCCGAAGCCAGCCTCCAAACCGGCGCGCAACGCCTTCGTCGACAGCAGCGACAGCAGCGACGACATCGTCATCAAGCCCAAGGCCGCAAAGCCCGTCCCGAAGACCGACCGGGTACATTTTATTATTTCTGTCATGACTGGAGAAGTTCCGAACGAATTGCCATGTGTGAGCTTTGAAAGTGCCGGCTGCTGAAAGAGCAGGGCTTGCGTTGTACTGCGTTCCAAGCCGACACTGCAGTGCGGACCCACATGCGAGAATGCCCACAGGATCTACAGGGGAGCCGCGGTTAGCACCCGAGAGCGCCGCTCACGAGAACCTAAAACCTTACTGGCATCGCGCATGTCCTCAGAGCCAATCCTTTTCCCGAAGTTATTGCGCTTAACGATACGGCCGGTGCAAAACTTGCGGTAGCGCAGTGCTTGCGTCGGTGTGACTGTATGTGCAGCGAGCTGAGACTTGAACCTACATGCTGTACTTCCGTTGGTATGCCGGTGGCGCTCTCTCTCGCGAGGTGAGCTTGTGCTTTGTGCATGTACCGGACTCGTGCGGAAGATCTGAAAAATGCACTAGCATGCATCACTTGCGCCGGAAGCACGGCAAACATGTCAGAAAGGTTCCCGTCCCAAGGGAGCGCTGCGCGCCCCTTATTCTCTGCGGAACCAAACCAATACCTCAGGCCCGATCCCGGTCGCGTTTCGAGTCGTCGTCAGACTCTGACGGCTACAAGCCGTCAACCGCCAGAGCTAAACCGGCGCCAAAGCAGGCGATATCGAAGACACCGGCAGCGGCCTTCGTCGATTCCGACTCCTCTGACTGAGAGTGGGCGCGTCTGTGAAGTGACCAACGTGTACTACCTGCGGGTACTGTGCCGCCGCTTCTGATGGAGCTGTCGTGACGTCTCGCCGTCTTATCTCTTCCCTACCAGACAGACCAACATGAGACTCCCCTTTGGCGGGACGTTGGTCTACCGGCTGTCAGGACTTAGCACCAGAGACGAAATGCCACGACGAGCACTACTCCGAGGCTCCCGCACCAGAACTCGATTCCCGCGTCTCTGCACATGAAAGGGAAAACTGTCGTGTTGGCTCCATGTGGGGTGCGGATGCCTCTCGGTAAGCTGCTTCGAACGTTCATCTTCTTTTCCTCGTAGCCCTGGGATAGTGAGACGACGAAAAGATTCGTTCGCCAAGCTTCCGAGTTACGGGGCAATCTTATCAAGCAACCGCAAGTAGCTGTTCAGTTGCGTTCTTCATGTCGTGTTTCGCTCACTGCTTTGCTCTGTGTACCAGCGCGCTTACCTTTTCCTTTGCCGGCACAAGCGCTAACGAACGTCGGCACTCAAAACGGTCGCTCGATTTTTTGAGGCCTTCAATTGCGATCACAATCACAAGTCAAACCACAGTCAACAGTCGCACCAGAGGAAGACGAAGCTAGCGACAACAATACGAGCCGACCCGGCGCGGGCGGTTTTCATCGAATTGCTGCGGAAGAGGGACACCTTGAAACAAGCCCGTAAACGCAAAAGCTATCTTAGCAAAGGACCAACCCGGCAGGCTGCAAACAAACAGAAAGACAAACAAAGGGAGTCTGAGGGACCGCCGCGCGAACTGCGGTCTGCCGCACTCGGGCCAAGGCATTGAAAGTTTTAAAAGATGCTGAACGAACGGATATACGACGCGAAGATCCGCGACCTGGAGAGCAAGTACTACACGCTGTCAGGAGCCGACCGGGCGCGGGCGGTGGTCATCGAAGTGCTGCGGGAAAGGGACGCGGTGGTAGAGGAGCTCCGGGAAGCGCTGGCGACCATCAACACGCTCCGGGACACCGTCGAGAAGGAGTCGAACGCGTTCTCAGCCGTGACGATCGAGCAGCAGCGGGAGCTCGACGAGCTGAGGCGGGCGCGAGCAGAAGCCGAGAAGACGCAGGCGAGTGCGTCGGAAGCCATCGACATCCACGAGACGCAGTCGGCGCGCATGCAGAGGCACATCGACGGTTTGTGCAAGGAACTGGAGGAGTTGCAGAAAAAGTGGACCGCCACCGAGGCGACGTCGAGCACCGCGAGCGAAGACTTGGCGAGGCTTGAACGCCTCAAAGAAGAAGCCGAAACCAGCGCCGCCGTCTCCGAAGCGCGGAGGATGGCCGCAGAGGAAGCCCAGCGCGTGACCGAGGCGGACGCCGCGGAGCTCCGAAAAACAGTCAAACTCCTCGAAGCGGAGCTGGGCAAAGTGGCCGGGTTCCAGCAGCTGCTGGCTGACGAGACCAGCAGGCTGCGGCCGAAGCCCCGCGCGAAGGCGCCGAGCCGGTCCGCGCTGCACCGCAGCGTGCTGTCCATCCCGCCCGACGTGGCCGGCGCCGTGCAGTACCTGTCGAAGGCGAGCCCCGCCGTCAAGTACGCGTTCGCCCGCGCGCCCCTCCCCGCCGCAGGCGGTGGGTCGTCGCGCGACGAAGCTGCCCTCGAAAAGTTCCGCTGGGCTTCGCCGAGTTTGAACAACAAGGCTAGCATCTTCTCAAAATACTACGTCAACGGCTGATGCATGATTAGCACGGCTGTTATTTTCATCGCCGGCATGCGCAGGGTTGAAAGACGCTGAGAAAAGGCCGAAAGCACGGGAAAGAAGAACCTCAACAACCTCGGCTACAACTACCTTTTGGATGGCATCGCGACATCGATCCGTGACACGAAGTAGCTCTTGCAGAAGGCCGAGCCGGTCTGCACTGCACCGCAGCGTGCTATCCATCGCGCCCGACGTCGCCGGCGCCGTGCAGTACCTGCCGAAGGCGAGCCCCTCCCCGCCGCAGGCGGTGGGTCGCGGGACGAAGCTGCCCTCGAAAAGTTCCGCTGGGCTTCGCCGAGTTTGAACAACAAGGCAAGCATCTTCTCAAAATCCTACGTCAACGGCTGATGCATGCGCACCAGCCGTTGCTAGGCAGTGCTGTCGGGGTTGAACGACGCTTTGCTAGGTTAGCAAGAAGAGGTTTGCCGAAAGCACGGAAAGGAAGACCTTCTTGGCATGAACAACCTCGGTTACAACTACTTTTTTTGAATGGCATCGCCCCGACGTGGCCGGCGCTGTGCAGTACCTGTCGAAGGCGAGCCCCTCCCCGCCGCAGGCGGTGGGTCGTCGCGACGAAGCTGCCCTCGAAAAGTTCCGCTGGGCTTCGCCGTCTTCGAACAGCAAGGCAAGCATCTTCTCGAAATCCTACGTCAACGGCTGATGCATGATCAGTCGAGAGAGACGGAATGCCGGTCCCTGGTCCAACGATCCAAGGTTGACTGTCATTGCGTGTGCTTCTACCTTGTAGTGCTTGACTTCATCCCGGCTCCTCGTCTTCAAGCACGGTTCTACATCTTTTTCATCAAGAAGGGAATCTTCTGCAAGAAACAACAGGCACCGCAAATAACGTGTCCGCTTATCGAACACGTAGTGTGTGCAATACGAATGAAATAGCAATCTGTCCTCTTCTCGGCACCAGTCGCTTTGTAGCTCCCCAGTGCGGTGTTCGCTTCCCTCACTGTCGCGGATTGTTGATACACGGTAGATCCTCTTTCTTTCGCCTTCTCTGAGCCTTTCTCCTTCGTTTTTGCCGGACACGGCTTGGTCAGCATCGCGATCCTTTGAGTGCGCGTATCACAAGGTGTACGTACGGACGAAGAAGCCCGCGTGGGGCAGTTGACGGTTCCGGTACGCCTTGGCCTGAGAAAAACGTCTCGCCCAATGAATCGCAAAGTGCCCGGCCAGCTATCTGCACATGTATTCCGACGTTGACGACGCAATGGCAGGCGACAACGTCAAGCAGCCTGAGCGCTGCAAGTGCACGATATTCGACGACGAGCGGGGGCTAAATGTTCGGAAGGAAGGACAAGTGGCCTTTTCTGGCACCGTCGTTCGTCAGTTAAGTCAGCGTGTCGGTGCCGAGCACCCAAAACGCACGAGTGGGCGTGATACGCAAGAACTGCCCTAACGTCACCGCGCTTTCTCGTCGGTAAGAGACCATCACAAAAGAGCTGAGAGAACTCGATTCCTCGTTACTTCATGCTTTATCACTCAAAAGAAAGGGGCCCGGCCAAAGGGAGCGGGGGACGGTGGTAAGGTGGCGCAATGTTCGGCTCGGCGGAAGAAGACGGCTACGGCGAGCCGCCGGTGAAGCCGAACTTCAACCAGCTGCCGCACCAGACGTTCGTGCGCATAATGGACAAGCTCTCGAGCCACGGCGTGAAGCAGAAGCGCGCCATCCTCGTGAGCGATACGGTGGTCGTGGTGTGCGACGCACACAGGTTTCGGGTGAGAAGGGTCATCCGCGTCCAGGATATCGCTGGGGCTTTCAAACAGGTCGACCCCATCCACCCGGCTCTGGGGAAGACACGTTGCGCCGTTCTGCTGTGCGTGCCGTCGGGCGGTTCGCACGACCTGATCCTCATGCAGCCGCGCGAGAAGAAAGCGGGCTACGCGACGATGGACGACATGACGCTGTTCCTGCGCGCGGTGTCGCAAGCGAAGGCCAACTTCAACCAGAGGCTGCCCGTCAAAACGCTGCCCGCCGGCCAAGCGGGGAAGGCAGCCCGGGACAGCATCGTCAATCACGCGTTTCTCGTCAAGGACAAGACGTTCGTTTCGCCGAACGAGAGCGTCGAGACCATCCTCGACAAGTACGCGCGGAAGACCAGCACTGTCATCACCAGCCCGCCGCTACCGGCGTCTCCAGATGCGGATAGGTGTGCTATGACTCGGGCGGCTGAGCTTTCTTCAGTGTGAACAATGCGTTGTGTTGATGCTCAAAATAGTAGTTGACAGTGTCTACATGAGACTTACCAGGGCCAACCCAATTCTGACTGTCGTCGACAACGAAATACGAGAGTTTGTAGCACCCATCCGGATCAGCTCGCATCGGGGAGGTGACGCTACCCACCTGCACGAGGTGTAGCGGATACGCAATGGAACCAAACAAGGAATTCTCCGTCGGATACTCAAAAAGATTTTCCCAGCCCAGCCAGCCCAAAGGATCCTGATGGGCGTTCGTAGTGCCTCGTGGGATTCCCTCGATGCATCGCAAAATGAAAGGAATTTTGTACGTACATTACTTGCGTGGGGGTCCACATTAAACAGCAAAACAAAACACAGTGACTCGCGCACGTCTGAAGACATGTCGCCTTCCGGGCGCAAGGTGTCGTTCGGCGGCGTCGAGAACCGGATTCTGCTAGACGAGTCGACGGACACAGTCGCAGCGACGCTGCCAGGCACAGACGGGACGGGGGGCAGCGCGAGCCCGAGCTCAGCGTTCAGCGGGGCCGGCAGCCCCGCGCCTTGGCAGCCGGACGACGCGCGGAAGAAGTGCTCCGTCTGCGAGACGCGGTTCACGCAGTTCTCCCGCCGCCGGCACCACTGCCGAAAGTGCGGCCAGCTGGTGTGCTACCGGTGCAGCCCGTACAACCAGCCGGTCGCCGGGTACTCCAGCCCCGTGCGAGTTTGCACCACTTGCTACCACGAGTCCTCATTCGACCCCGACCATCGCCCTGCCCCCGTACCCCGCACGATCACACCTTCTCAGTCATCCCGGTCGTCTGTTGACGACGACGAAGAAGGCAGCCCGCCACCAAAACGCGCGGATCCCAGCACATCGACGTCATTGAATCCCATTCCTTCGGAACCCGTGGACACCCCCCAGCCCCAGGTCACCTTCGTGTTCCCGAACGACGAGGCCGAAGAGAAGAAGAAGCGGCAGGAGCGCCGGCGGAAGCGGCGCGAAAAACGGCGGAGGGCCGAGCGAAAACGGGCCGAGCGGCCTGCCGCTGACTCGGGCTTCGAGATGCAGCCGTGGCAGCGCCCCGTGTACGTCAACCCGCACGTCGCGAAGAGGCACGCGGACGCGTTTTGGGTCGAGTTCATGAAAGAGTACGACATCTCCGAGCGGGCCGCGTCGCAGTACGACTGCTACCGGCAGCAAGCCGCCTCTGTATTGCCTCCCCGGCAGTTCACTCCCATGTGCTGAAGCGGCGGGAAATGGGGTGAGGAACAGACGGGACGGGGGGCGGCGCGAGTCCGAGCGTAGCGTTCAGCGGGGCCGGCAGCCCCGCGCCTTGGCAGCCGGACGATACGCGGAAGAGGTGCTCCGTGTGCGAGACGTTGTTCACCCGTATTGCCCTGAAACATGGTACCTCCATGGGGCGATGCCGGACCGAAAGGTTCCAGTTGCCGGGGATTCGCACCCGGCCGACGACCCATGTTTCACCTCGAAGGACGAGCACAAGATGGTGACACCACTGCCGAAAGTGTGGCCAGCTGTGCTACCGGTGCAGCCCGGGTACTCCAGCCCCGGACGCCTTTTGGGTCGGGTTCATGAAACAGTACGACATCTCCGAGCGGGCCGCGTCGCAGTACGACTGCTACTAGCAGCAAGCCGCCTCTGTATTGCCTCCCCGGCAGTTCACTCCCATGTGCTGAAGCGGCGGGAAATGAGACGGGACGGGGGGCGGCGCGAGTCCGAGCGTAGCGTTCAGCGGGGCCGGCAGCCCCGCGCCTTGGCAGCAGGACGATGCGCGGAAGAAGTGCTCCGTGTGCGAGACGTTGATTACCCGTATTGCCCTGAAACATGGTACCTCCGTGGGGCGATGACGGAAGCCAAAGAGTACCTGGGCCTGGATCCAATCGCCGGGGATTCGCACCCGGCCGACGACCCATGTTTCACCTCCTCGAAGGACGAGCACGAGACGGTGCGCAGATGGTGACACAGTGCGGCCAGCTGGTAAACGGCGGGAGTAACTATGACTCTCTTAAGGTATCCAAATGCCTCGTCTTCTAATTAAAGACGCGCATGAATGGACCAATGAGATTCCTTCTGTCCCTACCTACTATCTGGCGAAACAGCAGTCAAGAGAACGGACTTGAAACTGTCAGCGGGGAAAGAAGACCTTGTGTGCTACCGATGCAGCCCGTACAACCAGCCGGTCGAGCCCCGTGCGAGTTTGCACCACGTGCTACCACGAGTCGTCATTCGACCCCGACCATGGCCCTGCCTCCGTACCACGCACGATCAAACCTTCTCAGTCATCCCGGTCGTCTGTTGACGACGACGAAGAAGGCAGCCCGCCACCAAAACGCGTGGATCCCAGCACATCGACGCAGCTGCTTTGGATCCGAATGGAAGGATGGAAATATCGAGGTAGAGGGGAAAATACAATGTTAACACAACCTGATTTGTTAGTGTGTCTTGTCGTGTAGGGATAGACCCGCAGGACCCTCGCGTCCGTTCAACACGTTCGGTAGTTACAGCACTTGGGATCCCTTCGGTTCTTTGTCTGGCAGCATGCGTCGAGCATCTCCTGCCAAGCTGGCGCTTATGTAAAAGGCGCTTCTGCGAAATCGTGCTGGTGAAGTTGCGCGATAGCTAGTTGTTGGGGGTTTGCTGCCCGAACCCGGTTCCTATAATGCGCCCTCACACTGCATTGTCGTGCTCGGCGAGGATGCATGCAATGTGTGAGGAACTTGAACCGCCCGAGTGGTACCTGATCAGCTGCCGCCCGTATCACGTCCCGGATCCCGAGGTAGATAGTGCAGTACTGTACCCACAACTTTCCCACAATGTGGTCAGAATTGCCACAACATTTACCCGCACTTCAGGAGCAGTTGTGGGTGCGCAGTACTGGGTAGTCTTTCTCCTCTCTCCAACTCTCTCGCGGTGTACGGTCTATCTTTTGCTGCAACGCGTCATGGTGCCGTGTTCCGGAAACGGGGCACGGCCGCGCACAGCATTGTACTTGTCGAATATCTTGTTGTCCTTGTTTTGAATCGTCGTTTTTTCCAAGCCACCTTTTTCTTCTGAAGAATGCACCCCGCTTGCTTCGCATTCTTTCGGGTTAGGCCGACACGAAGAGAACAAGCAAAACGCATTTTCGCGCATTTCGTTTGCGATCACTCGAGGGACAGCAGGAAAAAGCACAACCCAAGGCGCCGTGGGAAAGCAATGCACGACGCAAGTGTTTGCGCCATTTCATCAAACTGGTCAGTACAAAGTGGTCGGGGCGACCGGAAACTGCTCAAACATCGACATTGACGACCTGCTGCAGGTAGTAGGGAGTAAACTGGGCGTTAAACCCCCGCTGCAGGTAGTAGGGAGTAAACTGGGCGTTAAACCCCCGCTGCAGGTAGGAGGGAGTAAACTGGGCGTTAAACCCCCGCTGCAGGTAGTAGGGAGTAAACTGGGCGTTAAACCCCCGCTGCAGGTAGTAGGGAGTAAACTGGGCGTTAAACCCCCGCTGCAGGTAGTAGGGAGTAAACTGGGCGTTAAACCCCCGCTGCAGGTAGTAGGGAGTAAACTGGGCGTTAAACCCCCGCTGCAGGTAGTAGGGAGTAAACTGGGCGTTAAACCCCCGCTGCAGGTAGTAGGGAGTAAACTGGGCGTTAAACCCCCGGATCCCCAAGTGAGCTTGCACTCTAAAAACCCTTGTGGCCCACCAGAAACACGTGGGCATCTCAAGCATCCGCATTGACGACCTGCTGCAGGTAGGAGGGAGTAAACTGGGCGTAACATGGATGGGATGGCGTACGAGCGAATGAGGCAGCTGGAGTCGCGGATCGGCGAGATCGAGAAGCGGCAGAGGCAGTTCACGGAGGCTGTCACCTCGCGGCTGCGGGACGTCGAAGGCGCGTCCCGGCAGCAGTCGGACCAGCAGAAGGAGCTCGCGAACCTGCTGCTCGAGCTCACGGCCCACGGGAACGCGTTCCCGGCCGCGGCGGCCGCCGCCGCCGCCGAGACGGGCACTTGCGGCGAGGACCCCGACGGATCGAGCGGCCGGCGGGGCAGCAAACAGGGCGCGCCGGCCCCCCCCGGCGAGCACGGAGCCGGGGGCAAGGAGCCCCGGTTCTGCTACAACTGCGGGTCCGGCCGGGTGCACTCAGCCCGATTCTGCCAGATGTGCGGCGTTACCTTCGGCCCGTCCCCCGACGCGGCGTATGATCCCGCGCCGGCCAACCAGCGGCACTCGTGGACTTACTCGAAGGCGGGTTAGCCTCACACTTGCGCTCCGACCGCAGTGTCTCCGCGAGGCGCGGCGCAAGGAACCGCATGCATCCCGCCCTCGGGCTTCATTGGAAGCTGGAGTATCCTAGCAAGACGCCCGTAAGCCTAGCCAAAAAGAAGAACAAGAGAGAGCCCGTAGCGAAACAAAGACGGCCATTCCCCGCTAGGGCACCTGCGGCGAGGACCCCGACGGATCGAGCGGCCGGCGGGGCAGCAAACAGGGCGCGCCGCTCCCCCCCACGGAGCCGGGCAAGGAGCCCCGGTTCTGCTACAACTGCGGGTCCGGCCGGGTGCACTCGGCTCGGTTCTGCCAGATGTGCGGCGTCACCTTCGGCCCGTCCACCGACGCGGCGCAGCCGCCGGCAGCGGCGGCGTATGATCCCGCGCCGGCCAACCAACGGCACCACTCGTGGACTTCCTCGAAGGCGGGTTAGCTTTACCAGCACCCCGACCGCAGTGTCTCCGCGAGGCGCGGTGCAGGGAACCGCATGCATCCCGCCCTCGGGCTTCATTGGAAGCTGGAGTTTCCTATCAAGACGCAAGCCGCCGTCGGAAGCCGCTCGCGCAGTAGCCAAGAAGAAGAACAAGAGAGAGCCCGTAGCGTAAGAAAGACGGCTATTCCCCGCTAGGTGGGCGCTTGCGGCGAGGACCTCGACGGATCGAGCGGCCGGCGGGAGCAAACAGGGCGCGCCGCCGCCCCCCCCCTGGCGAGCACGGAGCCGGGGGCAAGGAGCCCTGGTTCTGCTACAACTGCGGGTCCTGCCGGGTGCACTCGGCCCGGTTCTGCCAGATGTGCGGCGCCCCTTCGGCCGGTCCCCGGACGCGGCGCAGCCGCCGGAGGCGGAGCATGATCCCGCGCCGGCCAACCAGCGGCACCACTCGCGGACTTACTCGAAGGGAAGTTAACTTCACACTCGAGGCGCGGTGCTGGGAACCGCCGGATGCATCCCGCCCTCGGGCTTCACTGTAAGCTGGAGTTTCGTATCACGACGCTAACCGCCGCCAAAAGCCGCGCGCGCAGTAGCCAAAAACAAGAGAGAACCCGCAGCGTAAACAAAGACGGCCATTCCCCGCTGGGCAAACTCACCCGCCGGCCGCAACCCATCAGCCCCGGCAGTGCCTACCAGAGCAGCGCGCCTGCATCTTGCTAAGCTCGTTGTCGCAGAGGCCTTAAGGGTGTGTGTAGAACCAATGGCTAGCTGCGCGCTTCCGACGAAACGACTTACGCCAGCCGTCGTAGTACGGGTCGAGCCGCAAAGCGTAAAGATGGCCCCGCACTCTAATTCGTCTCCTCTCATACATTCACTTAGCAGCACTGAGGTATCCAGGCTACAAAGGCTATCTTACTGCGGGAACTCGGTGACTGACCCTGCTCTTCTCACGCTGCGACTTCGCTCAGCAACAAAACGAGTTGTGCATACAGAGTTGCATTCGAGATGCTAGAGTTATTGCCGCATGCGAGTCAGATAGGGGTCGGCACCTTCGAGTAGATACACACATTGCTTCCCACGGGCACCCCCCCTTGTTATCTTACAACTTGGCATGCCACTAGATGTGTTGACCTTCCGTGCTGCGTATTTAGCCGTCTGCCTTCGTGGCTCACGCCAACTTCAGAGTCGTGTATTCGGAGCGAGAGAAAGAAGCTCTTACACGCGCGGAACGGGATATAAGCAAAAGAGGAAGAGAAAAATAAATTGAATACGTCGTAGACAAAGCAAATGTAGAGCTTTCTTTTGCGGGGGTGCTTGCGTGCGCCCGTTTTAGCTTCTTCTTCGTTAGAATATGGTGTGTGGACTACGTGTATCTGTTTGAACTTCTCTTCTTCTGCTTTTCTTTTACCAGCCGGCTTGTTTCAGAAGATAGGGACTACGTGCGATTACTCTTACCAGAGCGTGAGGTCAGATTACAACGTCTGAGCTATTTCGGCTGTCTCACGAAGATACAGGTGAGTGAAGGTGAAGCGAACACCAGAGTTACCCACCCATGCAGGCCAGCAGTCCAGTGCCATTGCGCCAGACACCCCCAAGGAAAACTTTTAGTTCCTAAATGCGTTGATTGCCAAACAGTCGACCAAGTTCAAGCGCGTTCCGTATCGAACCTGTTTAGCAGTGCGCGGGTGTCGAGCGAATGCGCACTGAAAGCCGAGTGGCAGCCAGGTGCAAGATGACGATAGACCGATGTGCTCTTCCGGTCAGAGGAGTGAGGAGACCGGTAACGCCCCCTCAGAATCGTAGCGATATGCGTAGGCCAGCTGGTTGGGGAAGACCAGCTCTACTCCGGCAGCGATCGGCTGCCCCTGCAGCTGGAGCCTCGTTCAGTTTCGACAAGCTGCGGATCAGCACTCCCTTGTCTTCTACCCCCTTCCTTTCCGGGTGTCTTCGGGTATTCCCTCACGCCGGAACCCTAAAATGGGGAAAGACAAATAATTGTCGTGATGAATGTGTTTTCCAGCGCTCCACAGCCCTTTACCATTGACCCGAATTTTATTTGTCCCCGTAGGTCCTCGATGGGGTGCGAACATGAGGAGGTTTTGGACGATGTCACGAGCGCGGTGCCAAAGACCAAGAAGAAGTCTTCGAAGTCGGATTTGAAGTACAGTGCCCTGAACCGCAGCTATTTGTTTAGTTCTGCGCTCAACAAAATCAAAGTGCAGGTATGATCTTTTCTGTCGTATGCGGTCGAAGAGCCTCCCAATGATGGGAGGAAGACGGCAGCTGCTCCCTTGTGGGGTTAGGGTCTTCGGATTCGTAGCTTATCCGTTTCCAGTGACAAACCTTCAGCTCGCGAATCGTTCGGAGACACCAGTCAGGCGGGGAGTTTGGCTGGGACGGCACATCTGTTAATCTGTTACGTAGTAACGCAGGTGTCCCAAGGCAAGCTCAGCGGGAACAGAAATCTCGCAGAGCATAGGAGTAAATATTTTATCGTAACAGGCTTGCTTGTCTATATCAAAAAGTGTCGGATGGCAGCGTGCTGTGTTAAATCACTCAAAACAGGGTTTGCACACGTACGCACAAACAAACACACGATCTTCAGTACCGACCCGCAAGGCATCTACCGCCAACCGGATTATGATGCCGACCTTCTAAACTACAAATGGCCAAACAACTGCTCGCCGGCAAACATAAAAAAACACGCACAGGGTAAAACAACGATACCGGGCACGCCACTCGTTCTGACACACAAGTGGGAATCTGGCTACAACCCACGGCTCGCCTACAAACGCTCGCTGGACTATGGCTGCACGTATGCGGTTCCGATCTCTTAGTACTTCTAATCAACGTGCGCTGCCCGAAGACTCAGTGCAAAAGGCTAGAACATGAGGCGGACGACGAAGTGTTTTGCTGACGAACCCGGGATCGTATCCTTTCTAGAGAAGAAACCCCTTGAAAAGCCTCAGAAGGGTTATCCGGCACGCACTAGCAAAAAGCGCCTGTCTTTCGAGGTTCCAGTCGTGAAGCTTTGCGAGTGCCGGTTAGCCGGAAATGATGGCTGACGTGGCGTCGTGGTGAGATCCACAGAGGGTTAGACTCCCGTCCGTTTTTTGTGTTAACGATGCATTGTTGGTACTAAAAATTAATCGGTGGCAGCGTACTACATGAACTCTTACCAAAGCAGGTGAGTTCCGCTAGTGCGCACAAACAAAAGAAGGCCATGTTTGTAAACTGCTTGCTAGCACGAGTCGCTCGGCTTGGGAATGCTGAGCTAATCGGCAGGTATCCCTCTGTTGAGGCTAAATATCTCCCGGAGGCCGATAGCGAAGAACGAACAAGAACAGTGGGAAGCAAAGAGCTTTGAAAAGAGGGTTCGAAGTCCCTGAAACCGATGAGTGGCAAGAGTTGGAGATGCGTTCAAATCTTAATCATTGCTCCTTCACTGGGGTTTATGGTTGAGACGTCTGGACCTATTCGGATCGTCCAAGCTTCTGTTGCGAGACGGCTTGCCGGCTGCCTCAGTTTTGCTCGGATCGACCAGGATAGGAATGAGTTGGGCGGCATCGTCAGCGAAGGGTAAGTGTCGGCGTCTTCGGACAACGTCGTAGCTCCCCGCCAAGACAGCGATCCAGATTTATTGGCACACGGGCTTTTCGCATTCTAAATCTGAGCTGAGCCCCCGTGAGCGGCGTGAACTGATTCCCGGCATATTTATTTCCCGTTTTCACATTTCTTACCCCTTTCCATTCTAACTGAAGCGTTCGGGGGTTGGGAAGCGTCTGGGGGTTAGCTAGATTGATGCTGGGACAGCTCCCAGGATAGAACGTTCCCATTACAGACACCCATCAACCGGGTCTGCCCACCCAGTGCGTGGTGCATGTCAACCAAACTTCCCACCCCAGTTTTCGACTATTTCTTTTGTATAAGCACCTGCTTTGTAGGAAATACTTGAGGAGGCTGCCAGCTGCAAAAGATGAAAGGAGGTAAATGTGCTGTAGCCCACACGAAACACAGGTGAATCTGGATTCAGTGGCGGGCGTAAGATATTGTTTCTCGCCCTCCTTCGAAGTAAGCACAAGGCTGCCCCCCGAGTATTTTCCCCGGTAGGTTACCTCTATCAACCGCCCACGTGCATGGTACCCTGCCCCCACGACTGCAATTGCTAGAATTCCTTGCCAAACAAGCAAAGGTCGCGAAGACACCAAACCGATCATCTACGGCAACACGAACTACCGACCTCGAGTGTGGATCCACCGAACAACATCTCACACAGCGTGGACAACTTCCTCGACCTGACCGCGAAGGGCGCCGTGCAGTTCGGCAGCACCGTGACGCACGGGAATTTTTACACGACGGCGAAATTTACGCAGCGGATCCTCGAGCTCGGCGTGAAGGACAGCAGGCGCGGCCCGCTGATGGTGGGCGCGTCGGTGACGAAGAACTTCGACAGCGAAAACGACGCGGGGAACGTGCAGGCGGCGTACACGTTGTCGATGGCGAACGGCGTTCAAATGGGCGTGGGTGCGAAGCTGAAGTTCGACGGCGCGGTCGTGAAGACCCAAGCGTCGCTGGCGTGCATCGGGCGCGACATGCAGTCGTCGGCCGTTTACGAGCTGGAGAAGTCCGCGTGCAACATGCACGCGGTGCTCTACGGGCCCCGCGTCTGCGGCATGAAAACGACGTTCGGCGGCCTCGTGTCGACCGACGAACAGGTCACCAACATCGGCCTCGCCGTGCAGCTCCACAAGGAGTTTTTCAAGCTCAGGGCAAAGGTCGAGAAGCTCAACACTGCGTCTCCAGTGCCCTCGATCACGCTCTTCTTCCAGCACAAACCGGTAGAAGAAGCTGATGTATGCTCTTCGTCTCTCCGGCGACTGTCTTTTTTTTTTTTTGGAACAACATAGTATTGAACATACCACGCTGGGGATGTCAGTACAAAAAAGAAAGTTGGCAGCGTTGGAACCTGCCATGTAAAGATACAAAACAGGTCCTTCGCACACACAAAAGAAGAGAAACTTCGGCTGACACCATTTGCTTAACCATGGTTACGAAGACGTACGAAATCCTGGACACAATTACAGCGCAAAGCATCTGCAGAATAACACGAGAAGCCTCGAGGCAAGCCCCTTGCGCACATTTCTTTGAAGACTAAAAACACCACCTCATGTGGTCAGCAAGCCCAGCATCACCTTGACTCCAATCGGTGGATGAGAGTGACAGACACAAAAGCATAGGAGTGAGGACTTTATTACCAGTGATGCAGCTCGGTCGCCTCTGTGTTTAGGATTGTATGTTCGGCATTAGGAAGAAACGTAAGACGAATCCCATACAGGGCACGATTGACCTGACGTTTTCCGTCGAAAAGAAAAAGAGCAAACCGTGCTTCGGTTTCACGCTGTGGTGTGTGCCTTTTGATTTCAGCTTCTGTATCTTTTTGATCAAGCAAGCCCGCATCATCTCCTTGTATACTTTCCCAATCCCAAGCACCCCCTAAAGGTGTTGGGGGACACTCAGTAAGGACGGAGGATATGTATGCTCTTTTTCCTTCAAGCTTCAACGGTCAAATCTTCTAAACCTCAAAGTACGTGCGCTCGGCTAAGGCCGGCGCGTGGCGAGACTGGAGGCAGCAGTTAAAGTTCGGGGAACAGTAAAGTTCGGGCTAAGCTAAGTTCCGGCAATGCTGGTGAAGCTAAGTTCGAGTGATGCTAAGTTCGGGCGTTGCTAAGTTCGGGCGTTGCTAAGTTCTGGTGCTAAGCGCTCAGGCTGCGCTGGTACTAAAAAAAAGTTCCGGCACGAGCGAAGTTCGGCCAGGGTGGTAAAGTCCAGTGAAGCCAAGGTCGGTGCTCGTGCCCGGGGGGGGACACCCCCCCCGCCCCACCGAGTACGGGAAAAGTTTGGCGCTGGTACCCGGGTTTGCGCCCCCCCGGACCCCCCCGCCGCCCCCCGGCGAAGCAGAGTTCGGGCGCAGCTAAGTTCAGACGATAATAAGTTCGAGTGATGCTAAGTTCGGGCGCAGCTAAGTTCTGGTGAAGCAAAGTTCGGGCGCAGCTGAGTTCGGGCGAAGCAACGCTCGGGCGAAGCTAAGTTCTGGCGAAGCAAAGTTCGGGCGCTGCAAAGTTCGGGCGATGCTAAATTCTGGTACGGGCGCAGCTGAGTTCGGACGAAGCAAAGTTCGCGTGAAGCTAAGCAAAGTTCGGTTCTCGTAGCAGTTTGGCCTGTGATGGCAAGCTCGGCCGCCCGACTCCGTTTCCCGGGGTGACCAAATACCGCGAGATACTGAGAAACTCCGCCAAAAACGCAAATTTCGGGCACATAAGACCCCGAAACCCAACAAACCTCGAAAACCATCTTCGACCGGAAAAGTGTGAGGGGCGGGGTTCGAACCCGGGCCGACCGGCCTGAAGGCCGGCGCCCGCTCACTCTGCCACCCCCGTGCATTTTCCCAGAAGGGAAAAAAGCTTACTCTGAACTATTATCCAGTTCAAAAACAATACGGTTTCATAATTGTTGCGAGAAAAGCCGGGTTGGCTCGAATAGAGGCTATTCACATTGCATGTTCATAGGACCTCCAGTCTCGAAAAATGCTATACAAAAGTGTAACCAGAACCGCACCTACAGCTTGTAGCCGATGCGAGTCGCTTTCCGTCAGAAGAGGCCAGCTTGTGGCTTGTCCAATCGCGGCAAAGTCCGTTTGCATGGTGTCGCAGGTGTTCATCCGTCTTAAAGCGTTGGTCGAAGTCAGCGCCGGGTTGAAATTTGTGTTCTTCCGTGCTCTGCGGTGACGTGTCCGACCTTGAGGGAGAGGAATCCGCACGACGACCCGCATTGAAGCGGCGGAAAAAAGCAACCGTGTGGGGTTCCAGTACCTTTGGTCGGTCACTCCCGCCTTTACCCGAGACGCAGCCGACGTTACAACCGACGCTATTGTCTCCATGTTTCCGCCTGTCTTGAAGTAGTTGTAGCCGGGGTTGCCCTACCGACGGGCTGACGCTATTGTCTCCATGTTTCCGCCTGTCTTGAAGTAGTTGTAGCCGGGGTTGCCCTACCGACGGGCTGGTGCGTTTTACGGAGCCGATGGGAGAGGAACGCCGGTGGGAACCTCTGGTCGTTTCGAACGGACGCTGCGTGTTCGTTTCCTGGGCCTCGACAAGCCGCACGCCACTTCCGTGTGGGCCTCAGTAGGATCGAAAGCGTCCACTGGACACCTGCGGGGGAGCCTTGCCGACCCACGACTATCCTATTGCAGCGTCGGGTGAGATTGCTCGCCCTGCACACCCTCTGCTTCTACCGGGAGATCTCCCTTACACGAAAGAAAAGAAGTGCCCTCGTTTCGTGACACGGCCCTACCGCGTGTCTTTTAAACAAAAAAAAAGGTCGAAAGACACACCCCATTCTGTACGCCTCTACAGGATCGTCGGAAACACAAAATAAACGGGCGCGCGCTTTTTATGTTTCGTTTTCTTTCCGCAGAACCATCTCGTTCGACCTTGCCGAAGGGGAGCCGAGTGCCGATTCCTAATTCTGGAAGAAAAAAGTGAAGCTCGCCCGGCAAAACAACAAAATGTCCCCTAGTACCGTACGCCGCACAAAGTCCTCCCAATCCCCGCATCATTCCACCACAGTCACTACATCAACCGCCAGCTCCGTCATTCACTGCACTATACATGCAGGGCCATGCAGCGTATCTAAGCAACCTGATACTCAACCACAACCAACAAGAACGCCGTCACATGCAACTGACGGCGCGATTATCGCTGGACCCTGCCGTAGCAGTACCCATGACCCGGCAGTTCTCACTGATCCCGCGCAACGAGGCGTTGTCGGCAGACCAATGTTTTTTTGAGTGGGATAAACACGCAGTCTTTTTCCCTCCGAGGTTTTATTGTCGCAAACGAATCCCCGTGTGCAGCGGGCGGTGCCCACGGCACACGGCACCAAGCATCCATGCGGAGCATCAAGCTCGTGTAACAGCTAGCGCACACGTATCAGGCTGCCACACAAACCCACATCATCGCACACACACACACACGTATCAGGTTACGACACAACGCGCATACACCCTCTCCGGTAGCTCCGGTCCGCTGACCTCCGCGGCCTTTGAAAAGTTCCCGCCTATATTATCGCTGGACCCTGCCGTAGCAGTACCCACGACCCGGCAGTTCTCTCTGATCCCGCGCAACGAGGCGTTGTCGACAGACCAATATTTTTTTTAGCCACATGCATTGTGTATGATGCAATGTGCGAGGAAACTGAACCGCCCAAGTCATGCGTGAAAAGGCACCGGTCTGCTTAAGCATTAAACGAAAGTCTTTCCGCCGACCCGATTGTGTACCGCCGTCTTTCAGCGTAAGAGAGGGTGGGGAAGGGCGAATTCATGGGATGCAAACTGCGGCGGAGACGGTAGCGCCGCCGCTGCCGCTGCTCTTGTTGCTGCTGAGCGCTGGAGGCGTGTGCCTTGCCAGCGACGTGCTCGAAACGCGGACGGAAGGCGGCGGATGGCCCATTCCACTGATATCGTTCGGGCTGGTGGCAGATCCGCACGCAAACGTGAAGCACCGGCAGCCCTGGTGGTGCGACCTGGCCTGCTGGAAGAAGGAAGTGAAGCTCGCCCACAGCAAGAAGGGCCGCAAGCACGACACGGTGATGATCAAGCTGCAGGAAAGCGTCGACGTGCTGTCGAGAGTCCCCGGGCTGTCCTTCAGCGTCAACCTCGGTGACCTGTGTGACATGGACATGATGGTTAACATGCCGCCCGTCCTGGACATCTGGCGGGCGCTCCCGCACAAGAAGCACAACCTGATGGGCAACCACGACCTCCGCGCCGAAAACGACCGCTTCGGGGAGACCGCGAGGCTGCGGAACAAAACGCAGATACGGTGGCTCCTCGGGCAGTGGGCGCTCAACGACACGTTCTTCTACTCGTTTTCCTACCCGCCCTTTCGGTTCTTGGTCTTGGACTCCATGACACTCCCCCCGACGGCGAAGAGCGGCGCCTTGAAGGACAAGCAAGTGGCTTGGTTGGAGGGTCAGCTGGAAGACGCGAAGAAGCGGGACGAAGACGTGGTTGTGTTCGCGCACATTCCGATCGGCCTCGCGAGCAACGCCCTGCGGCACCTGCTGCTGCGGTTCGACAACATCCTCGCGTTCTTCCACGGGCACAAGCACAGTGGCGGGTACGCCTGGCATGACACGGGGAAGCACATGATCACCATCCAAGGCATGATCGAAACAAACACCAACGCGTTCGCTTACGTCAATGTGTTCGTCGACCGCATAGAAGTCGTTGGTTTCGGCCGCGTGCCTTCCCGCGTCTACTTCAAAACCGACGCCCAGACCCACCGCGCTACCGCCCGCCGTATGGAGTCCTATGCCCACCTGTACGAAGCTTACAAACCCTACCCTTCGCACTACAATGCGACGGTCCTCTCGCACCTCACCGACCCAGCCTCTCTCCTCGTGCCCGCGTCACGCCTTCTACCGCGTCCCTTCGGCAACCCGGCGGACAAGACGCAGAAGCAGTTGCGGCCGCTGGACTCGCAGGCAAGTGTCGAAAAACTCAGAAAGCTCCCCGTGCAGCGTCCGCCCGGTACGGGCAAGCAAGCAGCCAATGCGCAGGGCTCGGACCTGCCGAAGGAAGAGGCGGGCGCGGTGCGGGCCGCGCCGACGGCACACCCGCCGCCGCCGGCCGCGGACGAGCGCACGGCGCAGACGGTGGCGAAGAAGAGTGTGCGCGTATCTACGGAACCAGCTATCGACTCCGTCGACGACATCGTGTCGCCTCAGAACATGGCCGTCAGCATTTTCGTCTTCTCGTTGAGCCTAGCTGTTCTCCTCCTGTGGCTCAAGCGCATCGGCATCCGAAAGATCATGCGGCGTTGGTGACCGAAAAGGTGACACAGTATCGTAGCTTACAAACGCCACCCGCTTGACTCGCAAGTTAGTGCCGAAAAACTCAGCGAAAAACTGAGGAAGCTCCCCGTGCAGCGTCCGCCCGGTACGGGCAAGTAAGCAGCCAATGTGCGGGGCTCGGGCCTGCCGAAGGAAGAGGCGGGCGCGGTGCGGGCCGCGCCGATGATTTTTGTCTTCTCGTTGAACCTGGCTGTTCTTCTCCTGTGGCTGAAGCGCATCGGCATCCGAAAATCATGCGGCGTTGGTGACCGAAGAGGCGACACAGTATCGTAGCTTTCTAACTCCACCCACGGTACTCTCGCACCTCTGCCCAGAAAAGACGTTGCGGCCGCTTGACTTGCAAGCTCGCGAACTAGTGCTGAAAAGCTCACAAAAGCTTCCCGTGCAGCGCTCCCACAGTGCGGACAAGCAAGCCAACCGAGGCCCGGAGCTTGGACCTGCCGAAGAAGGCAGGCGCGGTGCGACCCGCGCCGATGGCACACCCGCCGCGCCGGCCGCGGGCGGGCGCACGGCGCTGACGGCCGCGAAGAAGAGTCTGCGGAACCAGCGATCGACACCGTCGACGACATCATGTCGCCTCAGAACATGGCCGTCAGCATTTTCGTCTTCTCGTTGAGCCTGGCTGTTCTTCTCCTGTGGCTCAAGCGCATCGGCATCCGAAAGATCATGCGGCGTTGGTGACCGAAAAGGCAACACAGTATCGAAGCTTACAAACTCCACCCACGGTACTCTCGCACCTCTGCCCAGAAAAGACGTTGAGGCCGCTTGACTTGCAAGTTCGCAAACTAGTGCTGAAAAGCTCACAAAAGCATCGCTGGTTCCGCAGATACGCGCACACTCTGCTTCGCGGCCGTCAGCGCCGTGCGCCCGCCCGCGGCCGGCGCGGCGGGTGTGCCATCGGCGCGCCGGCCGCGGGCGTCGCACCGCGCCTGCCTTCTTCGGCAGGTCCAAGCTCCGCGCCTCGGTTGGCTTGCTTGTCTGCACTGTGGGAGCGCTCGACACCGTCGACGACATCATGTCGCCTCAGAACATGGCCGTCAGCATTCTTGTCTTCTCGTTGAGCCTGGCTGTTCTCCTCCTGCGGCTCATCATCATCATGCGGCGTTGGTGACGAAACAACCGTCTGGAAGCTGCTCTTCGGCCTGAAGTAGCGAGCGAATGCTGAAAAATTGCAGAGCTACCCGCACGGTGGATTCCAGCCCCAGAAGCTGGAGTGAAAGAGGGTGCGCCGAGTCACACCCGAAAAGCGGGGTGTGACACCTGTCCGCTTTTAACTCTAGCTCTAACTCCTTCTGAGGCTGGACTCTACCGTGCGAGGTTCACTAGCTATTCGTACGTGCATTTATAGCACTTTGTCACGAATGCTTGCAGCAGAACATGGCTAGTGTTTGCGTTCTACTCAGTGTGGCTCATTGGCATCCGGAAGCCCAACCGATTGTATGTGCTGGCGAGCTACGAACAGCCACCTGGCAACCCATGCCAACATCGTCTCAGGACCCACGTTGAAAATGAACCGCAACGCAGTGTTGAGCCTCCATCACTCCTTCCTAGACATTCTTGCCCACATTTCTGAAGCGGGATCAGGCAGTTACACCGCACACCGTTACACGGCACGCCCTCGCACAGAGGCGCACGTGTATTCCGTCAAATTTAACAGGAATATTAAGCTCAATGCAGACGCCGCCTTCGACACGGTACGAAAATAAAGAAACCCCCGGACACACAAACCCGATGGAGACACGACAAAGCTTTTGACACACAGCTTTGCTCTCGGTGGCGGATTAACGATTGCCGCAGTCTGATGCCTCACCTTTTCTTTTGAACGACCGGAAGGTCCAGCGACCTCGCTCCGGGGTGCCAAATAGACAGATGGACTCCAGGTGCCCGAAACTGCAAAGCAGCCATGCCTATACTCTGCGCCACTCATGATGTGACGCCTCGATGCACGGGTCAGAGTATGTTCAAGGGGTCACAATGGGTTGCCCTTCCGGTTGATGCAAGATAAACCGGTCTTTGAAGGCTGCCTAAGATCAAACTCACACTAAGCTGGCTGCTACGGATTCGAAACGGGTGCACGGCAACATAAACAAGGGTGGGGGGGTGTTTGGCCAATAGCTAAAAGGCAATGGGAATAGTTGAGTCGCAGCTCTTGGCAAAACAGGTGGAAGAAACACGAAAGGTGCTTCGCACGAAGGTTCGTAGTTGCATTTTCCAAAAAGCTTTGATTTCAGAAAGCGAAATCAAAAAAAAAAAAAAAAAGCCCCGTCAGGCGTGCGGAAGTACGGGGGTGAGGCGGGTTGCGGTCTGAATGTGAGGGACTGTACTTGAGAGAAGCAGCCAGCGAAACGAAGCGATGGCACCCTTAAGGGTCGCTTCCGTGCAGGTGAACTTGCTGTGCGAGCAGCAGCCGCCGTCGCCTTTGCTCGGCGCGTGGCGCACCGACCTGCCCGCCGACCGGGTCGTCTTTACGGTGGTTCTCGAGCAGCAAAGGTATTCCTTCCGCTTTATTGGTCTCGTTGGCCTTTCATTGCGATTTTCAGTGCGCAGCAGTAAAAGGAACGAACTCACTGCTACCAATCGTCGGGCCGGCACCTTTCAACAATTGATTCTTGATGACGTTCGTGAACTGCGGTAAACATAAAGGGGCCCGCTCTCACGTGTCGATAGGAAGCATTGGTTACCGGTGCATTCGATGCCTATACACCGGCACCGTTGTACCGGCATACGCAACACCTTCTTTAAAGAAGACTTGGTGCTTGCATCAAGAAAGTGCATGAGAGCTCGAGAGGCAGTGTTCTGTCTAAACATTGAACTAAGATTCTCCGCAACGCAGTTTCGTGGAGAAAACCGCACAACGACAAGGCATCCCACGTCGAATTGAGGGACAACAAGTACGCGCGTGGAGGCCCAGGGCCACATTCATTCCGAATGTGTACGTGGTGTCGGTTGCAGGAGTCTTTTTGGGCTAGTCAGACTTTGGCCCGAAGTGGCTAAAAAAGGTGAAAGAGTACGTACGGTAGTGAGTTAGAGAAGAGTACGGGTGTAACAGAGCGGAGATAGCGCAAACTAAGCGCAAACTATCGAACCGACGCAGACCCACCGCGAAAGAGAATTTTTTTTTCTTTCCCGATTCCTCAAAACCAGCACCAGCAACAACCCGCAACGCAGTTTCGTGGAGAAAATTGCGCTGATGAACGACAAGGCATCCCACGTCGAAGTGAGGGGCAGCGCGTCACCTGACGTCGCGTGGAACCGGGCACGTGAACTCATCCCGAAGACGCAGCTGCGCTCGATGTGGGCGCACAAGGAGAGTGCGGACGGGGACCTGCACTTCACCCTGACGCCGCACGTTCGCTGCCCCGAAGGCGCGCAGTACTCGTACAAGTACGTGCTGATCGCCCTCTTCAACAACTGGGAGCCGCCGACGGAGCTGGGCCTGCGTTCGGTCGAAATCTTCGGCACCGCCGACGCGTCTCCGTCGGAGCACAACCCGCCGCCTGTCGTCGTCCTCCCCGGCAGCCAGGGCCCCCGGATCGTCAACCCCCACCTGCCCTACGGCGACCCCGTGAGCGAGAACCAGCCGCCGATCGCCCTGGGCTCGGTCAAGTCGCAGCCGTACACGCAGCCCACCAAGGCGCCGCCCTCGCAGCGGCCGCTGAAGGCGCCCGCGCACCCGCCGTGCGTCAAGGTGCCGACGAAGCCGGCGGCGGAGCCGCCGAAGTTCCCGGCGGGCGGCCTCAAGCTGCCGCCGCCGCCGCCGCCGCCGACGAAGCAGGCGAAGAACGAGAAGAAGCGGTCGGCGCCAGACTGCGACGCCATCGCAAAGCCGTTGGCCGGTGTTTCGGTGTGTTTGGCTGTCTTCTTTTTTAGTACTAACAATCTTGCGGTGCCCTCAATGTATTGTGCAGGCTAAAACGACGTGGCAGCGTGTTTTGGTGGTTGATCAGAATTCCTTACCTGAATATACACAGGGTAAATACAAGTGAGAAAACGATCAACCGGCACGCACAAACAAAACGAAGCGCCTGTCTTTTTGTATAAGCACCTGCTTTGTAGGAAATACTTGAGGAGGCTGCCAGCTGCAAAAGATCAAAGGAGGTAAATGTGCTGTAGCCCACACGAAACACAGGTGAATCTGGGTTCAGTGGCGGGCGTAAGCGTTCAACAAAATCTTGCGGGGTGCCCTTCAATGTATTGTGCAGGCTAATACGACGTAGGCAGCGTGTTTTTGTGGTCGATCAGAATTCCTTACCTGAATACGACACAGGGTAAAATACAGTGGGAAAACGATCAACCGGCACGCCCAAACAAACTTTTTGTATAAGCACCCGCTTTGTATGAAATACTTGAAGAGGCTGCCTGCTGCAAGATCAAAGGAGGTAAATGTGCTGTAGCCCACGAAACACAGGTGAGTCTGGGTTTAGTGGCGGGCGTGCGTTCAACAAAAAAGACCCACTTTGTAGTTGTATTGTTTTCTCCCCCTCTAGCCTGCATGCCCCATCAAAAGCAATCGAAAAGAAAACAAAAGAGTGTCGCAGACACAAAGATAGCTCAAAGCACTTGCAAAATAACACGAAAAGCCTCTGGGCAAAAACCCGTTTTCACAGTTCTTCCCCTCTAGCCTCCTTCGAAGGAAGCACAAGGCAGCCCCTCGTCCCGAGTATTTCTGAGCACCTTCTTCTTTGCATCGGTCGAGAGCTTGGGGTCTGCATGGGTTCGAGGCGCTCGGGTTTCCGTTGCCTGTCGGAACGCCTGCTCACGGACTCCTTGCTTGTATGTGTCACTCTGCAACAGCCAGCCAAGGAGTGATGCATGTTGGCGGTTGGGAAACTCACTGAGAAAAGAGATAGTCGAAAATCAGGTGGGAGGTTCGGTCGATGTGCACAACTTCGGATGGGGTTGGGAACGGTCTGTAATGAATTGTTCTCTCCTAGGATCTCCCCCGGCATTTACCCATGCGTCAGAATTGCTCGTCAACAGTAGGCTCGATGTCGAGAAACCTGGCCGTGTCATATCATCCTGGCAGCAGCTCAAAAACAAGAACCCTCAACAACACCAAGCAGATTTGCTTGTCCGGCTTCGTCAATCCAGAGCGCTCGCAGCTCCGCGATCAAGCTTGCAAACTCGGTGCAAAGTGCGTCGACAACTGGGGAGATGTATGATTGCAACCCTCAGTATTTTTACTCAACTTGAATGGAGGAAATGAAGCTCGTCATCGCAAACTGTAGCGTTTTCACGTGCGTCCTGAATCTAGGTTTACTTTAACGATCAGGCATTGCATTCAACGAAAGCAACTCCTCTTCCCACCATCATCGGGTTTGTATCAAGCGGTTGCACGAGTGGCGCTCTCATTTTTGAAGCCCGCAGAAGTGGGTATCGCTGTAATCAAGGTAATAAGAACCTATTCCAAGAGGCCACTTGAAGACTTAAGCACTCGAAACACTTTACAGGGCGGCACTCATCTGATTTGCGCGTACTACAACACGCCGAAGTACCAGGAAGTCATGGCAGAGGGCAAGGGGTGCATCGTAACAAAAGATTGGATCCTCGCTGCCACGGCCACACAAAGCAAGCCAGACGAAGCCTCCTTCGCTCTCAAGAAAAAACAGAAGACCTGACCGAATGCGCGGTTGCCCGCCGCCCCCGCGCTATTTCGCGCCTGATTTCTCTCCGCGAGAAACGTCTGTTTGACCCAGCTGGGTTCTGCTTGCGCCATGTGCACTCTTTGCTCAAGTGAACAGGTCTTGCTCCTACGGATAGCGCGATTTGACAGCCACCCCCGCGTCATTTCGCGCCTGATTTCTCTCCGCGAGAAACGTCTGGTTGAACTTGCTGGATTCTGCTTGCGGTTGTGTGTGCACTCCTTGCTCAAGCGAACAGTTCTTTTTCCTACGGATAGTGCGATTTGACAGCCGAGTTGATAGGTGAGTCTTGGAGCGACAAGCTTGTAATCGAACCGGAGTCAGAATCTTCAGTTTCGGCCTTGCGGCGCATGACTGCTCGTTGTCGTGCGGATGGCTACCCGAAGGTGGCGCGTGCTGTCAACGCAGAATGACCAGCCTCAGAAGTTCAGGTTCACCAATTCCTGAGGTCAAACGAGCCCGCCTCCTCCCCCTGACACTGTTGCGAAGCTTCCCTCGGCGTGCATGACAAGTGGTGGCAGTTCGAAAAGGGCTTTCGTTCTTCACCGCGACGTCTTCCGCAGTTAGGGGCCAGTTACAGAGCATACGACAGTCATCTGTCTTCATAGCGTTCGCTCACTCTACGTGCCTCTTTTCTCCCAGTGTGCACCGAGTGATTAAGGTTCCTTCAACTGGGAGCACAGCAACGCGAGTGATGAAAACGCAAACGAGCAGCAATAGAAGAACGAAGGAAAAAAAACAAAAAAAAAAAACAGGGGTAAAGAGAACGTAGAGACCGATCGTGGCAAACAAGCGCTTTTGTTCACCATTCTTTTGTGTGTGCGATGTGCAGCAGTGCAGGGGGGCAGCAGCCGCACCGCAGTGCCCACCTCGAGATACGTCCTGGTGTACCAGTTAGGTGGTATCCGGATTGATACACACCTACAGCTACGTAGGTACTGCTAGTGTCTTGTGTGTGCATACACTCCAGGTGGTATCCGGGGTGATACTCACTACAGCCACGTAGTGCATACGTGGTACTGCTAATGTTTTGTGTATGCATACACTCCATGTATGATGTACTGCAGACACAGTACGTTTGCATCGTAGGGGTACTATGTACGTATCTACATGCAGTGCGGTGTCGAGGTAGAGAGAAAGCCGGTTGCCGTGGAGCGGGGGGATTGGAAATGGCGTCCTTCACGTGCTTCGACGGCAAGGACGCGGCGCCGGTGAGCATGGCCGGCGGGAAGAAGGGCCGGCGGCGCCACACCGACAAGATGCGCGAGCTGCGGAAGGAGCGGGCCGACCCCGAGATGGCGCGGCGGTGCGCGGACGCCGCCGGCGTCGTTCAAAGGTGGATCCGAGGCTCGCGCGCACCCGTGCCACCGTTCTCGGGCTCTGGCAGAGCAAGGCAGCCGAAACCGATCGTTTCCCAGGCACGGTCCTAGCCCAGCACCTCTTCGACCTTTGCCGGCTTTACTGCCGAGTCCACCCAAACCAACTTCCCCGCGCTTGGCGACGTCGTTGCGTATAAGCGTTGACGACTTTGAAGCAAGCAGAACGTGGCTGCTATGCCGCACGAATCAGAAAAGACCGTGTCATCTCGCGGGCTCAACAGTGCGCTGCTGTACTTTTATGGGTCGATAGTCACCGTCAGTTTCATGAGCTTCAACAAGAACGACCCACTTTTTACTTGTTATCGTTTTCTCCCCCTGTAGCCAGCCTCCGTCGAAATAAGCACAAGGCAGTCCCTCGAGCATTTTTCATTTTGTAAAAGGATCGCGACCCATTCGTTTCAGGGGCGGGTGTCGAGGAAGGGAGAGAGGGGGGTTGTTCCGTGGAGCGTCGGAAATGGCGTCCTTCACGTACTTCGACGGCAAGGACGCGGCGCCGGTGAGCATGGCCGGCGGGAAGAAGGGCCGGCGGAGCCACACCGACAAGATGCGCGAGCTGCGGAAGGAGCGGGCCGACCGTGAGATGGCGCGGCGGTGCGCGGACGCCGCCGGCGTCGTCCAACGGTGGATCCGAGGCTCACGCTCACGCGCGAGCACCCGCGCCACCGTCCTCGCGCTCTGGCAGCGCAAAGCAGCCGAAACCGACCGTTTCCAAGGCACAGTCCCAACCCAGCACCTCTTCGACCTCTGCCGGCTCTTCTGCCAGAGCCCACCCCACCACCGGCGCGCCCAGTTCCCGACGCTCGCCGGCGTCGTCGCCTGCAGCCCGGGGGCGTTCCGCGAGACGTGCGCTGCGGACCCGCTCCTTTTCCTGAACACGTGCATCAAAATCGGCCAAGCCGTCGCCGCTACGCAGCCGCCGTTCGCCCGGTTCAGCCGGGTCCTTTCCCTCGTGCTCGACAGGGGGCCCTTCGAGGCGGCCGGCGTGCCCGAGTACTACGACACCCTGCAGAAGGCGGCGATCAGGCACGGCGTGTTCGCGGCCATCCACCGCCACCCCCTCGACGAGCGCACCGCGGGGCTCGTGCGCAGCGTTTTGTACAAGGCGAACTGGGAGCGGGCGGATGGCAGGGGAGACCGTGCGTTTGACGAGGTGTTCTTTGTGGAAGGCGCGCTGCTTCCGTACACGAAGGACATCCTCGGCACGGGGCTCGCGAGGAGGTGCGTCGAACTCGAGCTGGCGGCGCCGTTGAAAAACGGGGCCGCGTCGTCCGAACCGCTCCGCTGGCTCGCGCTGTGGCAAGACGCCGAGGGGCCTCGCGACGCCGCCATGCAGGTGGAAGGAGAGAAGCCGGCGCAGCAGCAGCAGCAGCAGCAGCAGCAGCGGCTGGTGAGTCGATTCTTCGCGGCGGTCCGGGCGGCGCTGGCCGGGGAGACGGCGGCGCGGGCGGGGGTGCTGCGGGAGGTCAGCGAGGCGCTGCCGCGGTTCGTTGCGCGGTGCCCGGTCGACGACTTGCTGCGGCTGCTCGGCTTCCTGCTGGAGGGCGTCTCCGCCGGCTGGATGGCGCAGCACGTGCAGTCGCTGTACGTCCTGCAGCCGGAGTTCGGCCGGCGCGTCATCCGCCACGCCCGCGACGAGGACTCCCTGCGGCTCGTGTGCAGATTCTACGCGGCGATGCTTTCCCGGTGTCGAAACGACCTCGAAGGCCGCGCGGCGATCCTCGCGGTGCTCGCCTTCAGCGACGAGCGGCTGCTGCCCTCCCTGTGGAGCATCGTCCGCCCCAAGCTGCCCCCCGGCTCGGTCTCCGTGCGCCCGGTGCACGACCCCGAAATCAACGACTTGCTGTACATCTTCGCGCTGGCCGCCGGCCACTACCAGGAGGTCTGCCACATAGACGACATGAAGGCGTTCTTGGACATCCAAGAGGTGACCCGCTGCCTCATCAACTACGGCACCCGGTGCCTCTTCTACGAACCGCCGTCCGATGTCGTCCGCGACGCGGTCCTCTCCCTCCTGCGCAAGCTGCACGATTGGAACACGCGCGAGCAGTTCCTACCGCCCGGCGATTGGCTGGTGACGCCGCCGTGGTCGTGGCCGACGCAGATCTCGCTGAACGACTGGCTCTCGCACCGGGTCTGCCCGCCCATCTTCCGGACGTTCATGGTCCTGCAAAACGTGCCGTTCATCATCCCGTTCGACGCGCGGGTGCTCATGTTCCGCAGCTTCGTTGAGCAAGACATCGAAGCGCTCGGTATGCCGCTCCTTGTTAGTTGTCCCAGTACGCGAGGTAGGACACTTGATCTTTCAGTGTCGGGAACCTTCTATGCCTGGATGTGTGCAACAAAGGCCCGACGCAAAATAAAGAGTCTGGGGAGAATTCTTTCGCATCGTCCTACGATAAGCCGCACCAGATCGCGGGAGTCTTGCGCTTTAATCGAAGAAGACTGGCACGCGGAACACTCGACTGCGATTCTTTTCTCTCAGGTGTCGGAAGAAAAAAAGGAGAGCATGTGCTCCCGTCCAGCTTGGAATTTGGTGCTGGAAATGGTACTAGAACGGTAGTAGTACCGGACAGAATGTTGAACGGTTCGGCACCGACCCGGAACGACCAGCGGTCGACCACTGCCTGGTCCATGGGCGAACACTGTAACTCTGATTGCCTGGCATACCCTCATCGTCGTTGACTCTCACTTTACAGAACTCAATGCCTGGCATGACCCTCATCGTCGTTGACTCTCACTTTACAGAACTCAATGCCTGGCATGACCCTCATCATCGTTGACCCTCACTTTACAGAACTCAATGCCTGGCAAAAAAGAACGTGGGGGGTCTAAGACAACACACCCTCGAATGTACTTGGTGCGCCAAGTAAACAACCTGCACTCATAAGCCCTTTCTTGCTCTAAGAGAACCCATTTAACAACGGTCTCACGGAGACCGTAAACCCCCGGAATCTCAAGCGAACTTTAACTCTTAATAGTCTGCTTAGAGGAGGAAGAGCTCGGTGTGAAAGTCCTCTATTTATTGCCCCACCCTTTAGGTTTCCAACGTGGGTTCGAAGCCGCCAACGGGAATGAAGCGCATATCCGGCGAGACCGCATTTTCGAAGACGGTTTTAAAGCGGTGCTCAGCATGCACCCTGATGCTTTGAAAGGGATGGCCCGCGTCGCTTTCATTTCGAGAGAAGGCGTAGAGGAAGCCGGCTTTGGTGACGGCGTGTTCAAGGAGTTTCTCACTGAGTTGTGCAAGGTATGCTCGCGTGTTGTGCAAAAAGCTCACCCGCGAGGGCAACGCGGCCACTGGGCGATCACTGGTCGGCCACGGATCGCGAACCACCTGCGCGCCCGCAGGCAAACAATGCCTGCTGTCAGTTGTTTATGGTGTCAGCATGTTTTTGTCGATCGGTGAGGCCTGTCTCTGCTCTGCTATCCCAGTTATTCGCCCCCTGCTCACCGTACGCCACTACTCAGAGGTATTTCTCTGCGGGGAAACCTTGTGTCCAGATACCTTACTTTTGTACAGCAGTACAGTAGAATCAGTTTTACCCCAGACAGAGGCTCGTCAGCTGTCGATCTTGCCCCAAATAGACGGCTCAAACCGTTCTGCAAGCTGTCAAATGTTGCCAGGCTCAAACAGGGTTCTCAACCTGTGGCCGGCAACTGACCGATCTCAATTGCGTTCTTCTCGTCAGCCTTTCCCCGCTACATGGACATGGCACGGGCTCACCCATCCAAAACGATCAGATCGCCTTCAACCCATCGCACGGACTGTTCCTCTTGACCGACACGCACGAGATGTATCCCAACCCAGCAGCTGGAGAAGAGTTCTTGTACGGGGCCGGTTACTTAGACCGGTACAGGTTTCTAGGTCGCGTCCTCGGTAAGGCTCTGTATGAAGGCATTCTGATAGATCTACCACTGACTCGCTTCTTCAGAAACGCGCTGCTCGACCACCCGAACACCCTGCATGACCTCTCGAGCTTAGACGCCGAGCTGTATAAGAACCTTGTTGCTTTGAAGCACATGTCAGAAGAAGAGGTGGCAAGCTTAGGCCTTGTGTTCGCTGTCACAGTCGATCACGTGGGCGTCGCGAAAACAATTGAGTTCTTCCCAGGCGGCGGCGATGTGCCCGTGACCATCGATAATCGGATGAAGTACATTCACATGATGTCGCACTACAAGTTGACCGCCCAAGTGAGCAAGCACGTGGCCGCCATGCGGGAAGGGATGCAAGAAGTCATCAGTCCCAGCTGGCTCCGGATGTTCGACGCGAACGAGCTGCACATTCTGCTCTGCGGCCACGACTCCGACGCGGCTTTGGACATTGACGACTGGGAGGCAAACACTGTATACGGCGGTGGATACCACCACAACCACCACACCATCCGGCTGTTCTGGCAGGTATACCCCGTGCATTTCCACTAGACGGCTGACAGTCAGCGTGCAATCCGCTAAAACGTCAGGTTCGCCTCCCATGGTACGCGGTGGGGTGGCGAACTGTTCGTGTCGAGCAATGCATTTCCTGGAAGGAAGCGAATCCTGCAGGGAATATTTGACTAGACCTCTTCAGTTTCGTGCTTGCCCACGATTGCGGGAGTCGGAACACCTCCCCCACGTATCCTGGTGCAGGACCGACCTCCTCCTCCCTTTCGGGAGAAGAGGCATAAAGCCGAAGGCATTTGAGAAATACAACCGGGTGTGGAGTTATGATGGAGGACAGCCACCCCGAAAGCTGAAGCATGAATGGAATGATCAATGTCATCAATCTTGGCTTGACACGTTTGTTTCAAGCCGAGATGGTCAGTATGCGAAACCTCGTCACAAGTGGATCGCGTTGGTCTTTCACTTCAAACCCGCACACAGACGGTTCGAAGGCACCTTGACGCGAAGCAGCAGCGGCGGCTTCTGAAATTCGTGACGTCAGTCGACAGGGCACCTCTACTCGGCTTCAAGTATCTGCATCCAAGGTTCTGCATCCACATGGGAGGCGACGTGGAGAGACTGCCTTCGGCGTCGACGTGTATGTGTCTGCTCAAGCTTCCGCCATATGCGAACGCGGCCCAGATGAGGCAGAGCCTGACGACCGCCCTTGAGCACGACACCGGGTTTGAGCTCAGCTGAGAAGAAAGAGGGCGAGTGAGAGTTTGATACTGCGTCCGCTCTCATTTGATACCTGAACTCCAGTGTCGAGAGCGTCGAGCAGCGGCGCTCATGGCTCACGTCTTGCTCTAACACTGACACTACGTTTTGTTCCGAAAAAAAGCCGGCCACGGGAACTATCCGCGGCGGCTCCTGATCCGTACCTTACATGTCGAGTCCGTAAGACGTCAGCCTGGGAATGTTACGAAAACAACCGTGGCGAGTGTCACGTGATGGCTGCACGCTTAGGGATTGAGACAAGGAGGGAGTAACCAAGACTACCCTAAAGCTTGCGTTGCTCCGCTTCCTCCGTATGAGAACCCTGTTATCACGTCAACAAGACCGTTGCAGGCGTACAAACAAAATTACCGCTTGAGAAGAACAGCACTATGTGCGGCGATCTAACTACCCCGCGAGGCTTTCGACCACAAAGGTGTTGACTAGACCACGGTGTCCGAATGTTGCTTGCATATGGCAACGTCAAAAACGGCATTGGGGGAACGATAAAATGTGGCAAAGCATCTGCGAACCGCGCAGTGGACACACTACCGTAGATTCTAGCTAAAGGTTCATGGATTAACCTTCTCCAGCTTACTTTTTCGCAGCTACGTCGAGTATTTTTACAGTGGAGATGCATCGCTCGGAAACCTCGAAGTGCACCTGGATCGGGACCGTTTCTGCAGAAAACAAACCGCGCATTGCGTTTCCTGCACGTACTCGTAAGATTTGCAGGCTATTGACCGTTTTTGGCCGTGTTTTGGCCGTTGTAGAAGGATTGTCTACGCCACTGTTCGTGGTGACCCTGGACACATCGTTTGCAGGGATGACTTGGGCTCTCCAGGGTGTCACAAGGAGTGTCCTGACATGTCGCATGATGGACATCCCCTGCTGACTACAGCAGGTGTCCGGGGGTATTCGCCTTCTCGTACTCGTGCAGCGCGGGGCGGCATGCTTTGTACCGTGTGTGTGTGTGTGTGTGTGTGTGTGTGCGGTTGTTGTGTTGTTTTCGCCTCATCTTACGAACTCTTTGTTCATCCACATGATGGGTGCAGGAAAGCACACGGGGGAAAAATATGGCACCACTGAAGGTGTTTTCTAGTTCCAAAACCAGTCCGGAGTAGTTGTATCCAGTTTGGTCGGCGAGCCACTGCACTTCAGTACGCACCTCTGAGCGGACACTTCAAAAAAGAGAGACGAGAAAGCTTCCCCCTCTCCGACTAGCATTTTCCCCGGGCAATTAGATGACTTGGGGTGTTCCTCTTCTATCGATTTCTTCCCCTAACTGCTCGGTCCCAGCACGATTGCCCAACCTAGCCGCAACGCTGTGGACTGGCAAAAAGAGCAGAGTGGAGAAAACGAGGCGGAGGAACACAGATTTTTCTGGCTTCAATAGCTGAAGCTGCCTCTTCTTTCCGCTGCCTTTTCCCGTCTACGTGCTCCGTCGCGCCGGAGCAGAACTCCGGGACTTTCCGGAAGCGCTGCGCCAAATCTTGAGGACGCGGCACAGCACCATCTTGATTCCCTCGAAAGGGGTTTGAGGTCAAGTACACTTGTTGGGACCCGAAGAATGGCGAACGACAGAACGACGCCGGGGTCCAAGATGAGGAGAAAAAACTTCGCTCCGAGCAAGAGCGTAAGCGGCAACCGCAGCGCGCAAAAGCTTGAGTCGGAGGTAGCGTGGCAGAGCGTCCGCTCTGCCAACTGTGCTCGACCGTCAAAATGATTCGCCCAAGCAACCCAAGCTCCCTGGTACGTTTTAGATGCCTTCAGGATTCCTCGAGAAATCGGGAGGCTCGTGTCACCCAGCCAGGGCTTACGCTCCACGTGTGGAACGTGTGGATTTCCACACGTTAATTCTTGTTCCCCCACGTGTGGATCCACAGGTACCACATGTGGATTCTGATTTATTGGTCCACATGCAGGGGAGTCTAGGCCCACAGGTGTCGGCAAGTCCAGTAGCGACGCTATTTTTTTTGCCGTCGCACATAAGGGGAAAGGTTTTTTTCCCCTCGAACCTTAAGCGCCCACACGTGGACCACACGTATTTTCTCTGAGACCGAAAACGGAGCGTAAGCCCAGCCCGAAGAGCCGCGCCTTATAATACTGAAGCTCCTGGCGGTTCTTCACGATCCACTGCCCGTGCGGAGTTTTGCCGTAAAAAAATATGCCAGTTGCTGCCCCGTTGTTCCCGGACTCAGACGAGAAAACCTCACCCAACACAAGAAGTAGCCCCAAAAAGAACACGCCCCTGCGCGCCGGCTGAGACCACGCAGTTCCGGGGCGGGAGTGCCGAATTTGAACCAGGGCGGAATCCCTGCCTATTGGGAGGGAGCTCGCTCTGTTGTTTGTGTCCACAGACCGGGGGTTGCAGGCCGCGGTGCGGCAGCATCGTCGATAGTCTTCTTCGGCGTCGTCATGCGGAGAGGGGAACCCTCGTGTAGTTCGGTGGGACGGGTGAAGCCGTGCATGGTTTGCGGCAGGGAAGACGGCATCTCGGCAACACTAAGGGAAGCATCCGTGTGCAGCTTTGGGCACATTGCGGCAGCTGGAGGTCTGCTTGAGGTTTGCAACGCGTGCGATGCCCGACTGTGCCCGCGTTGTTACAGCAACCCTGCGGACAGAGGGCGGAGCGGCGACCACCCTATACTGAACCGATGGGGCGGGCAAACCGTAGACGCCCACGCCCCCGCGAGAGCCACGGGAGGCAGCACCTTGGATCTGCCCTTCGTACTGCGACACGGCGCCATGGGATCCTCCGATGACGTCTACCCCCTCCTGGCGAGCAAGCGCAAGACCTGCCGGCCCCAGCCCGCTCCCTCAGCTTCCCTCCCCGAAACACCAAACCGGGCGTATCCATCAGGACGGCATGAGTACAAACATGTATCGACCACCTCTGAATCGCCTGGAATGTCCGATCGCTCCTATGGATCCATTTAGGGAGCCAACGTCGACCCGCTTCGTGCGTTTGGCTCCTGGTATTGGGTGCAGGAGTACAAGTACAGAGGAGTGGTGCCGTGTGTTTCCCTCCATTTCGCTAGTGCCTAAGTCTTTTTGCATCCGCATGGCCGCTTCTGCCAACTTGTTGCTGCAAAGATGTTTGCGGTGAACGGCTGCCTCGTCGTCGGAGGCTGCTGTCTTCATCCTACTGTCACGATGAATGTGGGGGTGCAATCAGTCGGACACCTTCCGTCGGCTGCACTTTTGGGACGCCAATTCCCGCCCCAGGCCAACTTCTCCTGTAGTCTTTCATATCCGCGCCTTTTGCCTCGACACCCTACGAAGTAGGCGTCCTATGCTTCTCTTCGCTGCCTCAGTAGTGTCATTGAGCAAACTGCGCGCCTGCACTGCCATCTTGATATACGTTAGATGTGGTGGGCGTTTCTTAGGCTCCCTCTCTGGAAGCAGCTTAAGCTTCCCCTCTTTACTGTGCTGACCGAGTCTTTGACCGGCAGTGCAGTCCACTGGTAGGGCAGAAGCCCTGGCGAGCTTGTTCGTGTGGGAACTGAAGCTGAGTATCACTCGCCTCTTTTTTTCTCTCTCTCTCACTCTCTCAAAAAGGATGCGAGGTGCACCTATTTTGTCGAGCAAAGCAAGACCATGCAATCCCTCTTGCCCAGCGCCTGGTGTCGCGCATCGTGCTCCTCCCCATTCTTTATTGGAAGCTAGCAAGCCGTTGGTGATGTTGAAGCAAGCAAAAACAGGTTAAAGGTATCGTCAGCGTCCATCCGAATTGTCTGCCGGTGTCGTCTGCACACCATCAGTATCACACGTTGCCGCAAGTCACAATTGGAACCACCTGCGCTCTCCCCCGACTGCTGCGGGGACTTTTAGTTCCGCGACTTTTTCAGTTCCCGTCCGGCGCGCGGGCGGCATTCGGCAAGATGCAATCGTATCCAGGGGAGGCCAACCTCGCTGTTCCCTTCTATTCCCAGCCGGCGTCCTGGTGTATTACCTCACGCAGCCTTGCATCGGGTACGGGTCCTCGGAACTCCTGACCTGGAAAGGAAAACGAAGCAAGGTAAATACACGTGGGAAAACGACCAACCGGCACACGCACAAACGAAACGGAGCGCCTGTCTTTTTTTTGGTCGTAACCTACACAAGAAGCCACGGCCACATTTCACCCGCTCGCATCCCGCAAGAGGTCGATGCAAGCCGACCGTTTGATTTATCGCAAGCTCACGTCAAGTGGCAGGGAAGGCTTCTCTAGGACCAGAAATACCCATCACACAAGCCTGTGTCACAGGGGAGAATAGAAGGGAGGGCATGCAGTGGGCGGGGGTGCTTGCCCGGAGATCCGTCTCGACGAGATGCATGCAGTACACGGAGCCGTGGGTCTGGCAGCCGCACACTGACCGCGACGGCTACTTCGAGGAGTTGGCGCGGCGGCCGCTGAAGGACGCGGTGACTGGGACGCACGTGCACGTCGTCGCTGCGTCGGAGTTCAGCGAAGACAGCGCGAAGGACGTCGTCGAATACCTCGCCGAGTGCAGGAACGGCCCGCGGGGCCGGAAGCTGCACGTCTGCCTCAACTTCCACGACAGCCGCCTGCTGCCGGTGCTCGCGCAGTGCCACACAGGAGACCCGGCGGCCCGGGAAAAAAACGCCGCCCTCGCGTCGGGGATGGGCTACCCGCCCGACCTCCTCGCGCAGTCCCTGCTCAACCACCAAGCCCGCGGCCTCTTCCCGCACCAGGCAACCACCGCCGCCGCGAAGGCGTGCCAAAGCCTCGGCATCCCCGTGTCGTACCTCGGACTGCCCCCGGCGCTGCCGTACGAGAAGCTGCGGTACGTGCACTCGTCGGCGACGGACCTCCTCGCCTCGTTCGAGAAGGCGTCGCAGACGGACCACGACGCGCAGAAGACCGCCCTCGACACGCTGGTGCACGCGATGCCCAGCCAGTGCGGGCTGCACGCCGACCCGGCGGCGCACGTCGTCCCGCGCGACTTGGCCGCGATGCTCCAAAACAGGCCGCGCCCGGCGATCGTCGAGCGGTGCCTGACCTCCATCGACTTCCCGACGCTCTTTTTCCGCGTCGTCCACCCCACCGCCCATTTCGTCCGGCAGGTCAAGAAGGCCATCTGGGACCTCCCGTACAACGACGGGCAGGTGATCGTCGTTCTCGACGCGCCGGTCGCCGCGCTGTTCTACAAGATGTACAAAGACGAGGGCATCACCGACGACGACCTCTCCGCGGTGTCGTACAACTTCAACCCGACCGCGAACCGCGCGCGGCGGCGGGCGGTGGAGGCCGAAAAAGAGGTGCTCGAGCCTGCGGTGCAGCGCGTGGAAGCGGGCGGCCTTGCGTCGGAGAGGGAAGTCGCGGCGCTGGATGCGTGCGACGGGAACGACGCCGGCGCGCCCCTCGACCAGAAGCAGGCCGAGTTCGAGCTGCAGCTGGTGCTCTTCTTCTACCTGAGCAAGCTCCGCCCGGACCATCGCGGGGTGTACAACGCGGTGGCGAACGTGTTCTTGATGCACGGGTTGCTCGACGACGCGTTGCGGTACCTAATCTCGCTCATCACGCTGCGGATACCCGGCACGACCGAACTGGTGATCAACATACTCGACGAGTTAATCACCTCGTCCCACCTCACCCCGGACCACCCGCTGGTGCA
Organism: Diplonema papillatum; assembly: GCA_030068145.1. Lineage (NCBI taxonomy): Eukaryota > Euglenozoa > Diplonemea > Diplonemida > Diplonemidae > Diplonema > Diplonema papillatum. Next base: position 483,098 of record JAPJBO010000013.1, read on the forward strand.
AGACGTCGTCCGCCTCATCGAAACAACCGAGAGCACCCCCAACCCTCGCGAAACCCCCCTCCTCCTCCCGCTGCCCGCCACCCAAACCTCGCCGGGCGACGCGACCAACCGCATGCTGCTCCACGACAGCGAAGGTCGCGTGTCCGCGGTGCAGTACGAGGACCTGCCGGAAGTGCGGGAGTACCACGCGGGCGACCTGTCCGAGCAGAAGAGCAGGGTCGTCGGGAACGCGCTGATGGAAATGAAGGAAAAAGAGCTGGCCCGCCACACGCCGACGGAGGCGAAGCAGGACCAGATGCTCAAGCGCCGAAGCGCGGTCCTCAAGACAAAATTCAACCAGCCCGCCCTGCATCCCCTCAGCGCCGAGTACCGCGAAAGGCCGAACGGAGCACTGGCGAGCCAGGGCGTCATCCACGCTCTGCAGAGGTACCGCCCGAATGAGAACTTCCCGGTGCCTCCCGAGCAGAAGATCGAGGTCGAGGAGCACGCGCACGCAGCCCACCAGGCGTTGGCGCGAAAATACGACGTGCCGCCCGTCGACAAGCTGCTGCGGGAGGCGAAGCGGATCCGGACCGAGTCGCCGCCACGAACCGGGTTCTTCAAGGCGCTGCTCACCAGCAAGAAGGAGGACAAGGCCATGCTCCGCAGCGTCGAGTTCAGCGAGAGGGAGGACCGGCGGTGGGAAAAGGCGGACAGAGCGTTTCCCTTCCTCAACCAGTGACCGGTGGTTGCTGGTTTCGTTTCGAATGCTGTGCCCCGTCTCCTCGTGTCAATTCCGCGTGCCAGGCGAGTCTCACACTTGATTGAGAAAGAGCCCATTGGTCCGGCGGTGATATGTATCCGACAGCAACACGGGGTTGTACGAGTGGAACTCCCGTTTCTATTCCTGGTATCCACGGTTGTTAGTCCGGTCAGGACTATGATGATGAGACACGCAACTGACGTCTTCTACATCAGAGACATTATGGCGTCGTCATACCCTGCTGGCGAAGCTCAGCCAAGAGGCGGGTAAATAAACTGAGCTCACTTCGGAAACGAGCAAGGAAAGGGCGGCAATGCAGTTGCAATGCACCTCTTCCCCGCACCACTTCGTTGTATTCATAGCGAAAGAAGTCCAAAGGCGGTCCGTATCCATCAAGTCTCAGCGCTGTCGCTCCAGAAGTGCCCAGTGCTTCTGGTCTCTAGCCCTCGTCTTTATCTCTGAGGCTCGTGATCCTTTTGTGGGCACCTGCTGCTACTCAAACTTTCTGTGCGACGCAGACAGAAATCAGGAAGCAGCGGATGCGATCGGAAGGAGAAGACCGGAGCAAGAAATGGGGGTTCACACGCGATACGGGAATTCCTGGGTTTGTGAGCCCAGATTCAGCTGAGGAACGGTGAATGCCAGTCACCGAGAGAGAAGAGGGAGAAGAAGTTAACTCCGAGTGCAACGGTCCAACAACACCCCAAAGTTAGAGCCGGTGTTTTTGCACAGTGCCACAACCCCGCCCGCCTCGCCCTGTGTTGTCCCTGAGGTGCTCCACACCTTGCAGCTTTGTTTCGGAAAGTCTGTAGCTACTTGCCCCGACGGCCCGAGGGTGTCGTGCCACAGCCTGAGGGGTCAACAACAGGCTACCGTCACGGGAACACTTACAGAAGAAGAAGCTCCCTGGGGAAGAGCGTACCGGCGCCAACTGCTGCCTGCAAAGCCCGAGTCGGAGTTATCACACTGTCACTGCCACACCACAGACTGACACGCTGTGACTGTAACACAGCACAGTCTGTTCCACAGACTGCGCTGTGGCACCGTCACAGTGACTCTATCTGTCAAAGCATGCAACGCAAAAGATGTAATCCACGACACGTCACATGATCGAACCAACAAGACGGGGACCGTTGCGCTCCGTAGAGAAATCTCCAGCTCAAAGTCGATCAGGCGAAACGAACTACCCCCCTCCCGCCTCACTAGTCAAACGAAGACTCAGAAAAGTGACTGTTTATCACAAGAACCAGTCTGAACGATACGCGGGCAGGTCCGAAAGCCTTTGGCGACCTGAAGGGTTCTTGGGGTGGATGCGAAACCTGTGAGGTGCGCGTCGTCGGCCTAAGGGGCCCCGGGGGACCACGCAGCCTCCATCCGACGCCGGGCCGCCCGGAGTGCATGTCCGCTTGGGAAGATGTGCTGCTGGTCGACGCCTTCGCGCTGCTGCCGAAGGTCTTGCTGCAGCGCCTCCGCGATTGCGGGCCCCTCGTCGACGGTGGCGCGGTCGCGACGTTCATATATCAGGCTACCGTCACGGGAACACGTGCAGAAGAAGAAGCCCGCTGGGGAAGAGCGTACCGGCGCCAACTGCGGCCTGCAAAGCCCGAGTCGCTATCACACCACACCTGACACACTGTGACTGTGCCACAGCGCAATCTGTTCCACAGACTGCGCTGTGGCACCGTCACCTGTCAAAGCATGCAACGCGTTCTCAAAAAGTCTAATCCACGATACGTCACGTGATCGAACCAGCTCAAAATCGTACAGACGAAAAGAAAAAACCCCCCTCCCGCCTCAAAGACTCAAAGAATCGACCGTTATCACAAGAATCAGTCTAACAAAGACACGCGGGCAGGTCCTAAAGCCTTTGGCGACCTGAAGGGCTCTTGGGGTGGATGCGAAACCTGTGAGGTGCGCGTCGTCGTTCCGGCGCCTGGCCGCCCCCGGGGTGCATGTCCGTCGCCGGGGACGGCAGCGCCTGGGAAGATGTGCTGCTGGTCGACGCCTTCGCGCTGCTGCCGAAGGTCTTGCTGCAGCGCCTCCGCGATTGCGGGCCCCTCGTCGACGCTGACGACACGGTGGTGCTGAACGGGGCGGTCGCGACGTTCACGCTCGGCGAGACGGGCGCAACGGACGCTGGGGCCGAGAAGCACAGCGACGAAGTCCACCTCGCCTTCTCGTACATCGTCGACTCGGTCATAGAGTCGGGCGGTGACGTCTTCTTCCTGACCGAAAGCTCGGTGACTGCCCTCTGGCAGGTCTGCGGCGCGCCGTCCGCCGAATCCGACGACGAAGCGGCCTACAACGCGGCGTCCGCCGCGCTCAACATCCGGCGGGCGATCGAAAATTTCAGCCTGTCGATCCTCTCGCTGCAGGTCAACTTAGCCTGCGGCCCCGTCTACCTGCTGCTGCTGGGCGGCGAAGGGTCCTCCGCGCTCGGGAAGTGGAAGTTCGCGATGGGCGGCCCCGCCCACGAGCAGCTCGCGCAGTGCTCCGCGGTCAGCAAGAACAACAGCATCGTCGCCACCGCGGCGCTCGCGGACCGCCTGCGGCGCAAGGGCTGCAAAGTCGAAGCCTCGTCGGTCGGCCCGTTCGTTTTGCTGGGCGGGATGACCCCGCTGCTGCCGTCGTTCAGCCAATACCGGTCTTATTCGCCGCGCACGTCGTGCGCAACCGCGCTGGACGAGTCGACGAGCCAGCGGCTGGCGGTCGACCGGAAGTCGGTCTCCACCCGCGACGCGGCGGGCTGTCCCATCTCGCTGATCTCCCTCTTCTTCTTCGACACCGTCGGCCACACGCTGGGGGAGCGGGCCTGGTTCGGCGAGGGGGGCAACCTCCGCAGCGTCACCGTCCTCTGCCTACACCTCGCCTGCCCCGAAGTCCCCGCCGGCCGTGAGAGGCAGCAGGTCTTCCATGCCGTGGTCCGGACCGTCCAAAAAGCGCTGCTCCTGGTCGAGGGCGTGCTGCTCCGCGTCGTGATGGTCCCGAACGGGATTCGGACCATCTGCGTGTTCGGCCTCCCGGGGCACACGCATGCCGATGACACGGACCGCGCGATGCGGTTCACGTTGCGGGTCGTCAGCAAGCTGAAAAAGAAGGTCGGCAACGTCGTGGCCGGCGTGGCGAGGGGTCGGTGCGACTGCGGCTTGATCGGCGGCGACCAGCGGAAGGACTACGCGCTGATCGGCAGCGTCGTGCCGCGGGCTTGCCGCATGGCGCGCCTCGCCCTCGAAGAGTCGACCCGCAGCGAGCACCTGCCGGTCGTCTTCGCGGACGAGGAGGCCGTCGGGCACTGCAGCAGCGCAGAGTGGATGGGGCTGACCTTCACGAAGGTTTCGAGCGTGTGGCGCACCCGGTCTGGGGATATTTTCAGGGGTGACACGCCCGGAGCAGGACGCCGGGCCTCCGAATGGACGTCGGTCGGTGAGCTGTACCTGGTTGAGCACACGGAGCCCGGCGAGGGCAAGTCCGTGCTGCAAGTGGCGCTGGAGGGGCTCAACGAGGACGTCCGCCGCAACTCGAGCGTCGGCTCCGGGTCGGTCGCCTCGCGGCTCGCCTCAGCCCGCACCGCGGCGGTCCTGCAGCAGCGCGTGAGCAAAACGTCGTCCAACAACAGCAGCCACGGGCGCCGGCACGACGACCACAACTCTCGGTCTCCTAGCTCCCGCAGGTTTGCTTCACACACGCCCTCTCCCAAAAAAAATCCGAAACGGACGCGGAAACGCCCGCGTAGTTCCACAGGCCTCCCACAAAAATGGCTAGCCATAACCCATAACGAAAGCGTGCACCACATATACAACCCGTAACCATACAGCTCTTTCTTGCTCTAAGATAACCCATTTATCAACGGTCACGTGTCACACCACCAGGGAATTTTTAAAGTATCGTGGGGTGATACGGCACACCACCAATACTGCGCACCCACAGCTTCCTTGTGGCCAGAATAGCCACGACATTTACCCATTGCAGTACATTGTGGCTTTTGGAGCTAGAAGATCTTTCAGGGCCCATTGAAAATTGGCAATAATTGATGCTCAGGGTGCATCAATTCCATCGACGCAAACCATTCCCCACGTTCATGCGACATTGGACCCCAGTTTTTCGTAATAACAATTAATTGTAAGGGAAAAGTGGCTTAGGGGACTAGTCCCAATGTGAAATGTGCCCTTAGGGGACTAGACCCTATTTTGCATTATCCTGGTAAGAATTTGCAAAAAAGTTGCTAAGTGCATTTCCCAGTACTTCCCAATGAAAATGTGCCCTTAGGGGACTAGTCCCCTAAGGGCAAACAATTTCATTGGACTTTTTGCCAGGGAAGTGCCATTTTTGGCCATTTTTGCCGATTTTTGTAGATTTTGGCCATTTTTGGCCATTTTTGCCGATTTTTCCAGGTTTGGCCATTTTTGGACATTTTTGCCGATTTTTCCATATTTTGGCCATTTTTGCCGATTTTAGTAGATTTTGGCCATTTTTGGCCATTTTTGGCCATTTTTGCCGATTTTTCCAGAATTTGGCCATTTTTGGTCAATTTTGGCCAATTTTGCCGATTTTTCAAGATTTTCCAGATTTTGACCATTTTTGGCCATTTTTGGCCATTTTTGCCGATTTTTCCAGATTTTGGCCATTTTTGGCCGATTTTTATAGATTTTCCAGATGTTGACCATTTTTGCCGATTGTTCCAGATTTTGGCCATTTTGGCCGAGTTTGCCGTATTGTCCAGTTTGTATTGGACGTTTGCAGCTTTGTACACTCCTACCATAATCTTCCAGGGTTTGCAGCTTACAAAACATAAACATATGAGAGGAAAATGACAACACCAGAGGGTATTCGTGTGATTAGTGCACTGCCCTTTCGAAGCGAAGCGGACAGATCGGACGTTCTGTCCCACGCGTTCGAGTACGACGTCACGAATGGCGTCGTAGCTTTACAAAGTGAGCCCGAAGTGCTTATCCAAGCGCTTTTGGCCGCATCATGAAAGCACCAGAATGCCCCTGCAGTTCCGATGTATTTGCCGAGCTCCACCGGTACGCTCCCTGCAGCCAGTGCGCGTGGTACTGAAGGCACTTCGGTCAAGGATCCTCAGCCACCAGCCAGCCCCAGCGACCCTCCCGTCGACCTCCTCATGTCGGTGGATCAGGACCAGCTGGGCCCGAGAAAGGGGCAGTCTTCCGCAGTACCGCGGAATTTACTGATTCCGTACTGCTGTCATCTCTACGCCAAGGACGCACAATGATCGTGAAAATCGGCAAAAATGGGCAAAAATGGCCAAAATCTGGAAAAATCGGCCAAAATCGGCAAAATCGGCAAAAATGGCCGAAAATGGCCAAAATGTGGAAAAATCTGGGAAAATGGGCAAAAATGGCCAAAATCTGGAAAATTCGGCAAAAAACGGCAAAAATGGCCAAGATCTGGAAAAAATCGGCAAAAATGGCCAAAATCTGGAAAAATCGGCAAAAATGGAAAAATCGGCAAAAATGGCCAAAATCTGGAAAAATCGGCAAAAATCGGCAAAAATGGCCAAAATGTGGAAAAATCGGCAAAAATCGGCAAAAATGGCCAAAATCTGGAAAAATCGGCAAAAATGGCAAAAATGGCCAAAAATGGCCAAAATCTGGAAAAATCGGCAAAAATGGCCAAAATCTGGAAAAATCGGCCAAAATCGGCAAAAATGGGCAAAAATGGCCAAAATCTGGAAAAATCGGCAAAAATCGGCAAAAATGGCCAAAATGTGGAAAAATCGGCAAAAATCGGCAAAAATGGCCAAAATCTGGAAAAATCGGCCAAAATCGGCAAAAAATGGCCAAAATGTGGAAAAATCGGCAAAAATGGCCAAAATGGCCAATATCTGGAAAAATCGGCGAAAATGGCCAAAATGTGGAAAAATCTGGAAAAATCGGCAAGAATCGGCAAAAATGGCCAAAATGTGGAAAAATCGGCAAAAATGGCCAAAATCGGCAAAAATGGGCAAAAATGGCCAAAATGTGCAAAAATCGGCAAAAATCGGCAAAAATGGCCGAAAATGGCCAAGATCTGGGAAAAATCGGCAAAAATGGCCGAAATTGGCCGAAATCTGGAAAAATCGGCTAAAATGGCCAAAATCGGCGGGCATGGGCAAAAATGGGCGAAAATGGCCAAAATCTGCCAAAATCTGCAAAAATCTGGAAAAATGAAAATTTCCAAAGTTTGCTCAAAATCTGCTAAGTGCATTTCCCTGACAAAAGTCAAGGTAACAATTTCCAAGTGGGACTAGTCCCCTAGGGGCACATTTCACATTGGGACTAGTCCCCTAAGGCACCTTACCCTAATTGTAAAGACGAAAGAGAACAGCGTGTTTGGGAGAAGTTTAGCCTACCGATCATATTCACTCACTATCACTCACTAACAGGCTAATCCTCCCCCGGCACGTACAAACAAACACACGCCTCTTCTTTTCTGGAACCAAGTCACTCGATAGGGCGGGTCTTTTGTACTCCGCACACTGTACACGAGTTCAATGTCCGCGCTAATCCTCCCCCGGCACGTTCAACAAAACATCGCGCCTATTCTTTTTCTGGGTGACGGGAGAAGCACCTTTGCGAGTCTAGAGAGGGGCGTTTGACCCGAACCGTTTTGCTAAGTCGGGCTTCTTGCCCGAGGTCCTGTGCTGCGAGCCACGCACCACAGAACCTTAATGATGCTCAAGTCGCCGTTTGTGTACGAGCCTTCCGAGGGTGCAGGCAAAGTTTAAAGGAAGAAAGGGGGGGGGGCGAAATGCTGTTTGAGGATGACCCCTCAAGGTGCACAGCCCCCTCCCAGCTCAAAGACTCCAAAATACCGGTCCTTTGAACCTCTTATACTCTAAAAACGCAGCTTGCGAAGTGTTGTTCGGACATCTTCTCGTTCAAGCAAGAAGCAATCGCATATGAGCTCGCCTCGGCTATTAGGCGTTAAGACGCGCTTCCAGGTGCTCCAACTTTCTCTGTATTCACCTTCACCGTGGCAATTGTTCCGCCAAAGTGTGTTTAGCTTGGGCTTCTTGTTGTTTCCGCACTTGGTAGGAAATACTCGAGGCGGCTGCCAGTGTGTAGAAGACTGAACCATACCAGAAGGGTAAGTGCCAACGTGTGCAGTTAGATGCCGCTTGGAGATCTAATATCGAAGACTAAGACTGCGTTCGACTCTCGATTCGGCTATGGTTCCAGCACTGCTAAAGGTGTGTGTCCCGTGTGTTGCCCTCAATCCGCGCAAACTGCTTTCTAAACACCCACAGGAAGGCGAAAAGGAAGTGGTTCTTCATGGACCCCGAGGCCGGGTTGTCGGCCGTGCGGCAGAGGTTTGAATTTGTTCTGCAGCTCACATTTATGGCTGCGGCACCGGGGGGGTGTGGTGCTATCATCAGACCAGATCTGATGAAGCCTCCTCAACTCTATCCTACGAATATCCGTAGTGTGGCGGCGCAAGCTGCGAGGAGAGACCTGGTATCTCCCGGAACGGGATATCCAAAGAGAGAGTGGGGCCCCGTGCTTCAAGCCGCGGCGTGCCTGAGTATCAACGATCTCCTGCTCTCAACAAGACCACACCACATAGGCCGTAGCGATCCGCGCGATGATTGGGTCGATGGCCGGGCACGGCAGGCGCGACGAAAAGCTGGACAACGCGCTCGGTTTGATGGGCACCCGTGACAACCCGGATTCAATCCTGTACTTCGTGGGCGAGACGCAAACGGGGAAAACGACCCTCCTGAAAGCAGCAGCGCAGCTCGCAGCGCAGCACGGCGTGCAGGTTGTGTCGTTTTCGGGTTCGGAGACCGCTTCGATGGTTCCATACGCGGCAGTCGCGCAGCAGATCAGCTCGTACGTGGACGCCGCTCCCCTGCACGTCTTGGACAGCGGGTTCGCGCCGGAGATGCGGAAGCACTTGCCTTTGCTGCAGCACGTTCTCCGCCTCCCGCAAGTCGGCTCGCCGACGGAAGAGCACCTGGCCATGCTCCCGCAGGAAAAAGTCGAGACGCTGCACAGCGTGCTGAAGCAGCTGTTCAAGAAGATCACCGGCGACTTGTCGCGCGCGCTTTTCGTCGTCGACGATCTGCACTGGATCGACGACCTTTCCTGCTCCTTCCTCCTCGAGTGCATCGAAGGCGGGTCGAAGATGATGATATCAACCAGCAAACGGAAGCGAACCCTCGACGTTGCGCAATCGCAGCTGCTGGACTTGTACCAAGATGCCGCGTCGTCGACGTCTACGGACCAGGGCATTTACGACAAGGGATTCGGTGCGTTTGGGTCGAAGCAGCGCCACGCGCTGTGCCAGAAGCTCGAAACGCAGGCGCGGGTGCTGCTGCTCGGCCCGCTGTCGAAGAAGTACATAGGTGAGATCTTGTGCAACACCTTCAACACGCAGCACGTCGACGCGGACTTGGAAGACCTCCTCTTCACGAAGTCTGACGGCCGCCCGGGGTGCGCGGTGCAAATGGCTAGTACACTGCTGTACGGCTCCGTCGTGCAGGTATTTCTTCTTTTTTGTACAAGGCTGTCAAGCGCTGCTTTTGTAGGAAATACTTGAGAGGAGGCTGCCAGTTGCATAAGATCCTGCGACTGCTCCCACGACGTTGTCACCATCCGAGTTTCAGTGCAAGTTCTACTGTCACGTGAGAGGTGTGTAAAACTGCGGGGCTGTCTCTGTCTTGACTTCTTCTGGGCATGGGTCTAGCTCTAGTATTGGAGACTGTTTTATGCTCAAGTGAATGCTAGTCGTTTTGAAAGAGTAGAAGGAGAAGCACATTTCTAGCAAGAGGACGGAGACAACAATTCCTCGCACAAACAGACGCACGACAAGACGGCATTAGCGAGCAACCTGCAAGACCTCGAAGCACATCTCGTGCACACTGTGCCCCACATTGAATCGCAAGTGATGCAAACCCTCGACAAACTCTCCGCATTCGACAGAAAAGTGGCCCTTCTGGTGTCGGTGTTCGGAAGGTGCACCCAGGATGCCCTCGGTAAGGCGTTGGAAGTGCTTGGGGAGCGCGGCAATCTCAACTTAGCAACCGGCCTGCTGAAGGACAGCCTCCTGAAGCAGGCGAAAAACGAGTACACGTACAAGCTTTCGCTTGCGAAGGATGTTGTGTACTACAGCGCCGCGGCTCGAGAAAAGCGAAAGATGCATACAGCCGTCATATCCGTGGTTGTAGGAGACGTCTCGTACGATGACGCGGCGGTGGCCGTCCACCTGAATAGGTCCTCGCTGTCGGATGCGGAAGCGGAGGAAGTGTACTTTAAGTACTACCAGAAGTGTCAGGCCAAAGGGGACGCGAGGGGCTGCTTGACCGCGCTGGCGCGGCCGCTGCGGGAGGTGCCTTCGCCGTCGCCGGCGCGGGACACGCGCGCGCTGCTGAAGCTGTGCTGCTTCTACGAAAACGGGTACCTGCCGAAGGCGCACACGGCCCTGCTGTCGGTGTCGAGCCGGCAGCGGCTCGCGGCGTTCGATTCGTCCGCGCATGCGAGCTACTGCTGCCCGTGGTACCGCCCGAGGCTGCCGCCGGAGGCGACGCTGCTGCAGCTGGTGTACCTGGTCACCAAGATGGAGCTCGAGTTCTGGGACTGCAACCGGAAGAGCATCGCGTGCGCCGCCATCACGCTGGGCACGATCGCGAGGAAAATCCCGAAGTGCGGCCTCGACCGACTGGCTGCGCACGTCGTCGCAGTCGCCGACGGGTCGACGAGCATCAGCTTCGCGGAGTCGCCGGAAACCATCTTCGAAGTCCTGTCCCTGGCGACCACTTGGAAGGTCCGCGCCGAGTTGCAGAAGTACCACGACTACACCCTCGCGACCGGCTTCAACCCTCTGCCGCTGTCGTGGGTCACCGAGACCGGCGAGCTGGTGCCGAAAAAGTGCGTCAAAAGCGAGCCAAAAACGTTCCGCCGCAGGTCCGTGCTGGGCGTCGCCGTGGCGACCAAACACGCGGTCGAAATCCTCCTCGGGGGTCACATAGAGGAGATGGACGACGACGAGCCTTTGGACCAGAGGTGGCAGGGCTACCTGACCCTGCTGCAAGCCGTGTCGCTCGAAATCCTCTGCAGCACGCCGACGGTGCCCGTGACGAAGGCCAAGCCCACGTGGATGGACGATGACATCGCGGAGGAAGAGCGGGAAGATGCAGTGTTGAAGCTGCTTTCCGCGTGCCTACGGGCCTTGTCGCACGCGAAGACGGCTTCGTACTGGAACGTGCGCCATGTGATAGGCCTCGTCGAGTCGTCGGTGGCCACGGTGTCGCCGTTCCATGCGATTGCGCTGTGGGCGCTGTGCGAGGCGTATTTCATCGCGCTAAAGAACGACTGGGGCTCATCCCGTCCTTCGCTGCCCTCCATCCACTCAACCACGACCTTGATGAGCTCGCAGTGCGCCGTGAGCACGCTGTCGCCTCGGTCGTCAAGCGACACAAGCACGGCGTTCTCGTTCTCCGAGTTGGAAGTCGTGCTGGATGCCTTCCACAACATGTCCCTCCGGTACCCCGTTGCCGTTCCGAGCTACCAATACTGCATGGCCCTCTCCACGATGCTCGGCACCGACCCCGACGGTGAAGTGAAAGCATCCCGGCACCTCACCGAGTGCCTCGTCGCGGCCTCGAAACTAGGGGCAGGTGACTGGTGTGCTGTTTCCGTTTCTGCCGACGTCAAATGCGTCGACGCCGACATAAGGAACTGTTGCGCTGGTGCCCCGGATGATCGGAAACGGAGTTCTGACTCTTCTTGACTTGTTTTTGCCCTGTGGATGCAGTGTTCGTGAACCGGCCTGTTTCCAGCCTTTTTGACGTACGAGTGCCCCCCGTCCAGAAAACGATATACAGGGTAGCGGCACGGGTAGGATGCAGAATGACTGAAAGGGCGACTGTTTGAGTTTGTTGGCGCTAGCCACAACCTCCAAAGAACATTTCCGGAGTTGGAACTTGCACTGATGATGAAGAACGATAAGCATCAACTGACCAAAGGTGATGCGATAAGCATCAACTGACCAAAGTTGATGCATGAAACGATGAGCATCAACTGACCAAAGGCGATGCATGAAACGATAAGCATCAACTGACCAAAGGTGATGCATGAAACGATAAGCATCAACTGACCAAAGGTGATGCATGCAAGGGCAAAGGTTTCTTGTCCTTCGCATCGCGTGTACACCTTCTATGTTGGCTTCGTTTTTCTGAACGTTTCCTGAGGACAATCTTGTTATTAGGAGTGTGTAAATTCTATCGTTGATTTTTTGGGGTCGGAACCTGTTTGAACAATTCCCCGAGTTGAGACAATTCTCTAGCGTTGATTTTTTGATTTCGACAACTTTGTTAGAACAGTTTTCCGAGGTGGCAATTTTCTAACGTTTAGCGTTCCCAGAAAGGTTCGTGCCCGGACGTGATGTCTCAACGTGCCAGACGCGAAGGAGTCTGCGAAAGCGTGCTCAACCTGAAAAAGCGCGCGTCCGCGTGGAGTAGGCGAATACTGCTGCTTGTCAACTACTTTTGCTACAAACTGGCGCTTTCTAAGTTTTAACACTTGGACGGAGCGACTGATTTCTGAAGGTTCTTCACGCACCAATATTCCCGTACATGGACCACCAATTTCTTGAAGGACCCCACCCAATCAGTCGGTGACCAAACTAAAACCACCGACTTCTAAGCAAAAAGAAACAGTCGACAAAATACCGCTAAAAACAACGACAGTATCCTCGCGTGGCGTGCTCGTGTTCATCTCCTGTTGCTGCGTCGAACCGGAAGTACAGCGCCCTTTATTCGTGCTGCGTGCCAAGACAGGTACAACCCGGGTATGCCTTCCTTTTTTCGCCGAGTGCCGGTACTCGTCAGCCATTCGTTCCGTGAGCCGTGCCATTCTTCGGCCTAAATCCAGTCGGGGTACTGCGGATTGCACTATATTACATCTGCTGGTGCCTTCCTGATTCGTTCCGTGCAAGCTTCGAGTGTGAGCCACGTTTCTGTTATGCAACGACAGGCAAATGAATCGGATCCTAACACGAATAGCGAGGCGAACAGAGAGGGCCCATTTTCTTTTGATGAAACGCTTTAACGCCCGGCGCCAAAGCCAGTTTCGTGTGGGAATCAGCAGACGGTGTCATTCTGCACTCTGCCTGTTTGCTGGCAAATGGAAACAACCCATCCACAGCTCTCGGGTTCGAGAAGGTTGCGGAACAGCTGCTGAATGATGCGCCGTTGAAAGCTAACTCAAGTTCTGAGGGAAAGAGGCTTGTGCTTGCGCTGAGTGAGAACTTTATGCAGTCTCACCGCCCTTGAGCTGTTTTGCGCCACCGCTTCGGTTCTCGTCGTACTCGCCCGCATGCGCGGCAAGCAGGAACGCGGGTGTACCGTATGCTCTGCCTCCTCAATAATTAAGTGGAGCGCGGGGCAAGGGCCCGCAGCAAACCTTTCGAACGACGTCGTCAGACAGTCCGGCGCGCATTTTCTCGCATCTCCCAAGGAGACTCGGTCTGCATCGCGGCCGCTGTTTGAAGGCTCGCCTGGGCGCGTCCGAGTTCGCGCCGAAGACCCACGAACGTTGGGTGGAAGCTGCCAAAATTCTGGCGAGCGAAGCCCAAAAAGTAAACCGAAAGTTAGCAAAAGCAAAATAGTGCGCCGCGCGGTTTTCACCGCTTCGTTGGTGCTGATCGGCCGTTAATTGATCAGGTGTTTTGAATCACGTTGTCAGTACAAGGGTGAGATCGTTGGTGCTGATCGGCCGTTAGTTGATCAGGTGTTTTGAATCACTTTGTCAATGCAAGCCGCAAACCCGGAACTGTTCGCTGGGGTGAGATCGTTGGTGCTGATCGGCTGATAATTGATCAGTTTTGAATCACTTTGTCAGTCAGTGCACGCCGCAACTCCGGAACTGTTAGCTGGGGTGAGATCGTTGGAGCTGATCGGCCGTTAATTGATCAGTGTTTCCAATCACTTTGCCAGTGCAAGCCGCAACCCCGGAACTGTTCCAACTCGTCACCTCGTTGCGCACACACTCTCCCTCTTTCCAAGCACCTGCTTCGCTTCCATTTACACGAGGTCTCCGCCTACCTTGTCAGGCAAACGGAGCCACTTCGTTCCGTTCTTCAGCTTTGTCCAAAGAAAGTACCGCACCTTTTTCCCGCTTTTAGGTTCGGTGGCACGACGCAGACAACTCCATGCCGGCCGTGGCCAGCTGTGTGGAGAGGCCGGAGAGGCCCTTGGCGCAGCTGTTTTCAAAGCCATCCGGTCGGCCCGATCGGGAAACGGGGTATCAGAACCTGGGCAGAGTTCTAAACTCTTTGAGGCGTTGAGCAATTTGTCGGACTACGAGGCGGTAGTAGACGGGGGTCGGAGCTTGTCGATGGCTGGCCAGCACTAGTTGCTGGATGATTGGCGTAGCTGGCTTGCGGTTGGCTTCTGGAATACCTCCTCAGAAATAACCTCGATGCACCCTTTGTACATTGTCGAAGCAATATCGAGACCGGTCAAAGACCACGAGTGCCCACATGACCCCCGTGACCACGAGTGCAGGACCCGGTTGGAGACACGGCAGTGCACTGAGGAGAATGCACCACCACGTAGGAGCAATACGGATCTGCTGCTTTCCCGCTCTCCTCTGTGCTACAAGTCGTAGCTCCCGAAAGAAGTACTGCGCGTTTCGCAAGCCGCCGATGCCAAAAAGACAGCCTCTACACACCCGCATTCATATAGGTAGGTGACGTGTCGAGACGGTGCTCCCCCGCGAGACGGGCTCGCCCGCCAGACAGAACGGCCCCCTGGCTGTGTCAACGTCGACGCCGTCACCCTCGGTACCGGAGCCGCGGCCCGCACCGCGCCTCCGACGGAACGACCTGCGCCCGCCTTAAGGGTACTTGGTGGTAGTGAGGCCACCGGAAAATCCTAGGAGAGATGGTCCTTGCACTCCAACTCGTCCCTGTCTCTCTCTCTCTCGTCAGGAGCGATGACATATGGGTGGGTGGAGAGAGGCCCTGGGACTGCTAACGCATTTGACCACCACTCTCTTGGCTTGTTTTTTTGTATAAGCACCTGCTTTGTAGGAAATACTTGAGGAGACTGCCAGTTGCAAAAGATCAAAGGAGGTAAATGTGCTGTAGCCCACACGAAACACAGGTGAAACACAGGTGAATCTGAGTTCAGTGGCGGGCGTAAGCGTTCAACAAAAAAGACCCATTTTGTAGTTGTATTGTTTCTCCCCCTCTAGCCTCCTTCGAAGTAAGCACAAGGCAGCCCCTCGAGTATTTTTATGGTAACAAGCTTGCTTGTCTATATCAAAAAGTGTCGGATGGCAGCGTGCTGTGTCAAATCACTCAAAACAGGGTTTACACCAGGGCATTAGCTTCCCATTCCAAATTTCGTCAGCTGACGGAATTTGGAAATCCGGGCGGCTCAAAAAGTAAAAAAATAAACGGAAAAAAACAATATCGGACACACTTACTGTAGTAAGTCGGGAAATTATTTATCGGAAACTGTTACCGATAAGTAATTCGAGACTGGAGGTCCTATGAACATGCAATGTGAATAGCCTCTATTCGAGCCAACCCGGCTTTTTTTACTGTACTGTTTTGTACTAGATAATAGCGCGGAGCTGGCTTTTTCCGTTTTTCGGATTTCATGCCTGTATGGTCCACTTCAACAGTGCGACGGTCTCCGGACCCACAGGTCCGCGGTTCGATCCCCGCGCGAAGTGTTTTTTTCGGTTTGAAATTTTTGAGAATTTTTCGAGACTGGAGGTCCTATGAACATGCAATGTTCACCAGAACTTTGCTTCACCCGAACTTCGCCCGAACTTTGCTTCGCCCGAACTTTGCTTCACCAGAACTTTGCTTCACCCGAACTTAGCTTCACCCGAACTTAGCTTCGCCCGAACTTTGTTTCGCCCGATCTTAGCTTCACCAGAACTTTGCTTCACCCGAACTTTGCTTCCCCCAGAACTTAGCTTCGCCCGGACTTTGTTTCGCCCGAACTTAGCTTGACCCGAACTTTGCTTCGCCCGAACTTTGCTTCACCAGAACTTTGCTTCACCAGAACTTTGCTTCATCCGAACTTTGCTTCCCCCAGAACTTAGCTTCGCCCGCACTTTGTTTCGCCCGAACTTAGCTTGACCCGAACTTTGCTTCGCCCGAACTTTGCTTCACCAGAACTTAGCTTCGCCCGAACTTTGCTTCACCCGAACTTAGCTTCGCCGAACTTTTTCGCCCGATCTTAGCTTCACCAGAACGTCCGAACTTTGCTTCACCCAGAACTTAGCTTCGCCCGGACTTTGTTTCGCCCGAACTTTGCTTCGCCCGAACTTTGTTTCGCCCGAACTTAGCTTCACCCGAACTTTGCTTCACCAGAACTTAGCATTGCCCGAACTTCGCTTCGCCCGAACTTTGCTGTTCCCCGAACTTTAACTGCTGCCTCCAGTCTCGCCACGCGCCGGCCTTAGCCGAGCGCACGTACTTTTTTGTTACCGATAAGTAATTATTTTGTTAGGGTAGGCGGTTTTTTTTTTGGCCCATGTCCGCGCGCGCGTAAATTTTTGGGAACCCGGAAAAAAAAAACTTTTGCCAAAAAAAAACTTTTGGGATCTGTGCATTGGAACCGGTCGTGAGAGCGACTGCAGGCGTAGTCACGAGCGTGTCCGGCTCGCGAAAAGTCGAAAACTTGTTCATCACACCGATACGTCACGGCGATGCAAATCGCGTAGACTTTGTTTACCTCAGTGTGTATTGACTTTGAAGCTGACTATGCCCGGTGCTGGGTTGGTGCGCTGGGCAAGCAATATCGTGCTACTTTGACGTTGGTGTCAATCTAAACAGCAAGATTTGCGTACCTCCTGCTGGACGCAGTCGAAGCACGCGGGATACAAGCACAGCCTCAGCCTCGAAAGTGTGCGCGGTTTTACCGGCAAGGCATGTCGGGAGGTTTTGCCACTGTGGTGCGATTATCACACAGAACCAGTCCGGGGCAGTGCACGCGTCTATGCCTTCCGACGCCTCAAGCAGCTACTAGTATCTGAGACTCGACTGAGGAGGCATGAAAAGGACGCGGGGCAAGCGATGCTTGCGACTTAGTGCACTTGACCGGCGGCAATGCCTTGTGCCGCGGTATATTTGCGAAGAAAACGGCACTCGTCGCCTGACAGTCTAGACCGCACATCCCTGAGCATAACTGCCTTCGTTGCACACGGCGTCTAACCAATTGCCGTGTGCTAGAAGCACCTGCCCTCCGTGCGGATGTCGAGACATCAATGGTCTCTTTCGATGTGGGTGAGGTACATCTTGTGAGTCCGGCGCCGTTTGCTACGCATCAGAAGGTGGCCACTGGCTAAAGCTTGCTGACAGGAGGGTCGGCAGAGTACCGACAAACTCCGTTTACACCAAGCAGGGCATCTTTGTGTACTCGGGTAATATTGACAAAGCCACTACACCCGAAGTGACGGTGTCGACGTCCGCCTTTGGGGGTTTCAACAGCAGACCGCCGCAGAAGCCGCGAGAGCAACCATCCTTGCACAAGGTGGAGGAAAGCAGAAGTTGAAGTTCACCATACTATCTGCGGGTAGCTGGCGCTTATTCTCGCCGATGGAAATGCCACCGACCAGCCGTCAGTAGGCTCTCGCACGGTGGTTCGGTAGGACCGTGACATCGCAATGGGGCATGTCAGAAGAGAGATAAGAGATTGACGGACACCCGCGCAATCGACAGTCCTCTGGGTCACTGCTTTATTGTTCGCAGCGTACCCAGCGAACCGCGATCTCGAGTTCAAACCCGAGTGTTTTTTCTCCTGTGGCATCGTCTATCATCTGCAGCCTCCGACTATGGAAGGTTTTGTCGAAACGCACCCCGCGCGGCGTTCAGGACTGTTGAACTCTAGACTGCCACCGCAACCCCTCGGACACATCAAGTTCATCTTCACACTCACCTTTGAGCTCATCGTCCAGAAATTCTACCAACAACGGGCACAAAAGTGCCAACAGCGGACTGGCCAGTAGTATAGCCGGCACATATGGTGTGACATCCAGTAGCAGAAAGTCTTGTGGCAAAAGTTTTTTTTTTCTGAAAAGTTTTTTTTTTGCGCGCGCGCGCGTAAATTTCTGTGGGCCGACGGACATGGGCCAAAAAGAAAAAAAAAAACCGCCTACCCTAACACCAAAATTATTTATCGGTAACAGAAATTATTTATCGGTAACACCAAAATTACTTATCGGTAACAGAAATTACTTATCGGTAACAGAAAATTATTTATCGGTAACACGAGAAATTATTTATCGGTTACAACAAAATTATTTATTGGTAACAAAAATTGTATATCGGTAACAGGAAATTGTATATCGGTAACAAAAAATTACTTATCGGTAACGTTCCGATAAGTAATTTCCCGACTTAAGTGTGTCCCGTACGGTTAGTCCTCTTTTTTTAAAAATAAAAGTGCAAAAAGCGACCTTCGATGAAAAAGGTCATGGGATTCCGGTGGAGGCGTGGCTTAGGCCAGCTGTGCCAGGAAGCTGGCTGGCGGTCAAGGGCTGGGCTGGCGGTCAGGGGCTGGGCATGGTGGGCTGGCTGGCAGAAGTTTGGGGCTGCTGCGGGTGCTGAGCCGAGTGAGAGAGTCGAGGCTCAGAAGCAGCCCGGAGTTCTTGACAGATTCTCTCCGAGTTGACACAAGTGCCTTGTTCCGTGTGATCTCCGGTCTGCATCTACTCGTGCCAATGATTTACCAGCACACAGTATCTGAGTGGTGGATGAATTTGAAATGGGCTATTGGCTTCAGGAGTGTGCACCAGGGGGAGCGGGGCGAGGGTCACACAGATGGCAAACAGTGCCACCAGTACGTGGTCGTATGGTTAACGCGACAAATGGACTGGAGAAGTGCCACTGTTTCTCCACCTGAATGTACCGTACCGTTTGCCGGGGCCGCGGACCCTTTTTGGAAGGTTCGGGTGGCCTAAACACAGGCTTCTCGATTTCAGAGCGGGAAAAGCAAGTTGGCTATTAAGACGGAATTTGGAAAACTGAGGAAAAATGAAACTAATAGCCTGGTTTACACACGTACGCACAAAAATTCTCTCTCTCTCTCTGGTTTGCAGTTGTGTAGTTTACAGGAGTTGAGCCATCGCAGCACGCCCCCTGCAGAGCCGCTCCAAACCACGCAGGCCGTGTACTCCAAGTGGATTTTGTTGCACACTGTATTTTGCCGTATTTATCGGCTCGCATTGTGTCAAATCCAGAGATCAACTAGAAAAGGAAGAAACAGAAAAGAAGAAAGGAACGTCAGCTCCGGTCCATCAGAACACGCAAAGCAGAAAAGGAGCAGGCCTGGAGGCGACGCATAGAACTGAATGCAGTTGAACAGGCAATTTCGCCGGTGCGTGGTTTCTTGCGGAACGCTCTATCCTTCCAGGAATACAAACCTCAGAAGTAATAAGAAAATGTCCTCCGACAGCGCAGCCTGGGCTCCCCCCCCCACGATCGGCGAGCTCTTTGAGAAGATGGGCAAGCAAGAGTTCAGCGCCATCAACCGTCCTGTGTCCGGGGCGCAAACGGAGAAGGCCCTTCCCGAGGGATCAACGCCGTTGCAACTGTACTCGCTGGCCACACCGAACGGGCAGAAGGTCGGGCTCATCTTGGAAGAGCTCGGCGTTGAGTACGATGCTCATTACGTGAACATCTTCGAAGGGGACCAGTTCACGTCCGGATTCGTCGCAGCCAACCCGAACAGCAAGATCCCGGTGCTGGTGGACAAGGAAGGCCCCGGAGGGAAGCCGATCAACGTGTGGGAAACCGCGAGCATCCTTCTGTACTTGGCCGAGAAGCACAACAAGTTCCTGCCGTCGGACCCGGCGAAGAAGGTGGAGATGATGAACTGGATCTTTTGGCAGATGGGCGGGCAGGGTCCGATGACGGGACAATTCGGCCACTTCTTCGCGTACGCGCCCAAAGACCAGCACGGAGCGCGCAGCTACGGCGCGGCTCGGTACGGCATGGAAGTGCAGAGGTTGAGCCACGTCCTCGACACCCACCTCGCCGGGAAGGACTTCATTCTCGGAAGTGAGTACACGATCGCGGATATGTGCTGTTTCCCGTGGGTCAACTGGCTTGCCTCCGGCGGGTACAAGTGCGGGGAGGTCAACAGCCAGAAGTTCTTGGAGTTCGACCAGTACAAGAACCTCAACGCGTGGGTGAAAAGAATCCAAGCGAGACCTGCCACCGACAGGGGACTCAAGGTTTGCAGCAACGGTGTCGGTAAACCGTGGCTCGAGAAGAAGGAGTAGAGGGTCCGATCCGGCCAGAACGACAGCCGCGCTCGCTACACCACGCAGGCACGCCCAACCAAATTTCAAAAGATGACGAACTCTTCCAGCCGAAACCCACGCATGACTAATTGGCACGGAAGGCAGACAGAAACAGCTGTACCTAGCCTACCTATTCCTAACCCAAGCTGGGTCGGAAATAATACCCCCCCTCCCCCCCGACCCGCACTTCGACGTTGAACTGGTGGGTCGATTCATTCTGCCGCGACACCTTTCTGCTGAGGATACCTGCACTTGTAGACTCATCATCGCTAAAAAGAGTACACCGCACGTGTAACGTTACTTCTCTCCCCTTTGCACTTCTCTCTCCTTTGCAGTGCGCTCGGAGCCAGCTTTCAGAAGTGACCGGCTGATCTTGCGTTGCGCTCACTTTCCAGGAGAATTACTGATTGCTCGATTTGGACACAATTTGCTCCGCTATGGGTCTGTTGTGGGCCCACGGAGTCAGTTTTTGTTCCCTCTCGCTCTCTATCTCCCTTGACGTTCTGTTTCCACCGTGAGCTTCCTCTCGTCTTCAGAGACCCTGACAGCTGCCCCGAAGGCGGGGTCAGCGTTTCTGATTTCGCACGGGATTCCTGTTCTTTCCCTGTTCGTCCCTCCCCCGTTTACGCTGCTGCCTAGCGAGTCGCAGTCACAATCAGGGCGAGTGCCCTGAGTTTTTTAACTGATTGCTCAGACACGGTTGTAGGGGCCGCCTGTGCTCTGGTAGCACGGGTGGTCCTGGCTGTGACGAGCTACGAACAGCCGCCTGACAAACCAGACTCACACCGCAGTCCTGTCTGCAGACACTCAGGTTACGCGCTGATGATGGTCCGCCTTATGTGTCCGTGGCTTAAAGGACCGAAACACGGCGCAGACGGGACCAGTGCGGTGTTGAGCACATACCCATTCCAAGCACGTTCTTGCAATCCCCCCGTTTCCCCCTCGAAGATTCCCGTCAAGCGCTGCAAGGGGCACGCAGAATACTCGACCCCAGATTTTACCTGTAGTTGTGGGTTGTGGACTGTTGCGATCAGCGGCGTGCCAATGGGTGCCACGCTGCGCAACAGGGGGGTCGCGTTGCTCTTTCGCTTCGTAATGAAGAGACCCGAAGATCTCATTCTTTTGCAAATCCAACGGGCCGTACCGTTCACCGCAATCTCCTAAGCTAAGCCTCTGGCCGACAGAACATTGTAGATAAGGGATGTCGGCAGACCTGGCTCAACGTCAAGATCCGAGTTACAGCCGACATCATCTGCGCGCGTTCGACACTATGGATGTGTGTGAGGAGGCTAACAACCAGGTCACTCACTTTTCGATAGAGCGAAGCCCTTGGATTACAGAAGCCGAACCCGGGGGAGACTTACCATTCGACCTCATAACAGGGTCCCTCCAATGCTCCAGACTGTGGAAGTTGCGTCAGGTCGTGCGTTGGCGCAGCAACGAAGGTACAGAGGGCCGAAAGTACCGTGTCGCTCAGCTGGGGGAACGCCACAAGTCATCACCGTGCACTGATGACGTCCCTGCCATCTGTACACACCGCCCGTCGTTGCTATGATAGAGCTTGGGAGAGGGACTATTGAGAGAGCCTTCCTTCGCGAACCAAATACTCCAACACACCATTCCAGGCTCGAAAGAAGGGTGTGTCCGGTCACATCGGATCCGAAGGGAACAGGGACGGACAATTTCGCACGAGGGCGAGGCGGGTGGCGATGGCGGCGAAGGTTTGGCCCGCGCTGCGGAAGTCGAGGCGCAGAGGATCCGCGAGCTGCTGCGCGCGCAGGACGGCGGCGCCGCGGTAGAAGCGCTGCTGGCGAGCGGCCTCACCGGCACGACGCTGTGGAACCACTGCATCCTCGGGTCCGGAAAGGCCGCTGAGGGGCTGTTCGACGAGATGAGCCGGCGGCGCGTGATTCCCAACGTGAAGACGTACAGCTCCGTCGCGCACGCTCTCGGCAAAGCGGACCCTGAAAGGGCTATCCGGTGGTTCCAAGCGCACTACCGGCAAACGTCCCGCAATTTGTACGTTTGGGCCGCGGTAGTCGGCGCGGTGGGTAGAACGAACCGGTGCGTGCTGTCGACCGTGGAGCGGATGCGGAAGCACGGCGTCACTCCGGACCAAGGCGTCTACGGCACCGCGCTGGCGGCCGCCTGCCGCCAGCAGAACATCGGCGGCGCCCAGTCGCTGCTCGAGTCGATGCGGAAGGACCGCGTGTTCGTCAACGAGCGGCACGCCACCACGCTGCTCGCGGCGTACATCAAAACGGACAACACGCGCCTCGCGACCGAGCTTGTAGCGGAAGTGGAGCGCGAGAAAAGCTTCAACCCGTCGCGGGAGTTTCTCAGCGTCCAGGCGCGCCTGCTTTGCAAAACGGGCAGCGACGCCGTTCAGTTCGTCACGCGGTTCGCTCCTGGCCGCATTCCGGATCCGACGTTCGTAGGCCTCGCTTTGGTCTGCGACGCCGACAAC
Organism: Diplonema papillatum; assembly: GCA_030068145.1. Taxonomy (NCBI): domain Eukaryota; phylum Euglenozoa; class Diplonemea; order Diplonemida; family Diplonemidae; genus Diplonema; species Diplonema papillatum. Next base: position 505,575 of record JAPJBO010000013.1, read on the forward strand.
GACCTTGCGTCTGCAATGCAGCTGCTCACGCACGTCTCGCAACCGCAGCTCTGCGCCGTGGCCTTCATGCACTGCATGAAGCTCGCCGCTCGTGTGGGGACGTTCTCGGATGTGACGCACGTTTTTGAGCAAATGGGTGCCGGGCGTGACCTGGCGGCGTGGACGGCGTACCTCGCGCAGCACGCGAAGCAACGCGTCGGCAACGTGCTGCGCTTGATCGACCGCATGGAGGCCGAGGGCATCCCGCGCACGACCAGCGTTTACCGGAAAGCCATCGAGAGCGCCGAGGAGTGCATGGAGTTCTCCGACGCGCGCTTGCTGCTGGCGCTCGCCCGCAGCGAAAACTTGCGCATCGTGTCGACCATCGCCGCGTTGTGAGCTGTCTGAGGATGACGCGAAGAGCGTTTACCGAACATTAGTTGTTGGAGAAAACGAGAAACTCGTCACCGCAAACCGTGGCTTTTCACTTGCGTCCAGAACTCAACCTTGCGTAATAACAATCATGCCCTGCATTCACCGAAAACGTACGGGGGCCTGGCGTGACGTTGCCGCCCGGACGGCGTACCTCTCGCAGCATGCGAAGCAACGCATCGGCAACGTGCTGCGTTTGATCAACCGCATGGAGACTGAGGGCATCCCGCTCGGCCAGCGTCTACCGGAAAGCCATCGAGAGCGACGGAGTGCATCGACGCGTTTGCTCCTGGTGCTTGCCCGTGCGGATCGAGTCGACCGTCGCCGTTGCGAACTGTCTTCCGCAGGTTGTGCAAGGTTACCTGCGACGCATGCCAATACTTACGCAAAGACCTTTTTACTGAACAGTAAATGCAGGAAGAAACCAGAAGCTCGTCACCGCAAACCGTGGCGTTCTGTGACCTTGCAGCCCGGACGACGTACCTCTCGCACGCAGCACGCGAAACAACGCGTCGGAAGTGTGCTGCGCTTGATCGACCGCATGGAGGCCCACTGCTTCTCTGGTCGTCACATCAAAAAAACCGAAGCGTTTGCGAAACTACGTAACCATGTTCCCAGGCGCAGCACAAGCTCGGACACGCAAGCCACACTGTTCCGAACACGAGCATCTGAGTGTACGAAGCCACGTCACCACTGGAACCCACACGAAACACAGTAAAACTGTAAAACTGTAAAGCTGCGTAAGAATGTGCCGGGTTGGCGTAGTTCAATTGTGTCTCCCTCTCTAGCCTCCGTCGACAGAACCTACGGGCGGCGCCTCCGAGTACTTCGAAGATATGTGCCAGCCCGCTCAGCCAGGCTGGTGCCGGCATATGCCCCTTCTTTTTCGTGTCCCGAGAGCTGCGATCCATGCTCTTCCCGCGAGCAAGCTCTGCTGTACCACGCTTTCGTTCTCTTTCGCAGTAAGAATGCAGACAAGAAAGAGAACGCTGGCAGCGTGTTCGGGAGTACGCATATTCACTCACAAACAGACTAAACCTCCCCCGGCACGTACAAACATTGGCGTGATCCGCATCCTCATAGAACCCGGCACAAACCCGGCAAGCAATATGCACAATGCTGGCAAGAACCTGGCACAAACCCGGCAAGCAATAGGCACAATGCTGGCAAGAACCTGGCACAAACCCGGCAAGCAATATGCCCAATGCTGGCAAGAACCTGGCACAAACCCGGCAAGCAATAGGCACAATGCTGGCAAGAACCTGGCACAAACCCGGCAAGCAATAGGCACAATGCTGGCAAGAACCTGGCACAAACCCGGCAAGCAATAGGCACAATGCTGGCAAGAACCTGGCACAAACCCGGCAAGCAATAGGCACAATGCTGGCAAGAACCTGGCACAAACCCGGCAAGCAATAGGCACAATGCTGGCAAGAACCTGGCACAAACCCGGCAAGCAATAGGCACAATGCTGGCAAGAACCTGGCACAAACCCGGCAAGCAATAGGCACAATGCTGGCAAGAACCTGGCACAAACCCGGCAAGCAATAGGCACAATGCTGGCAAGAACCTGGCACAAACCCGGCAAGCAATAGGCACAATGCTGGCAAGAACCTGGCACAAACCCGGCAAGCAATAGGCACAATGCTGGCAAGAACCTGGCACAAACCCGGCAAGCAATAGGCACAATGCTGGCAAGAACCTGGCACAAACCCGGCAAGCAATATGCACAATGCTGGCAAGAACCTGGCACAAACCCGGCAAGCAATAGGCACAATGCTGGCAAGAACCTGGCACAAACCCGGCAAGCAATAGGCACAATGCTGGCAAGAACCTGGCACAAACCCGGGAAAACTTGAAGCTGATAACGCCAAAGAACAATTACCGTAGTTGTAAACTCGAAAGTGAGGGCTGACAGCGTGTTTGGGGGGAGATTAGTCTGACGAACATGTTCACTCGACAGGCGAGCTTCCCCCGGCACGTACCAACAAACCATTCGAGATCGACCCGTCTGTGAAATTCCCGCGGCGAAAATAATGCTGCTCGTCCGTCAGCTAGCGGGCTCACGCAGAAGCTGGCGTCGCTCTGCGTGTATCACCGAATTATTTTGCGCGCCGCCAGCCGGCTTTTTGCTGTGAGGCGGCTGCCACCTCGGAGTCCGAGGGGTCCGACCACGAGCTTTTGCCAACAGCGGCAGTATGTGACGCACCCAGGAACTACCTGCTGCGCGGCCCCGTTTCGAGTTGCTTTGGGGCGGCTGTCCTCCGAAGAACGCGGGCGACCGGGGAGGGTGTGGGCTGCGACGTCGGCAAAGTTCAAACTTCTAGTTTTGGAAAACAGTTCAAAAAAAATCAAAAGATTCCGAGGTCATTCAAGGTTGCCACGGGGGCTGAGACTCGCTGCCGTCGCCGCCCAAAACGTCGGTGGCCGCATCATCCACTTCAGTCGACGGCTTTGAACTTCCACCCAGCGTCCGTCTTGCTTCCTCTGCCATCTTCTCCTCATCTCACCAACACAGTTTTCCGGAGGGCCGCGCGCGCGCAAAGCGTTGAAATCAAGCCAGCGAATGTGCGTCCCACTTCCACCGAATTCGCTGTGATGGCGTTCACCTTGCTGCAATTTCCGTCGTTGTTCCCACCATGGCTTTCCACCATGTTTCGGGAGACTTCGTGCAGGCACGGGGGTGTTCCAGCTCTTCCTTGTCGTCGGCGTTGTGGAGTGCCAGCGCGCGATGTGCAGCGCGTTCCTGGTGTAAAATCGATCTTGACTTTTTTGGCGTTCGAAAAAGAGTCAACCTTCTGAAAGTCAAACGATTAAAAAGACCAAAGGCCTCACAACACTGGAGGGGGTGCCAGAAGTTCGCGAGTTCGCCGTCGGCTGTTGTAAAAGACGCGCCGATGGTGGATCTGCGCGGCCGAGGGCCCGCGGCGCGGTACTACGAGCGGGACGTCGACGGGGAAAAGATCCGAGAAAACGGCACCGGTGGCTGGCCCACAGCCGATCGAAACGCTGCCGTTTACGCTCGCCGCCCAAAACGTCGGTGGCCACATCATTCACTTCAGTCGACGGCTCTGAACTTCCACCCAGCGTCTGTCTTGCTTCCTCTGCCAGCTTCTCCTCATCTCACCAACACAGTTTTCCGGAGGGCCGCACGCGCGCAAAGCGTTGGAATCAAGCCAGAGAATGCGCGTCCTACTTCCACCGAATTCGCTGTGATGGCGTTCACCTTGCTGCAACTCCCGTCGTTGTTCCCACCATGGCTTTCCGCCATGTTTCGGGAGACTTCGTGCAGACACGGGGGTGTTCCGGCTCTTCCTTGTCGTCGGCATTGTGGTGTGCCAGCGCGCGATGTGCAGCGCGTTCCTGGTGTAAAATCGATCTTGACTTTTTCCGAGACTAGAGGTATGCTAATAGCTCTATCGAGCCAACCCCACTTTTTGGGGGGTCCGCGGGCGAAGCCCGAGGGCACTTTTTTAGGCCCAAAAATATGATCCAGTCAATTCCCTCGATCCAGGTTTTTTTTGCCCCGTGACTGGAAAAGGGCTATTTGCATCTAGATTTCAGGTCTGCCACCGTCTGGAGGCCCGGGTTCGAACCCGGCCGAGGACGGGACAATTCCCATTATAGTACACTTCCTTATGTTTGTGCCCATTCTCGAACACTATTTAACTTTTTGCCCATTCTCGAACACTCGCTAACTTTTTGCCCATTCTCGAACACTTTTTAACTTTTTGCCCATTCTCGGTAACTTTGTGCCCATTCTCGAACACTATTTAACTTTTTGCCCATTCTCGAACATTCCAGTTTTTGTGGTGAAAATGTCACTTCCCCGAGACATTTGCCTCAAGTTTCACCGCGAGAACAGCTGCGTTCACTGATTCGAAGACGGTACCCTTGCTAACTTCAGGCCGCAGCCTCTTCGGCATCTACACTCGGGTTCTTGGTTGATTCAACTTCAAGAAGTTCAAGCTCTTCTACACGTGACAGTGGTGTGCGAGCTACCCCGTTTAAAACCCCGGCACAGACTTCACTGAGTTTGCTCGTCTTGCTTGCAAATTGCGCGGCGGCCATTGAGTGACCTTAGTTCACTGACCTACACCAGGAGAAGCAGCTTGCAAACTTTGCAGCAAAGTGATTCAAAAAATTTGACCGAAATTTTTTGGGTCAAAAAATTTCGGTCAATTTTTGGGTCAAAAATTTTGGGTCAAAATTTTGGGTCAAAGATTTAGGACAAACTTTTTGGGTCAAAAATTTTGGTCAAAAATTCGGGGTCCAATTTTTTTGGTCAACTTTTTTTCAGAGTTGAAGTGGCAGCGGTTACACTTGGCACATGGCTGCATGATGGCAGGAGAAATGGCTCCTGCCATGCGCCCTGGCGGCTCGCCGGCAATTCCAGTCTCTCTCTCAGCCTGCCAGCCTGCGGCAGGACAAGATCCAGTCACCATCCGCCAGCTCCTGATTATTTTCAGACGACTGGCACTTTTCTTTGCAGCTTCTACTGTAAGAGTAGCATCACTCAAATCTTGATTGGCTGCGGCGTTACTTACCGCTCTGAGTCTCTCCCGCTCCTCCTCTGGAGTCATTCGTGACGTCGCGCCCGTCGCTGGTTACTACTCGTGGAAAAACAGTGGCTCTGATTCTGAAGAGGTTTCGGCACAGAATTAGGAAGCGCTACAAGTAGAACGGGTCTTTAAAAAACCGTTTACCCGTAGTCTGCGGTGTCAATGACCCAGTGCGCAACCAGGATACCGAGCCGGGACGCAGCAGCCAACCACAATGCTGGCACCTTGTTCGAGGAACGGATCCGACGGAAATCGGAATCGGAAATGACGAACCCAAAAATGGCTGGGATTTTTTGGATGTATGGGTGGTAGTTCGAATCCCACCCTGCCCATTCTCGAACACTCGCTAACTTTTTGCCCATTCTCGAACACTTTTTAACTTTTTGCCCATTCTCGAAAAAAGTTAAATTGTGTTCGAGAATGGGAATTAGCCCGGCCGAGGACACTTTTCCGGTCGAAAATGGGGGTTTTCGGGGTCGTATGTGCCCGAAATTTGCGTTTTTTGCAGAGTTTCTCAATGTCTCACGGTTATCAGTCAGTCTACCAGTACTAAGCATCGCCCGAACTTTGCTTCACCCAGGGTTGGGGAGTCTGATCAGATCTGATGCTGATTTTCTGATCTGATTTTTCTTGATTTTTCAGAAAATCAGAAAAATCAGAAAAATCAGAATTCTTCCGATTCTGTGCATAGTACCACATCCCGGTGCAAGTTTTGCAACGAAATCAGTTTTCCACAAAATTTCGTCAAGATTCCGCGACAATGACCCACGAAATTCTACGAATCTAGTGTTGCACGGTCGCCATTCTGCGTAGTACCGTGCACCAGTGTGGGGGACAGCCACTGGCAGCCAGTGGCAGCCACTGGCTGGCCAGCCACCGGTGGCTCGATGGCTCGATGGCTCAGAATGGCTCAGATTTCGAAAAGTTTTTCTTTGGTGAAAAAACAGGGGTAGGGGGGCAAAAATGCCGGAAAAACGCGTAGAAACCATGGGTTTCGCCTCATTTCCGTTTTTTAGCGACCCCCCCACCCCCCAGACGGGCCTGTCTCTGGCTTCTCTGGTTTGCTGGTGCGCTCCAATAGTAGTGAATACCCTTTTTGGTTGGTGGCATTTTCCCGCTGGTTCACGTGGCAGACCTCTTACGACGACTTTTTGCTCGCTTTCAGCTCCGATGAAGAGATCCGTGAGGAATCGACTCGGGAAAAAAGGTATGTGCGTGGTTCGTGGACCCTTCCAAGTTGCAGGGCACCGGGCGTGGAAACTACCAGGTAAACACTGGCGAGGTGGGAATCGATCCTCTGGTTGGTGGTTTTTCTTCGCTGGTCCATGCAGCACACCTTTTTCGACAAATTTTTGCTCGCTTTCAGCACCGATGAAGAGATCCGTGAAAAGTAGACTCGGAGATCAGAAATCATGTGCGTGGTTCGTGGGTCCCTACGAGGTGCAGGGCATGATAACCAGGTTTACACTGGGAAGGACGGGAATCGATCCCTGGTTGGTGACATTTCTTCGCTGGTCCACGTGGCAGAGCTTTTCGACGAATTTTTGCTCGGTATCAGCTCCGATGAAGAGATCTGTGAAAAATGGGGCCGGGGGCTATGAAGTAAGCGCGTGGTTCTCGGGACCTTGCGAGATGCTGAGCACCGGGTAGCGGAAACTACCAGGTTTCATTGGGAAGGGCGGGAATCGATTCCCTGGTTGGTGAAATTTCTTCGCTGGTCCACGGCACAGCACTTTTTCGACAAAAAAATGCTCGCTTTCAACTCCGATGAAGAGATCCGTGAAAAATAGGTCCGGGGATCATAGCGTAAGCGCGTGGTTTGTGGGACCTTGCGAGATGCAGAGCACCGGGCGCGGAAAACCTGGTAGTGGGGTTTCATTGGGAAGGGCGGGAATCGACTCCCTGGGTGGTGAAGTAAGTACGTGGTTCGTGGGTCCTTCACAAGATGCAGTGCACCAGGCTATCTGCAGTCCAACCGTGACCACAAGGAAAAGCAAACCAAAACACCGCTACCACCAACCAGGAACACACTGGTAGGTAGCCAAGGGCGAAGGCCCCTTCCCGACCGTAGCATCCGAGGAAGTGCAAACATGGAGGGTGCTACGGTAGCCGTGCACGGGTCTTGGGCGCGTGCCTCGTGCAGGGCGGGTGTTTTGTGATCCGCCGCGAAGTTCTCTCCTGGTGCAGTCCGGAGAGACCGGCGTAGAGAGAGGCGTCGAGTTTCGGCTTCGGTTCAACTTGTATGCAAGACACAGTCAGTGTGGACGGCGTACCGGTGCGGTGCGGCGCACCGGTGCGCTGGTTCGATGCACTGGGTTGTCGTTTTTGGGACTGTTTCTCGCTCGGTCCGGAGTCTCTGAGGGACTACACCACCGGCGCGAGGGTACGCGCACGACGGGATACCCACTTCTGAAGGGAATCGTTTTGCATCACTTGTGCTGGATTCTTCCGTTTGTGTCACCTGGTCACCTGTAATGCGGGCCGCTTCACTGCTCGCCTGCGCGTGGACTGCTCTGCACCCATCATCTTCTCTGCACTACTATAGCCGCTTCTCGAACCGACCGCGCCTTCCCTTTGCTACCTTTGCCTCTGTGGTCCGTCGGCTGCTTCGGCCCGGGCGTCCTGCTATGCCATCTGAATCTCCTCGTCTTAGTAGGTTGCTGGCACTCCGTGCTGCTCGCACCACTTGCGGCGCGGGTACCGCAGTCGGGGCAGTGCCTTAGAACTGTTCGTGCTGCTGGCTTTGCCCAGACTGGGCCAGTGCACTCGCACGCTTCTTAGAACAGCCGAGAAGTCGAGCACACTCCCTACAGTCTTCCGTATTCTAGCCACATTGTATTGAAATGCTTCGGCTATCTGACCACAATGTGGGAAAGTTGTGGGTGCACGGTACTACGCAGAATGGCGACCGTGCCACACTAGATTCGTAGAATTTCGTGGGTCATTGTCGCGGAATCTTGACGAAATTTTGTGGAAAACTGATTTTTTTGCAAAACTTGCACCGGGATGTGGTACTATGCACAGAATCTGAAGAAATCTGATTTTTCTGATTTTTCTGATTTTCTGAAAAATCAGAAAAATCAGATCAGAAAAATCAGCATCAGATCTGATCAGACTCTTCACCACTATGCTTTCACTCGGAGGCAGAACTTAGCATCGCCCGAACTTGGCTTCTCCCGAACTTTGCTTCACCAGAACTTAGCTTCGCCCGAACTTTGCTTTCGTCCGAACTTGGCTTGGCTTCGCCCGAACTTAGCTTCACCCGAACTTTACTGTTATCCGAAACAAACCCCGAAAATCATGTTCGACCGGAAAAGTGGCTCGCCCGGGTTCGAACTCGGGACCTCCAGGCTGGAGTCCAACTCTGAAGCCTTGCGCGGTTCACTCTGCCATCATGGTGTCATTTCCAGGGGGGGAAACTTCCTGACCCTTTACGCTCCGGCCCGGGGTTTCTTGACCCGTGATTTGGCACCGGGTATTTGCATACTTGAGGCCCGGACGGAACTTAGCCTCATGCTTGCTTCGCCGAACTTACCCGCCCCAAAGGGGCCCAATAGAGCTTCACCAGAACTCAGCTTTGCTTCGCCCGAACTTAGCTTCACCAGAACTTTGCTTTGCTTCGCCCGAACTTTGCTTTCACCAGAACTTAGCCTCCCCAGAACTTAGCTTCACCCGAACTTTGCTTTGACTTAGCTTGCCCAGACTTCACCAGAACTTAGCATCGCCCGAACTTTGCTTTGCTTCGCCCGAACTTTGCTTTCACCAGAACTTTGCTTCACCCGAACTTTGCTTTCACCAGAGCTTAGCCTCCCCAGAACTTAGCTTCACCCGAACTGCTTCGCCGAACTTAGCTTCACCAGAACTTTGCATCGCCCGAACTTTGCTTCACCAGAACTTTGCTTCGCAGCTTCGCCCGATCTTTGCTTCGCCAGAACTTAGCATCGCCCAAACTTTGCCTTCACCCGAACTTTGCCTTGCTTCTCCCGAACCCATTTGCCTCACCAGAACTTTGCTTTGCCCAAACTATGCTTTCACCAGAACTTAGCCTCACCAGAACTTAGCTTCACCCGAACTATGCTTTGCTTTGCCCGAACTTTGCTTCACCAGAACTTAGCATCGCTCGAACTTTGCTTTCACCAGAACTTAGCCTTGGCTTCACCCGAACTATGCTTTGCTTCGCCCGAACTTAGCATCGCCCGAACTTCGCTTAGCTTCACCAGAACTTCGCTTCGCCAGAACTTTGCTTTGCTTCGCCCGAACTTAGCTTCGCTCGAACTTTACTGTTTCCCGAACTTCAACTGCTGCCTCTAGTCTCGCTGGGCGCCGGTCTTTACCGGCGCAAATGTACTTGGATTTTGGCGTTCGAAAAAGAGTCAACCTTTTGAAAGACAAACGATTAAAAAGACCAAAGGCCTCACAACACTGGAGGGGGTGCCAGAAGTTCGCGAGTTCGCCGTCGGCGCGTTGTAAGAGACGCGCCGATGGTGGATCTGCGCGGCCGAGGGCCCGCGGCGCGGTACTACGAGCTGGACGTGGACGGGGAAAAGATCCGGGAAAACGGCACCGGCGGCTGGCCCACAGCCGATCGAAACGCTGCCGTTTACCACGATATAGTGCGCGACGAAGACTTGCCGCGCGAGACGCTGTGCCCGGGGCCCCGTGCAGAAGCGACGCGGAGGGCCGTCAGCCGAGAAGAGCTGCGGCGGGTGCACCCGGCCTACCGCCTCGTGTCGCCTGCAGCGGTGTTCTGCGCGTCGAGCGCGGTCGTGGTGTACTTGTGGGCAAAATAATGCCCCGCCGGACGAATGCGTTGGTCGGAAGATCAACGCCCCCCCCCCGCAACAGGTGTCATCCATGCAACGTGCCCTCGCTCGAAGCCGCACACTGACTCGCGAGCGGCACGGTGCCTCAGCCAGGACTCCCGAAACCGATGAAGGGTAAGTGTTGGCGATGCGTTCAAGGCTCCTCAACCATTGCTCCTCCACTGTGTTTTGCGTTTGACCTATTCGGATGAAGCTTCTGCTACGAGACGACTTGCCGGCTGCCTCACTTTTGCGCGTCTTGACCAAGATAGGAATAGGGTTGAGGAGGTGACTCGCGGCAATTCAGATCTGCATCACCTTGCACCGCTGGGGGAGGGCACGGTGTTTTTCGTAACGGCAGAAGAAATAGCAATCCTGGGGACTCTACACTACGAAATGCTGCTGTTCTCATTACGGCAGGGCGATCGTTTGCGGAACAGAACAACAGCAGCAGCAACGCCCCCGGAAGTCGGCGCGAAGGCTAACCGACAGAAACTCCCCTAATACGCAGTAGCTTTAAAAGAACCCATTTTACGAAGGTCACCCGGAGACTCTAGCATCCCGGATTCTTAAAGCGAACGTCAACTCTAGAAAACGTGTCCGCCGAGACATCGAGTCTTTGAGATCGGTGATTTCTCGTTTTTTCTTCGTTTCTTGGCACGCGCCTGCGATAGTTTGATGAAGCGCACACACGGGGCCAATGAACAGGCTTGAGAAGGTTTCAACGTCCGCCGGCTGTGTTGCATAGAACCAAGGACACATCAGGGGGCCTCCTTTTGATCAGCGCTCGCGTTAACGAACGGTAGTCAGTCATATGTTTCCGGAGCGACTTTTCTATCAGCCAGTCGGGATCCTCGTCAAAAAGCATGCAAGACGAACAGTTTAGAAACAATGAAAACCCCACGATTCAAAAACCATGCAGGACGTCATCATCCCCTCAAGAACACCCTACACAGAAAACCCAAAGCGGGGTCTCAAAAGGTCAAAACCCCACAAAGAAGAGGGAGCGCGTGCCCGGCACGCCGTCTCGTTGCAACGTCAAGAAATGCACGAGTAATATTTGCTCCGCCTCATTTTTCCTCCGAAGAGCACATCTGGGTCACGCCACCCCCCGGTCCTCTAAACATCACACATTACGCTTCCTCGAAGCCCGGGTGCTTGTTGTCTCGAGGAGCCGTGAGCTGTTGATCATTTGGTGGTAGACACGTGCGCTGCGGGTGGCTCTGTGAAGTGTGCCTGTCTTTTAAAGCTTCTGGGTGGCTTGGACTTGCTGCCCCCAGCCTTGCGCGGGGTGTGGCCGGGGGGAGGACGCACTGTACTGGACGTGACTTGCCTTGCGGAGAATGCAAAGCAATCGAAAGATGAACGGCGCGGGCGAGGTGCATGACGGCGCCGACGGCAGGAAGCAGCCGCAGTGGGTGCGGGGCCGGAGAGTAAACCAGCGCCCCACTGGCGGCGAGACGTGGCCGAAGGGCGACGTCAGGCGGCATCCCGTGTGGCCGCCTGAGTTCACCCTCCGGGAGGTCCTGGCCATGGTTGAGAAGGCACTGAACCGGCCGCACCCTCGCCTTGACGCCCTCTGCTTTCCTCCACACGAACCACCACCAACCGACGGTGCTCTCCCCGTCCCCTGCCCTCCCGAGTCACCCGACTGCATCCAACCCTACGCGAGCGACGAATCAAGCGACGATTCAAGCGACATTTCCTGGCTACCAGTTTCCCCCGTCCCGTGCAGGGCGGGGAAGAAGAGAAGTGCAAGGAGGCACCGCGAGCGCACGGGCGACAAGCTTGGCGGCAACGCCGAGGCGGAGGCCGAGAGCCCACGGCGGCCGGTGGTCGTCTCGTACGAGAACCAGAGCTGCTTCTGCGGGAACAGCGCGGGCTGCACGTGCCCGGGTGGCGGCACGTTCGAAGACAGGGACGGCCGGTGGGTGCGGAAACAGGACACCGACGAGCAGCTGATCACCAAGTTCCAGCGCAGCCTGCCCTTCGCCCACGTGGCGGCCGAGGTCGTCGACCTGTTCGCGGCGAAGACGGTGCCGTCCATCCGGATTGAAGGCAAAACCCACCCGCAGTGGGAGCCGGACACCACCGCGCAGGCGTGCGGCGACTGTTCGGCCGTGTTCTCGCTGATTGTCCGCCGGCACCACTGCCGGGGCTGCGGCCGCGTGCTGTGCAAGCACTGCTGCCCGGTCCGGACCGAGGGCCCCGAGGGGTGGCACGGCGCGCGCCTCTGCAGAACCTGCCACGCGGCGTTGCGGCAATGGAGCCGCCCTGCCGTCAACAAGGACCCTATCGGCCTCGTGCGGTTCACGTCCAACGGCTGCGTCACCGTCACCGTGCCGCACACCCCTCCCGCCGGCGCCAAAGGCATCACCGGGCGGCCTCGCCTGCCGAGCGGGGACTGCTAGCTCGCAGCTGACCTCCAAGCCAGCGACCAAGTGCGGTGGTATCAAAACAAGCGTGTTCCACACGGTCGTTGCTGGTGCTCTTTGAAACCATTCCACGCTGATGTCACGTTTAACGGGCCAGACGGTTTGTGTTCCACACAACCCTGCCAGCCTTCAACTGTCCGGCAGATTCTGTCAAAAAGTCCCCAACGTCTGTCCTAGCTCCACAAAGAATCCGAGAACCGGAACGAAAGGATTTCGAGCTTCCGCTCGCTGGTGCGAAATCAGCGTAGGCTGACTCCCGAGTTGGCCAGAGCAGACCCGCGGCAGAGTGCAGTAGGTCGCTCGCTGGCCAAGTCCGGAGATCTGCTGCTGAAACGCCGCACTCCTCCTTTGAATGACTGACTACTATCCCGCGGGTGCGGATCGTATGAACACCCGTCCTCACCAACCGGAGGCACAAAAAAGCGGGCGCTCAGGATTAAACTATCCACAATCGATCCACCCGCCTGCAAGGCGTTCCCGAAGAAGAAAAACGAAAGAATTCGGAGGCCCGAAAGTCCAAAAACAAGATTTTGCCCTTCTTTTTGAGTCCGCAGCAGACCGTAGACTAGACTCTCTGGGTTGCCGGATCAGCTCGGCACTAAATGTGGCCAGGCTGCAAACACCGTCAGGTTTGAGGCTGGAATTGCCTGGAATTTTTCTTAGGACCCGCCAACATAAGAGCAAGAACCTGGTTGCCGCGCGTGAAGGCACAATCAATACGGGCCGAAGCTTACCTGATAGGATTCAGTTAGTAGCCAGTAGATAACAGCCTGCACCAGAAATTCAAGTAGCCAATAGACGAAGCACAAGAGAAGTCTCATTGTCATCAGCTAGGCAGCTAACCCGTCGTCGCCTTTGGTAGTCCAGTTGTTCACTTAGTGAACCCCGCGCTTGGCGCGTGTTAGATTGCGGGGTGTCATTGGCAGCCAACACTTCACTGTTGTCAACGTGTTGCGGGCTCGCGCACTCTACGCGCACCGCACCACCTTTTTCGCGTGTGTGCAAGCATCAACAACCACAGGTCGACACTGAAGCCGGAGAATCGGCCTCCATCGCGTTTTGCGCGTTGGACGCACCGCACACTCATCGGTCTCCACCCCCCCCACACCCGGTCGCCCCCTTCCCGTAGTGGAGTGAGTACCGAAAGACGAGAAAAAGAAAAGAAATCGCCGTAAACACAAAAGAACCAAAAAGAGAGGTCGCAAATCCCGAAGCAAGACCGTTCTTCGCGGCATCGTCGGCACGACGCAAACAAAGCGACCCAACTGCGGGCCGATCCGCATCATTGGCGGTCGCTGAATCGTCGATTCGCGCGTAAGGCCGGGCAGTCGGGAACGACGAACTTGGGCCGACCGGCGCCGCGCGCATTCAGCAAGAAAAGGACGGGAAAAAGGGGCGCCAAAACCCCCCGCGCACACCGTCCCGCACGTGAAAGCACCCCACATCCCCCCTTCAAGAAAGATGGGAAACTGCTGCACGGCCGCGGAGCAGTCGCCGCAGAGAACCCCGAAGCGGAAGCCCGGCCAGGCGCGGCGGCAGAACGCCGGTCCCCGCGCCGCCGGCCGGCAGCCGCAGCAGCAGCAGCAGCGGTTCGTGTGCGTCAACGGCACGGCGCCGGTGCTGCTGGTTCCGGGGGAGGCGGAGGTGCTGGCTGCTGTGAGGCATGGCGACGTGCTATGCGGGACCGGCGAGACGCGGGAGCACGAGGGGCAGACGTTCCACGAAGTTTCGGTCGGCAACGCCCACGGCTGGATTACGGTGTCCAATCGCGCGACGAACCAGCCGAGGTTCATCCCGGCCGCCGTGTATACGCCGGCCGACTACCCGCGGCCGCAAATGCTCGAGGTCGAGTCCCTCGACAACCGGTCCGAGCAGAGCCAGCAAGCCGACGACGACCAACAGCAACGCTACGGCGGCCGCCTGCTGGGCGAGAGCGTCCTCGCCGCACTTGCAGACGACGCGAAGCCCACCGCCCCGGGGCAGAGCGTCGTGCTGGAAAACGGCTTGTCGGAATCCGTCGTCCCCGAGTATCAAAGGAGGCGGAGCCGGAACCTCGGCGAAGGCACGATCCGGATGCTCGAAAGGCAGCAGGGCGCCCCGACCGCACCTGCGATGGAAGCCTCGACGCCGGCCGGCCAGCCCTTCAGCCCGGCGAGGCCCGCGGCAAACTGGCGGCACGCCTCCGCGCGGGAGCTGCACCAGAGGCAAGTGCAGAGGAACGAGACTGGCGGCTCGCCTCCGCAGCCGGACCTCGCTTCTCCGTCGCTGGTCGTGCAGGGCAGGGTGACCAACGAGCCGTTTAGCTCGAGTCACCACAACAACCACGACGGGCAGCAGCGGGCGGCGCTTCCTGGTCCATCGACGGAACCGTTCGCGTCGGGTGAGGAGGACTCGAGGGAACGGGAGCCGGCTTTTGAAAGCCACCCCACGGTGCCCGTCTTGCGGCCCCCTCGTCAGCGTGCAGCGCGAGAGCATCCGCCCGCCCTTTTCCTCCCGGATGTGATGGATACCTCGGTGGCGGGTTCTCCGTACGTAAGCCGCGACGAACCGACCTGCTTCGGCTCGAAGACGATGCAAGCGATGGTCGCCGCGAACGGCGTCCCGAACGCGCCGCCCCGCCCCCAGCACGGCCCGGCGTCGTCTTGCGTGTCGACCCGGTCGGCACCCTTCGGCCGGGAGACGATGTCCGTCCTCCGCAACAACGGCGCTTCGCCGGCGGCGCCGCCGATGCCCGGGTCCGCCGCGGCGCCCGCGCACGAAGAAGCCGCGCTGGGCAACAGCGCCTGGACAGTCGCCACGACTGAAGGCGTCGCCGGCGTGTCTCTCCTCACGCCGACGGGGCCGCCGGCCGCGGACAGCGGCAGGCGCCAACCGCCGGACGGCGTCGATAGATTGCACCCGAACCTTTCTCCCTCCGGCAATCCGCCGAGGTCGTTCACCGACGCGACCTACACTCCTACTGTCCCAGCCTCTGCCACACAGAATCAAGGGCTTGGCTCGTATGACGAGGCGTCGAGACAGCATGAGCCACCTCTGTCGACAAGGCTGCCGGGTGCCGATGGCCACTCTCCTTTGGATGCGCTCTACTTCCGGCGCGACTCGCAGAACTCGAATGAGAGCGGGGACCCCGACCGGTTGAGCGGACTCCTGTCCGCGCAAACCACGGCGAACAACATGTTCCAAAGCAGCCACGTGAGCAGCCCGCTCGGGCACAGCACCCTTCCAGCGACTCCGTGGTTGCCCCCTCCCTTCACGACATCCCGCCATCAACAACAAGCACCGGACGCAGTCTCCGCCTTCGAAGCTTCCGCCCACAACCCGCGTGCACCTTGATTCGTCTCGCGCTTGCCCTCGGCAACCATCCCCATCGACGCTGGGATCTCTCAGCGCTTCGTCAGGAAGTCAGTACAAGCACAGCGTCTCACGCGGGCAGAAACCGTGAAACTACAAGCAAAGCTAGGACCTAAACTGTGTCATGTCTGTGGTGCTTCGCAATCACAGTCCAACGGACTGTTTGCCCACATCACACCTCAAAAGGTGGTTCGGGCACACTTGACTTTTGACACGCGCGCTGTGAGGTGCACGGTTCGTTGGTCAGGGGGACCGCTGTCTAGCCCCTTCGGAAGCTCTCTGCTCCGTCTCACGATCACAGTGCGCTTTTTGTCGCTTACGGTGCTCAAGCCCATGTGAGAGAAGTAGCCTTGGCGCATGCGGAAATTGCACAGCAACACGCCGAGCAATTGTGACCACCCCCCGACTATTCTTATTTGAATCATGCATGTGTCCTGACGGAACATTTTCGGAACAGCGGTTGCGCATGACACGACGCCCACTAAAAGAGTGCTCATGCAGCGTTTCACGCGCGTTTCACTACCATGTCTTGAAAGGTACGGACCTTTCGCGAGAAACAGCGAATAATAAGCGAACAATAATTTATGCGCCCCTCTTTCGGGCAACCCCCCCCCTTTTCAACATTTCTTATCATCTGTTTTGTCGAGAGCTGCGACTTAATTGTTCCTCGTCTTCCCGGGAGTAGAAGTCGCACCCTTTTCCAACTTCGCGGGAGAAAATGACTTGTATACGACGAACAAACTGGCGCCTGTTTCCCCACAGAGTCCATCGGTGACATTCAAGATGCCACTGGGATTACACCAGCGTGCAGTCGTAAACTGTCCGTCCTGCCGGCGGATGGGAGAGCTCAAAGCAGTGGATATTTCTGCAAAGCTTTTTCACTCTAAAAGTAAGTTGGCGACAACGAATAAGTAAAAGCACCCTCTCACTTTTCTCAACCCCCTCAACCCCCCTCCATACCCAAGCCTCTCCGGTCAACCGGAGACTTTAAAATACCGACCTTTTAATCCACAAATAACGCTAAAAAGAACAAACCAATGCTGCAGCAATCCTTCCTACAGTTTTTCTTCAGGATCCGTCAAGCACGAGATTCGTGCATGTAAACTTGCGAGAGAACGACGAAGGGTGAAAAATGGAAATGCGGATGCATTTCTCACCGAACCTGCCACACAGGCGTCAGCCCACTTCCAACCCACACAACTATTTGAGAAATTTGAATGCCGGGAGTTTGGATGCCGCTGCTGGGGACATGTATGAGAGCAAGAACCATGCAGAGGGCAGGGTAATTCGCAAGATTGCAAGTACGGTGGTACCAAACATAAGAAAAAACTCAAGCATACCACAAGCGGGAAGAGCCCGGTTTTACTGCGGCACGAGTTACCACCCCGCAAAGATCCGCAAATCAATCCGGAAGCCACCGGAAGAAACAATCCCCTCAGCACCGCTGTTAAGAATACAATTCAAGAAAAGCCGCCCCAAATTGCAACATTGGAACGTTGGCCTCTCCTACCGCGTGGCCAGGAGGCCCGTGAGACATTGTGCGGTCACGCCGTTCGCCGCACACAACGACCGCTTAGTCACGAAACCAACACAAACCTCAAGTCTGCCAAAAAAGCGCAGACGGCGATGATTGAATCGTGCCTCTTTCTTCGTCCCCATCGAACCCTTTCCGACCTTCACCCCAAGCCTAAGCCTCAAAATACTTGATGCTAGCTGCAACTGACGATACTCAACTCGTGTACTACTAGCTCTATGCCTTCGCCATGTGCTGGCTACAACACCGAAAGTCGACGTCACACCGCAACTACAGGTACCCGGAACCCCCAATTTGTGCCTGGTTCACCAGCCATATGCTCTGCCGGTGAATAGTCTGCCTCGGGAGCACTCCTTATTCCTTATTCCACCTCCCCATCCTCGCTGAACGAAATTGTGTCGGCTTGAGCTAATTTTGTTTTCGGTCCATCACCCCCGCCCCTAGCCTCAGCTTGACGGAACTCGGCGGCATACCCTTTTCGGATCGCAGTCGGAGCAGCGGTTTTCTGCAGAACTTGCCGAACTAAATGTCTGCTTCGAAATTGTGTCGTTTTAACCCTTTTGGACACAGGCTTCTGCGATCGTCTTTTGGTAGACTGCAAGGGGGTTTCAGGCCAGGACAAGACAACCACCCGGCGCACGATTACTCAGTCCTCGTTCCTGCTGCCCCGTGCTGTGGTCGCAAAGCTCAATGCCCGACTGAAAGTCCTGTACCGCGGCTCCTTGCGTTTTGCTGCGTTCCGATTCGACAGACACATGCCGACCTGAGGAGTCCTCGCGACCCCCTCCCCTCTCTGCGTTTGTAAGCACAGTCCTTGCTGCTCCCCGACGCCGCTCCAGCGGTGCTGCTTTCCACTTCAAACAAACATTCTGGCTCTGTCGTTCGTTCGCCTTCCCCCTCCTGCCTTCATTTTGGTGTGAGCATACCATTCCAAACACGTTGTTGCATCCCTTCGTCCTTTTTTTTTCCCTTCTCGGTACATCCTCTCTCACTTCACTCCCAAGGGAATAATCTCTCGTGGTAAAAAACGTGGAGTCTCCGGGCGAAATTGCTCTAAAAACTGAACGATTGCCGCTCTTGGACGACGCTTCGAGCGAGAACGACGAGGAAGCCGCCCGTGCAGAGGAATGCTGGGTCGCGCTGTGACAGCAAATCGGGTGGGTTCGTACTTAAACACAAATGGTCCCTCTGCGGTGCGCTTTCGCGGCTATCACGGATCGTGGACTCTGCATATTTAGTCAAGTCTCTGGCTGCCACGGGTTTGCGCACCCGTGCTTTCTCCGACGAGTCAAATGTGCGGTCTACCAGCAAGCGCTTTCATCCCGAAAAGAGATTGGTGCCCCATCGCCGCCCCAAGGTGCACAGGTCTCGATAACTCGCCGCCAAGTGTCTTGAGCAGGAATCACACACGATCATCCGGGGAGTGAGAATTCCATTTCTAGTCGTTCGAAATCATTGATTTTCTTCTTCTGCTCTCGGAAAAGGTCAGCGCGATAGCGATGAGCATGAGAGCCGCAAGGGGGTGGGGGAGGGACTGGTATGGTGCCACTACCACACCCCATCGACTTGCTTTGATGTGTTTCCTCTCCCTCGCTCTCGTGGGGGCGTTTAGTGCATGACTGATGCCCACATCCGGCGGGGTGTTGACCGTTGGTCTTTCGGTGAGCCTACAGGGCGACCGAACCGCTGAGCTGGCATTAACGGTAAAAAACTATCGGGGAACATTCTATCAGAGATGTAGCTTCATATACCTGATGGTACATTTCAAAAGAATACCTGCCTTTGTCGCCAGCAGCGGATGGCAGTGCACTGGGTGGTGGTGCAGTCGAAGCAAGAGACAGACTCATGCTGTCTTTCGGGGATATTCCCCTTCGAATCTTCCGCACAAAGTGCCATAAGCCCTGACGTGCGAAGCACAACATTCGGCACGCTTTTTTCCGCTGCAGTCGGGGGTCCAAACTAGTTCCCAGAAGAAACGACAAGAGAAATCAATAAATAGGACAAAGTTCCTTATCCGGAGCCGAACTTTTGGAATAAACCTTTGTATGGGCTCCCTAGTTTCTGAAAGGGCCTTTGTATGGACAGCAGTGTTACGCAAAATACCCTTGTATGGACACCAGGTTTTGCAAAATACCCTTGTATGGACAGAAGATTCTGAATAAGTACCCTTGTATGGACACACACAGTCTCAGAAGGGACCTTGTATGGACAGACTTTTTTGGTACCTTATATGGACGGTGTCACCACTTCAGATCTCTGCATCCGGGTTGCGGAATGTTCACGCATTCCCTTTCGGCAATCCTGCACGGCAGATGTTCAAAAATACCTTGTATGGAGAACCTACTCTTATATGGACGCCGTACTTTCAAAAAAGTCCCTTCTATGGACGACAAACTTTCGAAAAGTCCCTTGTATGGACGGTGTACTTTCGTACAGACCAGACAATCCCTTTGGAATATGAAGGAAAACCTTTTGGCCAAGGGTTCACATTTTCCAAAAAAAAACAGAATTTCTGCCGACTCTTCAGATTTTTGCCATTTTTGTGTCTAACAAATGCAATTTGTCAAGCACAAAAACAGATCCATGGCAGCGTACTATCCTCACTCCCGTTATATGAACAAAACAGGTTTGAAGGAAGTGCGCAGAAACAAACGTAAGTTCACTACACAGACTTTTTTTGAGAACAACAGTACTGCAAAGGAAGCAATTGCAGTTTCATCGGTTCCGCATGCCTGTTGCTCTTCGACCAATCAACACTCCGTGAGACGGTGACAGGTAAAGAATGGGATCAGGGGTCAGGGAAAAGCGGGATGACTGGGAAAATGTGCTGCTGGTTGCTTGTTGTGTGAGTGCTTTTGTCCGATGAGGATGGAGATGATGCTGCACTCTGCGAACGCGGGAAATCTTGCCGTGCCAGTCAGTTTGATTCATCCGTGCCACTATGCCACAAGGTTATATATCTGATGCGAGCCCTACCATAGGTTTTGTTGAGCGTCCTCGGCGTTCATGCTTTGAGCAACTCCTGCAGGTGGTTCCTTGCAACTAGCCGAAAAAACTTTGTCTCATGACATCGTATGTGGCTACCCGCGGTGGAAACGAACCAGGAGGAAGCAACCCTGTAGTGGTCTGCGTGTTCAAAGCTCTGACGATCTATAATCAGTGGACCAAGTTAGGCAGACTGGAGAAAGACAAAGCACTTGCGCTGCAGCAATCTTTGGTGGCAGGGAACCTGTGATAAACCAAATGCCAAACTCGGACTCAAATATTGGACCCAAATTTTGGACCCATATTTTGGACCCAAATATTGGACCCAAATTTTGGACCCAAATTATGGAGCAGGTGTCCATACAAGGGACCTTTTCAAAAACAGGTGTCCATACAAGGGAATTTTGAAAGTTTGCTGTCCATACAAGGGACTTTACCCCAATAAATAACTACATGCAGCTCTCATCATTCATCGTCTTCATTTTTGCTTTTTGCGGGCAGTCGCGATTGACCGAGTGGCGAGCCCTTTTCGTTTCTTAATAGTACACCTGTCTGACGGGAAACATTTCCGGAACAACGGTTGCGCATGAAAGAAAACGAAGCCAACGGAAAAGTGCTAATACAGGAAACCCCTGAGAGAGGTTTATACCCTGTATACGCGAAGAACAAGAAACCTTTGCCTCATCATTGTCATCACATTTGGCCTGTCGATACTGATCGTCCGTTGCTTCGTTTCTCAGTGCAAGCCGACTCTGGAATGTTCTTAAAAACGACGAACGGTAATATTATCAAGCAACCACGCGACCCGCCACGCGTCCGGACAAGGCACTGTGGTGGGCGCTGCCTAAACATTAAATGAAGTCTCCCCCCCTCCGCTCTATCCCCCATCGGACGGTGCACTATTTAGTGCAACAAGCGCGCTCTTCTCGGTGTGAGAGAGTGACGACCGGCAGCGTACTGTTGCCCGGCAACGCCTCGACTACGATCGTTTCACACGCAGTTTGAGTACATTGCGCCATGAAGGACCACCAACAGCTGTGTAGGGGCGAGAAGTCACCGCTTGACCCGCCACGACGGCGCGAAGCCATCGATCTGGCTTGTGCAACCATATGTGTAAGGAGTACGTGGAAGCGCTTTCATCCGATTAAGAGATCACTTGTCAAGCACCATCACCGCCGTCCTTAGAGTACAGGCGTGAGCGCGTTTGCCCCAGGCGAGCGCGGAGGTACGCCGACATCCGCCCTGAGCTTTGGATTTGCGAGCTTTAAGGGTGGCAGCAGGACCTTTTTGCTGTCGGTGCGCGGAATAGCCGCGACACCAGGAAGCGTTGCCGGACGGGCTCCCGACCGAGATGAGTCTTTCCGACAATCCTCGCGAGGGAGCAATCTTCTCGCGGGTGCACGCGTATGCAATCATGGATCCCTAGAATGTTTTCTCGAGGCTGACGAGAGAGAGAGAGAGAGTTAGAATAGAGATCTATTTGGTAGGTGCGAGATCAGGCAAGCCTTGTGCGCTAGCTGCGTTTCACGGTTAATCGAATAATGAGGGTTATCCCAAGTTAGCGCTTTCATTAGAGGGAGAGACAGCGTGCATTGTGCGAAACAACGCACTCACACACGAGTTCGGGCGACACCTGATCCCTAGTTACACCTAAGCCCTATTAAAGAGGTTACTGACACGAGCTGTGTTCGACCGGCATCACCAACCACACTTCCACCACACGGGTTGTCTGGCCACGCTACTCTCTTTCTCTCTCCCTCTCTCTCTGCACTTCGGGCTTATCTGCAGCGGCCGCGTTGATGCCCTCAGAGTTTGCCGCACTCGCTGTGCTTGCTAGACCGGAGGGGTGTTGCTGGTTCCTCCTGTGTTCTTTGTGTATCTCATACTTGAACAACAGGTCTCTTTCTCTTCCTGCTGAAGGGCCTTTCTGTTTCTATTTTACAAGACGAGGTCTCCTCTAGATGCGTTCTTTCGAGTTTCCGCTTCCTTTTTCTTCTCGAACAGGTACCTGCTTGGTAGCAGTGCCAAACAGCAACCGGCATCGCACGGTAGGTCAGTTAGCGCGCTGCTGGCTGTGGTGCAGGTGTTGAGTGCGGTGGCGGACGCGTTTTCCCGGCTTGCTTCCTCCAGGGCAGCAATAGTGTGTCTCGATACGGGCGAGTTTCGACCGGAGGTGGTCGTCGGCATGGACGCAGGCGGCTCGGCAGTGAGCCCAACTAGCAGCAAGCAAGGGCCCCACAGGATGCGAGGCATCTGTTATCTGGTAGTGGTGGACTTCCACGCGAAGAGTTGAAGCACTTCGCAACGAACCACCCATCGGAAAAAAAGGAGATCCGGGGCCCTCCGCCGGGGGGGAGGGAAAAACTTGAAAAAACGGGTCTCTGCCCCCAGAACACGCGCCGGCGCCGCATGGCGGGGCAGCTGTGGAAGCGGGTCGTAGCGGCACTGGGCGGAATGCAGGCGCTGGGCGTGCTGGCGGCCGACGTGACGCTCGACATGCCTCCTCTCGAGGGCAGCAGCAGAGTGTCCCGGTACGGTACTGGCGCGACGCTGTTCGAGTGGTGGCCGGCCGGTGTCGACGCGTGCGATTCGGCCGCGAATCTGCCGGCGGCAGGCATGTGGCACCCAGGTGTGAGGGGCGTCGTGTACTTCGCAGCGCTAGCGTATTGCTGCTTCGGGTGCGCGCTGCTGATGGACGTCCTCATGGGCAGTGTCGAACGCATCGTGTCCCGGTCGGCCGAGCAGGCGCCTCACCTGCGCCGGCCGTCGACACCGCTTCAAAAGCCGCCCCCTGCGAGGAGTCCGTTCCGCCTAGTTCCAGCTCTCGCGCTGGTTGCCGTGTCGAGTTGCCTGCCGAGCATCCTCCTGTCGTGGATTGACACCTACCGCGCCATGCGCGGAGACCCCGGCGCGGGGAGGCTGGGCGGACCCGTCGTCGTCGGGAGTTCGGGGTTCAGCTTTCTGATGACGACCGGTGTTCTCTTGCGGTCGGTGGACAGCGTCAAGCACCTCTCCCCTTCGAGCTTGCATGGCGCGGGCACCGTCGCGTGGGCTGTGGGGCTGGTGTGGTGCGGGTGCGCCCTGGGATGGTGGACGGACGGGGTTGTCACCGTGTGGGAAGGTTCGGTGCTCGCAGGGGGGTTTCCGTTGTCGGTGGTTTGCGGCATCGCGGCTTGCTGGTGGCGGCGGGAGGGAGAAGGGGACCCGCAGTTCGTGTCGGCTTTCGCGTCGGCGGAGCAGATCGGGTCCGCGTGCTCCTTCGCCCCCCCGGCGAACAACGCGCTGCGGCAGGCCGCGGAGCTGTGGACGCAGTACTGCAGCGTCGCCTGCCGCGCGGAACCCCCCGCCAGAAGCGACGTGCTGCGGTTCCTGCGCAAGACGCAGCAGTGCCTCAAGACGCGGGCCTCGGTCGCACTCTGCCGGCCGCCCGGGAAACACTTCCCCGGGGCTCTCCCCCACAGTTTCTCGCTCCCGCCCGACATACAAAGCGTGTCCGGAAGTGCCGGGTCCGGGTCGAGTGCAACAGGGTCGTGTGGAAGCATCGCGAGCGGGGCCATCCCGAAGCTGACGACCACGTCTCCGCAGGACAACCCGGCCAATCCGCTGGCGCCGCCACGGCGCGGGGGCAGCCGGGCGCCGCGTGACAAGGAGAAGGAGCGCGACGCGTTCGCGCCGGGGCTCCGCACCTTCAGCAACGCCCTCACCTCCCACAGCAACAGCAACAGCAACGGCTCCGTCGAGTCGCTCGGGTGCCTCGGGTACTCGTCGTCCAGCTCCCTGCACGCGGTCCTCCACGAAGACCTGAAGTCCTCGTCCGTCCGCACGTGCCTGCACGCCGACAACAGCCTCCACTCATACCATGCCTCGGCGTGCCCGTCGATGGATGGCCTGCAAGGTTCCAACGACGCAGGCAGCGGGAAGCAGGCGGCCGTCGGCGGCAAGCGGGGCCAGCCGCCCTGCCGCCGGCAGTCGTCCCGCAAGCCGCAAACGCCGCAGCTCGTCTCGGACGCCGTCGCCCAACGTGACAGCGGCGGCGACGGCCCGAAAGAGCCGGCTCCCGCCGGCCCCGCCGAGGAACTGCCCGGGCCCCCCGGCAGCGGGTGCACGGCGCCAGCCAAGCCCGGCGTTTGCCCCGCCTCGCCCGCGCAGGGGGGCGGTGTAGCGGCGAAGGCGGTGCTGGAGTGGGTGTCGCCGACGTTCCAGTCGAACCCCGGGGCGGGCACCGTGGTCGCCGTCTTGGTCCGCCACGGCAACACCGCGACGGCCGTCAAAGCCGGGTATCGCACCATGAGCGGGAGTGCCGCCGCTGGCATCGATTTCTCGCCGTCCGAAGGTTTTGTCCATTTCGAGAAACACGCCACCCGGGCAGTCGTCAGCTTCGATATCCTCAACAACAAGAAGAACACGGTACCAGCCACTGTTTCTTGTGTTAGCAATGCATTGTTGGTACAAAAAATTAGTAGTTGGCAGCGTACTGCATGAAACTTACCAAAGCAGGTGAGTTCCGCTGGTGCGCGCAAACAAATTTTCTTATTAACAATTAGTGGGTAACCTCGTTTCACTTTGCGTATCCTGTGCTGCCACAAAAGCTGCTGCCAGTAGATCTTCATTTTTTGTTGTAGCCATCCCAAATCCACAGTTCTTCTCCGTCGCCTTGGTTTCAGCGATAGGAGGCGCATCTCTAGGGCGAGTCGCGGTGGCAGTGGTATGGCTCAAAAAAAAGAACGCTGACAATCAAGGGCAGTTACCACACCCACGGCGCCGTGTGTGATAAAGACCACCTGAGGCGGCTACTGCCCACCAGTGACTTCGAAGCATCGATTCATACAACATGGAGCAGTCTGGTCAGGTGGGGGAATCGAAAAGCCAGTTGTTGCGCCCATGTTCATCTCTAGCTGTACAAGGCACCGGAACTCGGCCACCAACATCAATTGGACGCCCCTCTTGTTTCCAAAGCGCTGCACAGGTCGTGTGCTGCGCCTTTGTGCAGACATGTGCCCTCAAACCATCTTTCGCAACTCGCAGGTGAAGATTTACGTTTCGTCAGTGCCAAAGCTCAGCTTCAGCTACAGGTGCCCGCCGGAGGGCCAGATCATGAAGCTTGCTGGCCACACGATGACGTTGGAAATTCCGGAGAACTGCGGGCTTGTCCAGCTGGAGGTGGCTCGATCTGGTAGGCTGGACAGCCTGTGCAAGTTCGTGGTGAGTACAGTACCGGTGGACGCGGTGCCAGGTGTCGACTTCGTGCCGTTCGCGCGTGAAATGACGATGCTTCGCGGGCAGCAGCACGTCACCGTCCCTGTCATGATCAAGAACACGTTCAGCTTCAGGAAGCGAAAGACCTTCCGCGTCGACCTGTCGAGCTTTATTTTCGCCGAAATGGCGGCGCCCTGCAGCTGCGAGGCAGTCATTGTCCAATGCCCGGAAGCCGCCTACTTCCTGACAGCCCTCTCCGCCATCTGCTCCGAAGACCCGTCTGCGGAAGAGCACACGTGGGCGCAGCAGCTGCGGGCCGCGTTCGAAATAGAAGGGTACGGTGCTGCCGCCTCGGTTCTCCACTTTGCCACCTTCTTTTGGAAGGTCGCCTGCGCGTCCGTACCACCGACACAACACTGCGGCGGCTGGGCTGCTTTTGCCGTAGCTTTTGTGCTATTAGGTAAGTTATTTTCACACCACTACTCCGCAACGCCCAAGTAGAAAGAAACGATCAACGTAAGGAAACGAACCAAATTGAAAAGCGTCAAGTCCTTGACACAGGTTCGTCCCCGAGTCGCAGGGTAGTTCTTACCCCCTTTGGACTTGATGCTAGCACTGGGAATTTTTAAGTACATGGACCACATGGATAGCATCAAACGCACATGAGAGGCAAGATTCTGCCTTACATCTGAACTCTGATCTATGAAGTGGACAAACTCGACGAAAAGACCGAGTTCAACACTGGGCTGCTAATCTCCAGTAAACAGTCCTCCCCTCCGACAGGTGCTGTTTCAGTCGCGATCTCAGAGTTGTTGATACTGTTCAGCTGCGTAACAGGGTTGCATGTGCCGGTGACCGCTGTTGTGTTTGCAGCCGCTGGCACCGTGCTACCGGATACGCGTGCTGCAAGCATCGTCGGACAAGAAGAAGGCGGAGCTGACGCTGCGCTGGGCACGATAGCCGAGGCGAATTGCGCCGGCCTCTTCATGGGCCTCGGCGTGCCGTGGCTGGCGGCTGCGGCGTACAAAACGATAGAAGGCGAGCCTTTCATTATTGGGGGAGCGCACGACCTGGCGTACTCCATCGTGGTCCTGCTCTACTGCATCGTCGTTGGCAACGCGCTTCTGGCAGCCAATCGCTTCGTTCACGGCGGTGAGCTTGGTGGGCCGCGGCGGAAGGCTCTGGCTGCCTGCTTCTTCGCGCTGTGGGCAACCTTTGTCGTTTTGACTTCCCTCAAGGTACCTCGCCTTCTTTTCCTCACGTTAAAGCGCTCATTCAACACTGAAAGTTCAACAATGTTGGGTGTTTCCAAGTTTCTTTTGCCAACGACGCGACCTGTTTTGCAGGAAACGCGAAGCACTTGCGGAGACCGCCCGTTGCAAGTCATATGGTGTGGTACTCATCAGGATGCCACAGGAGGATCTCTGCTGCAGCCGACCCAGAGCACAAGTAAGTTTGAGTTTCAGTGCTGGCGCAATTGTGCAACAAGGAGATCCATTTGCTCCACCGGCTGCCCCTTCGAGCATCTTCTGAGCACATTTACCACATGTTTAAGTGGTAGTATACTTCGGTAGTGTTCCGCCTGTTCTCGGCATGCCAGAGTGCAAAGAGTCCGGACCCACGGGTTTCCAAAAATGTCCTCGCGAATGCTAGCAGGAGTGAGAGTCTGTGGCTATACGTGCTGTTAGTGTGCCGGTAAGTGGGTTTTCGGAGGCTTGCCATATTCTATATATCAGTATAATTCGTTGTCATTTACCCCCCCCCTAGACTTTACCCCCCCCCCCCCCCCCCGGGCATCCGGAAGCAGCTGCATTACATGTTCGGACTCGATGAGGACACCCTACGGGCATACGACGTGAACCCGTGGATGAAGAGCCGCGTTTACAGAGTTCGTACCTGGGTGCGAATGTTCATGGTTGAGCACCTGCAGCACCCGAAGGTAGCAATCCTGGACGAGCTGCTCACGGCGAGGCTCAGTGAGATCAACCATCTTGCGAAGAAGAAAAAGAGTGCAGCACGAACGCCTTGGTTCTGCATACGGCAGGTGAGCAAGATGATGGATGAAAGGAAGCTAGCCGCCGTTTTCCGTCACGATACCGAACTCCGTGAAATGCTCGCGGACTCAACGGACTTCGTGAACACGAGGGTTTCCACGTCGCTTAATCCTCCCCTCGGGGTCCTTCTGTCAAACTTTACGGATGTTTCGCGACAAACAACTGCTGCCCCGGCCCCTCCCCCTGGTGAATGCCCTTGCCAACGCTACCTTCTAGACGGATACCACATCCAAGGGCATGCGTGCGGGCAGGCACACCTCCTCAAAACGTCGAGCGAGCTAATTTCGCTTTTTGACAAGGGTCGCAAGTTCCGACCGGACGGTGGGGAAGAAGCCGTTTGCAGGGAGGTCGACAAAGCTGTGACCCAGTTCGTTGAGGAGCAATTCAAGGACGCCCCTCCGCACTTCGCAAGGATGCTACGGAGGAAGATACTAGCCACGGTTGACCTCTCCCGGGTGGGAGCCGATCCGGAGCTGACGGCTGGAGCGCGTAAAAAACTGTTGGAGTTGCAGGAACATCTCGTGATCCTGCCCGTGGACAAGAGCTCGCATGATTTCGGCTTCGTGTGTAAAAGATTTTACAACCAGGACTTACACGCGAAGGTCAATCACAGTACGAACTACTCCCCGAGCGAAGAGACGCCTCAACAAGTCATTGCGAGGCACAAGGCCTACCTCGGACGGGAAGGATTACACTCATCGAACGTCCTCCCATACCTATATGGCACCCTGAAGCTGCACAAGGAAGTGACGTCCATGCGGTACATCGCTGGGGTTTCGCGGAAGAACTGTGTCGACTCCGACTCCGAGGCGGCCGATGCTGGACGGGACGCCCGCCCTAAGACCACGTTCTCGTCTACGACGGACGCGCAACTGGACCTGACCGGCTTGCTGAAGGCGATCATGAGCATCCTCCGGCGGGAAGACGACATTCGGTTCAACGCGACTGGGTACCGGTACTTCTGGATCACGGAGTCGAGCGACGACACGGCCTTCTTCCTGAAGACACACGCGGACGAACTCGCGCAGCTGGACGCTGGTACATTTGACTTCACAACGATGTATGACCAGCTGGAGCTTGAGGAGCTTCTTAATGCGGTTGCGGACACGATTAATGAGGCCTTCGCGGCGGAGGCTGCACGTTTGAACGTGGACGCGGGAAGACTCGTATTAGTACGTCCGAAGAGCCAACACGGGCCGACTCGTAAGAAGCGCTGTTTCGCCTTTAAGGTAAACACGGAGGTACGGTCACATGAAGCAGCGTATTCGGCGCAGGAGCTCAAGACCCTCTTGTCTTTCTGCCTGGTGAATACCTATGTTCTGGTCAATAGGGTTCTCATGAGGCAGACGCTAGGCATCCCAATGGGTGCGAACGCTTCCCCGGACATCGCCAACCTCTTTTGCTATGCGAAAGAGCGAAAATACATGATGCGACTCTTGGAAGACGGGGACACGCAACGTGCGGCATTGCTTAGCCTGACACGCCGCTTCATTGACGATCTGTTGTGTTTCGGCACAAAACCCCCACCGGAATCTGTGTACAACATGAGGTACAAACAGACAAACGCCAAGGTTGGGGACGCCACTTTCCTTGGTATTCGGATTCGACATGAAGTCTCCGAGATGTCCGGGAGGAGATACATGCGCCTGTCAGTCCTCGACAAAGCGAAGGCATACCGATACCAGCCCTTGGCGTACACATCCGTGCTCTCCACGGCTCCATCGAACTTTGGGTCGAGTATCCTCATCGGAGCGCTTGTGCGTAACGGCAGGATTGCGAACAACCTCCATGACTTTAAGACCGAGATGAACAACACGGTGCTGAAGCTCATGAGACGGGGGTACCGCAAGAGTGTCTTAAAAAGTGGGTTTCGTAAATGGTTACTAGACACGTACCCAGAAGCGAAGTTCGGTGATCACTGCGAGAAGATCCGTGCGCACTTCGTGTGGCTCGTACATGAAGTGGAACGCATTCTGCAGATGCCCGACTTGGAGTCCATCGACCAAGCGGTCGAGAGGCTGCTCGCTGAGAAGGCCTTCGTGAGATACAGGGACCGTCCTCGACCTGGCACACGAACGGAACGAGATACGCCCGATCGGCCTTCCACTGCGGCTCCGAAGCAGCGTCGTGATCTTGTGCCCCAGGATGGGACGACTAAAGGAAAGCGCAAGCGCAGAGACGATGAGGCTGCTCAGCCTGGACCGAAACGGCGCTGCGACGTGTCCCATGCAGTGCCTGACATGCTGGAATCATCACCCGCTGTCGGCCGCCAAGCTGTCATTTGTATCCAACGGCCCTCCCGCATGTTCGACCCGTCACCGTTTGAACCTGCCGGCCTCCCGAACCTTGGGAATACTTGTTTTCTCAATGCGGTACTGCAGCTCTTGTTGCGTGTGGAACCGATCGAGAACATGTATTACAGTCTTGCGCAGAATCCTCTGAATTTCCGGGGGTTCCTGAAGGAGTTCTTGACGTACTTCGTCCTACTGGTAAGCTCGCGCTCGGGGAGGAGCCAGCTCAGCCAAGACAGCCGAAGGATAGGGGCTGAAACAATCCTCGCCATGCTCCCAATGTTCTGCGATGCGCGACAGCACGACGCGCACGAGGCTTTGGTTGCAATTCTGGATAGGACAGACAGCTCCCTAGGGCCGGACGAGACGACGGAGGCTTGTCCGGATTGGCGGCTTTTCCAGACGTGCCTGGAAAACACGATGACGACAACAACACGATGTATCGCCTGTGGCGCCACATCCACCCGTCATCAACTGGTACGGTGTCTTCAAGTCCCTCGTGGAAGGCCGGTGGAGGACGCATTCTGTGTTCGTGGAATTATGAATCCGGAGAGGAGGTGTGACTGCGGAGCTGCTGGATCCGTTGTGGAGACCATGAACGTGCATGTGGCGTCCGAGTGCCTGCTGTTGCAGTTCGGCATTTACGCAAGCGATGGTGCGAGACTACGGAATGACGCTTCCCTACCGCTCCTCCTGCGACTGCCGGACGGCACACTACGCCTTTCCGCGGTGGTTGTACACACGGGACAAAATACGACAAGCGGCCATTTTGTCACATACGTCTTGCAAGGGATGCAATGGACGCTTTTCGATGACGAACGAGTCTTGCACGTCGACAACGTTCCTTGGACTGACATATACCTCGCCGCATACGTACGAATCCCCAATGCGTCCCACGAGGTGGTCGAACGCTTGCCATCACCTACTATGATGGCAACAACAGTCCCACTGCAGGTCCCGCTGATACCTTCTAGTCCGCCCTGTACCGACGCGAATCTGGCATCTTGCCAACCCATGCCCTCCGACGCTGCTTTGGCAGCACACGACCAGCCACCTGAACAGCCCAAGGACCCCCCGGAACTGCGCTGCAAGCGCTGCTTCACCGACCGCACCAAGGACGGTCGATTGTTCCGGGGCCTCAGAGGCCTGCATGTGCACGAACGTCTCTGCACGTACGTCAACTTCGGGGAGTGATGTATGCCCTGCGGAACAGCCGGAATCTCGGCCTAGCGGGGCTGAGTTCAGGTACGGTGCCCACTGTAAATAAGAGGACGCATTGCTGAAGTGCTGCGTCGGCGACGTTTGCTTTTCGTGCCGCGTCTGATGACGACCTGCCGACTTGCGTTTAATGTACTGGAGGTTCGTTAAAGACCGCCTGGCCGTGTGCTAGGCGTAGTTTAAGGTTGTACTGATCTACAAACAACCACTTACGAGCTTGTCAACCCCACCGATTTTCTATCTTCTTTCCCCCTCCCCCTTTTCGACGTTGCTGTTGACTAACGGTTAGGTCGGACCCTTCCCCGGTGAACATCCCATGAAAGTAACAGTGTTGACTTAGACCGATACGGGCTACATGGCAACCCCTGCTCAACATGTATGCACGTGGGGGGCCCAGGGCCACATTCATTGCGAATGTGTTCGTGGTGTCGGTCGCAGAAGTCTTTTGTTTTGGCTAGCCAAAGAGAGAAAAAGAGCGAAAGAGTACGTACAGTAGTGAGTAGAGAAGAGAACGAGTGTAAAAGAAAGGAGGTAGCACGGACTACCAGGCCAGCGGAGACCACCGCAAAAAGAAATTTTCTTTCCCCTACTTCATCCCACAAAACCATCACCAACAACAACGACCCCCCCCCCCCCCCCCCCCAGGGGTGGCCCTAAGCGGCCGTTGCAGTCGTTGGCACCTCTGACCTGACCCCCCCCCCCCCCTAGGGCTAAGTTGGATGGAAACGCCGTTTCTTTTAGTTTTTTCGAAATATGGAAACGGAAACGGAAACGTTTCCGTTTCTTTTAAAAGAAACGCCGGAAGGCTCCTGCAGAGGGGAGAAGGGGAACTTCCCTGCACTGGCAGGTCACCATAATGCTCCTATGGCACTGCAGTATCCACCAGTTTGTAGCCTACCCTCATTCCGCTCTTCTTCCGCTCTACTTTTTCCACTTCTTCTATCTTCGAGACATTCCTTTTTTCACCCGTGGATCGTTGCTGACCATTTAAAGTCCTGGCATTCTTGAAGCCCATGCAGCCAGGCATGACGCATAGGATGATGCCACGGGCAAATGAGGTCGTGATGAAGCGAACACCACACACGATAAATATACTTAAAATAGTTGGGATGAACCCACTATAGGCAACACTCAAAATGGCTGTGATGAAGCATTCGCCGCATACAGGCAAATAGCACCATAGTAGTCGTGATGGCGCGTACCCGCGCACGGGCATCGCACTAAAAATGAAGACACAGGCAAATGAGATCTGAAATTGTCATGATGAAGCGTTCACCATACGCGGACAACTAGCACGCATGATAGTCGTGATGTCGCGTTCACCACCCAGCATATGACTTTAAATGACTCAGTGAAGTGCAAACGACATTCAAAGTTGTCGAGATGAAACAAGTCAAAATCAAAAGTAAAGTCGCATTCTTGACAAAATGCAGGCATCGAGATTAAGGACAATAAAAAAATATGGTCGGAAAGCGTTTCGCTACCGAGAGTGTGTGGGAGTCGGTGGAGATAACTACCGTGCAAGGGAAAAGTAAGCAGGTCAAATGCCTCTTCTGCGAACAAAACTTCACGGTTGCTTCTACCAGCCGCCTTGTCGCTCACCTTCTCCAGCAGCCCGGGCAGGGTGTGGCGATCTGTGCGCCGAAGGAAGACAAGAAGAACGCTCACAAAGCCCTTGTCGAAAGAGTGACTGGCGAAGTGTCCAAAACGAAGACTTTGAAGAAACAGAAGACCGAGCAAAACGCACCAGCACACCAGTCGATCCAGTCGTTTTTGATTGCCACCAGCACAAATGAGGATGTTGATCGTGCAGTACGTGACTTTTTCCTCGAGACGGCGACACCATTTGCGAGAGTTGAGCATCGGGCCTTTGTTACGATGATAGACAAGATAAGGTTACTCCCGACAACATCGACCTACGTTCCACCCGACCGAAAGAAGCTATCAGGCCCGCTCGTCGATGACGCTGTCAAGCAAATGAACGCTAGCGTCAAGGAAGCTTTGTTCCTGCGAGGCGGCAACGGTCTCACGCTGACACACGATGGCTGGACGTCGCAGAAGAAAGCTCCCATCTTCAACGCGATGCTTTGCACCACTGTTGAAAGTTGGTACATCAGCAACAAAGTCATCACCGAGTCAAAGACAATGGGTGCCGTAGCTAACTACATAGCTGACGTCGTGAACAATTTGGAGGAGGATGTCAGGGAATCCGTCGTGCACGTTTGCGTTGATGGCGCATGCAGGGAAGCGTTGCCGATTGTAGAGCAACTCCTTCCAAAAACGGTCGGCAGCATTTGCCTTCTCCATACCGTAGACCTCGTGTTCGAGGATCAATGCGATTGGAACAAGAAGACGTACGCGACAAGGTTTAGTTACATCAACCAAGTCTGCAAGCGTGCGATTGAATTCGTACGCTGGTGGAAAGCAAGAGAGAGGCTCGTGACCCTCCTGAAAGAACACACACCCGTGTGCCTGCTTTGCCCCATTGACACAAGAATGGGAACCACCTATATTTGTCTGAAAAGACTATTGCGACTGCAAACGCAACTTCGAGCAGTGGTATCCTCCGCCTTGTTCTCCAACTGGCGCGCATCGCAGAAAACAGCCGCAGCCAAAACTGCAGCAGATAACCACCGCGCTCTCGTAATTGGAGACGACCTGTGGGAAGACGTGGCAAATGTGTGCACCTTGTCCGAACCGACGTGGTCATTCCTCCGCGTGCTTGACACTGAGGCAACACAAGAAACGAACACCGGTGCTCCTGTATGTATAGGTAATGCACGCATGCGGTGGGAAGAATACGTTACTCAACTCCAAGCCCTGGACCTCAATCTTCTGCTCACGGAGGAACGTCGCGCGGACTTGGTGCACCATGCAGAGGAACGATGGGACTACGCTGTGAGGCCAGTCCACAACGCGGGCTTTGCTTTGCATCCCGCAACGCGTATGGAAGCGCGATCCTGCAGCAAGGCAAAATCCGGGTTGCAGTTAATCCTCAACCGGTTTCTACCCAGTGAAGTCGCGCTGACAGCGCTGGAGGAATGGGAGTCGTGGTCTTCGGCTCCCCTTCCGCCAGGGCTGGCGTCCACTTCAATGCAACATGGGAACCGTGACAAGTGGCCACCGCACAGGTGGTGGTCGTCTTTTGGTGGGGCTTGGCCTGCTCTCCAAAAAGTGTGTGTAAAGCTTCTGGGACAAATTGTAAACGTCGCTCCATGTGAGCGAGGGTGGTCCGCCTACAGTGAAGTCCTCACTAAAAAGAGATTCAAACTGAAGGACGAGAAGGCACACCAACTCGCCCGTTTGAAGTACAACACACGGAACTGGACGACTACCCAGGCCGTGCTGTCACACTTTTCCGCAATCAAAGTAGGCGAAGAGGACGATGAAGAGCCAGGAGACGAGTAGGCGCAAACGACTCACTCGCAATCTATATGTAAGATTTTGATGGGGGGCATATTATTCGTCACCCGACACTCTCCGTTTTCTTCTTGACAAACGTTGGTTCCCTTTCAAAAGGCCGTTCTCAGTTAGGGCGGCCTTTTGCGTTTTCCTTTTTCTTCTTCATCTTCTTCTTCTTCTTCTTGACAAACGTTGCTTCCCTTTTTTGCGTACACACGTACAGTAGTCGACATAGTTGCGACGATACCTACTGTAACACACTGTGCGAAACCAACCGCATTACAGAGTCAGAACCAACCACACTTCTTCTACTCGTTTCTTTGTATCAAGTCGTTCTACAACGTCTCTACCTGTTTAGAGTGCAAGCTCACCTTTTTACCACACTTCTTATCATAAGCGGCATCCCAGTATGCATAGTCTTCATTACAGGCGTCGGCGAATTGCGTACTCTTCTTTTCTTTTTTTCTTTTTTCTTGAAAGTATGCTGATACTGCAGGGAATAGTTGACTACACCTCTTGAGTGCTAACCGCGATTGGGAGTCGGGAGAACCTACAAAGCACCCGTTCGTGAGAAAAAGCGAAGAATAAGGACGCCTTTTCCATCTGTCTTTGTCAAGAGCTGCAACTCAACCATTCTTCCTTTTCTTCCACCTTTGCGACAGGTACACCTCATCCGAATGCTGTGTTCTGCTGCCACCACACTTGAATGCAAACACTGCTCCGTTTTACTCCCGTATCTGCGGGGATGAGACGACAACTGCTACTACTTATTTCTTCCTTTTTATTCCTCTCGTTGCCCCAAGTTCAAGATTCTTTCCCACACTGTCTCCTTATTGCTCCTGAGATGCTGTGTCGCTTGTTTGCCTTCCTTACTGACGAACCTACAGCCAGTACACCAGCTGTCGCACCAGCCGTTTCTTTTGAAAGGAAACGGCGTTTCCATACACCGGCAAAAAGAAGGAAACGGAAACGGAAACGGAAACGGAAACGTTTCCAACGTTTCCATCCTACATAGCCCTAGGGGGGGTCAAAAGGTCTTTTTTTGCGTCAAAATGGTGACATTTTCAGCCTGTAGACTTAACGGCAGTTTAAGGCTAAAAAAACATGCAACCCGCCTCAGAAATGCCCGGAAACGTGTTTTTGGGGAAAGTTTCATGGAAAATGGCCCAGGGGGGGGTGTATTAGTTGATGGTTTTAGGGTGGACACCGTTTGGTACCGGCTAGCTGCCTGTGTGTGTGCTTCACTGTTCATACCATGCAAAGATGAGGCTACAATCACGTGCAGGCAGCCACAAATGGAAGCAACAAAAGGGCAAACGACACCCAGGAGGAAGGCAGCTATGAACGTTGCTCGTCTGGATGGTTAACAACGTCCCAAAAGGCTCTCTGAGTCTTGCGCAAGCTGAGGTGTTGTTGACACCGCAGGCAGCAGCTCTTCCCCGAACTGCTGCTGGGGCGATATTCACAAAGTTCGATGTCTTTCCGAGAAAAACAATGAGATGCTCTCATCCGTAGTGGGATTTTCCAGATCCCAACGTTTTTGTTGAAGGGATGCACGCGACAGTGTCTTTTATTCAAGTTCGCCTTTCGTACACCACCCCGAAAGGGTCGCATTGCACACGCACGGAAGACAATACTGGTCACCGGGGTGTATCTGGTACCTAACCCCAACGCACGTTGAGCTTGAACAAAAATAGAAAACTGGACTTGAACGAAAAGGTTCGGCGGTGGATTCATAGGGCTGCCACGACATAGCAGCTCAGGGCAGGGTATCTGCAGCTTGCGGTAGCACGCTACACGACACAGGCCACTACGAAAGCTGGCGCTGACGTCAAGGACTCGAGGGGGCGGCACGTTACGAAGCCGTACCTCATTGAGTCGCTTGTCAATGCCTCCTACGAAGCCCCACCATCCCCAACTCTCAGGAAAGTCTTTTGAGTAAAAATACATAGGTTTGGGCAGTGCTGTTTTCCTTCTTCGGTTCATGCTGTCACTATTTTTGGGGTTGTCACCTAAAAAGAAGAACACCGGTACCAAACGGTGTCCACCCTGAGTCCAAAAATTGGGCACTCGTAAAAAGGCCTTTTCGGGGCACTTCAGCAGCCAAAAAGCATGTTTTAGGCATTTCTATACGGTTCTGGGGCGGTTTACCAAATTTTATTGCCTTTTAGGAGCCCCTATGTGGTTCCCAAAAAAATGACCTATTTTGACAGCTTTTGACCCCCCCTACCCCCCCTCCCCCCCCCCCTATATACAGGCTATTTTCACGGTGGAGGGGGGACGCTACCTGTCACTCTCTAAGGTGGTCAAGAAGAAACGGCAACGCCCGCCACAACGCCTTCGCAAACGACGCAACGATGGCAACGTCTGGCACCGCATGCAAGATGGGGAGCTCCGGATCGATACCTCACCAGGCTTCTGTTCGGGACTACGGAAGCAACTGGACCACCTCATCCAGCTTCCCCTTGACCAACTGGGCGCATACGACATGTCCACCTGGCACCCCAACCGTGCCTTACGCCTTCGCACCTGGATGAGAACCTTCGTTCAAGGCGAGAGCGTAACAGAAAAGGTGAGGACACTCGAACGACTCCTCGGCCAGCGCATACGGAACCGGACCGACAAAAAGGCAGCACCTCCCCGCCGTTACTTCAAACTGACCCACCAACACCCTGCACAAGACCGCACAGCAATCGCCGGCGTCCTTTCCCGAACGCGGGTTCGTGATGCATGTCCCAACCCAGCCGTCCTCGACAACCTCATGGTGAGCAACCGTCTCAAGCCACCCCTGGCAACTCTCGTCTGCAACGTCACGGAAGTCAGCTACGAGACAAGTCAACCAGTGAGAACAGAGTCGGTCTGCCCTTGCCAGCAACACAACGTGTCCAGTATCTACCAAGCACCAAGCCTTCAACAAGTCCCACAATTTCCCGCATTCTAACACCCTGCCGTATCTGTACGGCATCCCGAAGCTGCATAAGCCCCAACCACGAATGCGTTACATCGCTGGTGTTTCGGAGAAAGGAAATGCCGAGAAGAAGGACGAGCAGAAGGTACAAGATGAACGACGGGCCCACAAAAAACAACCGAAAACGCGTGCTTCAACGACCCCGGCCCACCAAGAAGCATCTGGCATTTTGAAACTGGTTCTGGCTACACTGCAAGGCAAAGACGAAGTGTCGCGCGCAAAGACGGGAATACGTCGCTTCTTCGTCGTAGAGTCGATCGATGGCGTAGCCGTGCATATTAAGACGAACTACGCACGGCTGCGCAAGAAAACCCCACGAACATTCGACTTTAAGGAGATGTACACAAAGATTCCACAACAACGGATCGTTGACTATGTCATGCTTGCTGTGTTGGAAGCTTTCGAGTACGCAAAGTCGGAAAAAGGGTTTGACTTGAAGGCACAGCGGTCGAAACACCGGTTTGAGTTCAGTAACGCCGAAGCAGCAGACATGACGGCGTACAGTGTGGAAGAAATCCGGGAGCTTGTCGAATTCATTGTCGGAAACACCTTCGTGACGAACGGTGGCAGATGTTACCAACAAGTAACAGGAATCCCGATGGGCGGCAATGCGAGCCCGGACCTGGCCAACCTGTATTGTTACTGGTGTGAGAAGCTGTACATCGACAGCCTGATCGCGGAAGGACGCCATGAAGAGGCCAGAGCCCACGCCGACAGCGTCAGATTCATCGACGACTTCCTGACGTGGGGGGTTCGACCCCCACCGGAGGCGATCTACGGCATGGAATACTCAGAAACGTCGAAAGGTGTAGACGACGTGGTATTTCTGGGAATGCGGATCAGGGCTGAAAGGGATATCAAAACGGACTACATCCGGCTTTCCGTCCTCGACAAGGGCGAAGAGTTTCCGTGGTACCCGATCAAGTACACGCATGCCGAGTCAACCGTTCCGCGCAACACTGGAACGTCCATTTTCAAAGGAGCCCTAATTCGAGCTGCCCGCATCTGTAACAACATGCCAGACCTCAAGGTCGAGATCATGAAGGTATACTACAGACTGCGAAACCGAGGGTTCTCTGGACGCGAACTCCGGCACGTGTTCGACACTTTCGTCACGCAAACGTACGGAAAGTACGAACTGGATGCCCGGGTCTTGTCGCGTTTCTACTACTATGTCGGAAAGGCATACGACGAGGGACGCCCCACCAACGTAGAGAAGCGATTCATCGGCATTCGCGCACCACAACAACCCGCCGCTCCGCCGGAATCACCGAGCCCTCCCAAAAGTGTTCCACCACACGACCCCAAGAGCTTCACCACCACCGCACCCATCGCAACCAATCCGCCGGACCCACATGCGCGCGGCATAAACAACATTCGGAATAGCTGTTTCTTCGCCGCAAGCGTTCAGTTTCTGGCCCGCAAGCCGAGCTTCCGGACACAGCTTGCAGCCCTCCAACACCCGAATGAAGAGCAGCTTATAGTTCGTAAACTCTTTACGGACTTTGACGCTGGTCGCGACATTCACAGCTCGATGGCCACAATCCGAAGTCTCGTGTTTGACACGACAGACGATGACTCCCAGCACCGGGATGCTCACGAACTCCTGACGTGGATCAGAAGTTGCGTAAGGGGTGACGACGACGATCCGACGACGGTGACCTACACCCGACTGACGACCTGCTTCGAATGCGGAGGATCCAACACAGCGGCACCAGCACTGGAGCCATTCCTCCTTGTTGAGCTGAAGAACAGAGAAAAAGCCTACACCGAACCACTTGAAGTTCTTGTACGGAAAGTGAAGAACAAGAAGGCAACCCGTATCCCCGACGTCGACTGCGATACATGCCACCGAAGAACGGAGGGCTCCACAAAAGAGCTCTACGTTTTCCCAAGTGTGATGGATGTGGCTCTTAAGCGAGCCCAACGGTCGAAGAGAACAGGCGAAGAAATAAAGCTAAAAGTCCGCACGCCCATTCAACCAGCCATCACGATCGGGGAAGACACTTACAGAGTAACTGGCTTCATCGTCCACACAGGGAAAGTGCAAGCTGGACACTACTACACCGTGCTGCGAGAAAACGACGACTGGGTGTGTTACGACGACCAGCAAGTGTCCCTTCTCTCATGGGAAGAATGTGCTGTCAAGTTTACAACAAACGGCTACATCGTTTCCCTGGAGAGAGCTTGAACACTTTCAACCCTTGAAAGTAGTGCCCCGTGGCGGTTGGTTACGAGCCACAATCCCATCCAAAACCCCCCTTTTTTAAAAAAAACGAATGAAGGAAGGAAAACACATGAAACCAAGTTGTGCTCGCACCGGAACAGGACTGAAAATCCCCATCCAAAGGACCCACTGATGAGCTCTGACTTTGGATTGGTCTGCGTTCAAGAGCGAAACATGAGACGAAGAACGAGGTGCACACAACACCGCGGTGAAAAAAATACAGGGGGCTAGTCCCTCAAGGTTTCATTCTCCACTTTGGGAGCCGTACACTCCCCTCTTTACAACTTTCTATTTTCTATTTTGCATCCCTTTCCTAGCGACATCTTCCTCGAAGAAGACTTGATGCTAGCATCAACCATGCATGAGAGGCAGTGCTCTGCCTAAACATTAAACTAAGATTTTCCCCCCAAACATGCATGAGAGGCAGTGTCCTGCCTAAACATTAAACTAAGGTTCCCCCCCCCCTGGGACGGTTGCAGAACTGCCTGTGAAATGGGGTCTGCAGTGTTCACAAGGGGTCCGGGGCTCTTTCACAGGAGTTCCACAGCCGCTGTGGAGTTCCACCGCCGCTGTTCTGATGCAAAAGGAAAAGCTAGAGTGCTGAGCAGGCAGAAGTAGCAGCAGGATTCAGGGTCTTGCCATGGCCCAGCATCCACTTTTATGCCTCTAGCTTCTCACAGTCCGGCCCCCCAGGTAGTCTCCCTGGTTAGAGGTGACGATCATAAAGGAACCCTGCAGGTGCCCCAGGACAGTGTCCTTTACCCCCCCTGGAGCCTCCTTTACCCCCCCCGGAAATTACCGCCCTCGGCCCCCCCAGGCCTCAGGGGGGGGAGTTGTAGAGCACCAGAGACCGGAAACTCTCCGGAGAAAGAAACTCCCTGAGCAACGCACTATAGCAGCACAACGGCAAGGCCCCCCCACCCCCACGTGGCAACCGCTGCTTAACCCATGCAAACCCGTGAATAGGTTCATGTACTAAAAGAACTCAATGCTTAACAGTGCTCACGTGGGCGGTGTCTTCGGACAGCACCTCGTGATGTTCGCATCACAAAACAAAGAAGACAGTGAAATGGTCGTTACCTGGTCGGGTTTCGCTCGCGACCGTTTCCTGAACAATCCTTCACTAAATCCGCGGTTAAATAACCTGGCCTCAGTGGTGCAAGCACCACGCGCTCTTCAAACCCAAGAAACATTTTCCCCCCGTTGAGACCTGCCGGCCCTAAAACGGCACAGGACTGGTTCTCCATTGACAAACGCCTTGCTTAAGCTCGGCACCCGGTTGCTTTGGCAACCTGTCGCTTTTGTGACGCCACAAACTTCGTTTCCCGAGACGTTACCATACGGCCCAACCCCCGAACACCAAGAGAGGTACAGTTTGGAAGGGACTGCATGTCAAAGCAGGAAAAGGCATATGGAAACGCTCAGAACCGATAAAGAACAAAAAAAGTCGTAACCCAACACAGGACGAGAAGGAAGGAGCAGCACCACCAGAACCGAGAAAGAACAAAAAAAGAAGAATACTACGCACCAAACCCACCACCCTCCCCAACCCGGGCTTCCTTTTTACCCCTGCAAACCCGTGAATAGGTGCTACGGGAGTATCTGGCAACCGCTGCTTAACAGTGCTCACGTGGGCGGTGTCTTCGGACAGCACCTCGTGATGTTCGCATCACAAAACAAAGAAGACAGTGAAATGGTCGTTACCTGGTCGGGTTTCGCTCGCGACCGTTTCCTGAACAATCCTTCACTAAATCCGCGGTTAAATAACCTGGCCTCAGTGGTGCAAGCACCACGCGCTCTTCAAACCCAAGAAACATTTTCCCCCCTTGAGTAGCACGGGTGGTCCTGGCTGTGACGAGCTACG
Organism: Diplonema papillatum; assembly: GCA_030068145.1. Classification (NCBI taxonomy): domain Eukaryota; phylum Euglenozoa; class Diplonemea; order Diplonemida; family Diplonemidae; genus Diplonema; species Diplonema papillatum. The sequence continues at coordinate 546,875 of JAPJBO010000013.1, forward strand.
AACAGCCGCCTGACAAACCAGACTCACACCGCAGTCCTGTCTGCAGACACTCAGGTTCCACGCTGATGATGGTCCGCCTTATGTGTCCGTGGTTTAAAGGACCGAAACACGGCGCAGACGGGACCAGTGCGGTGTTGAGCACATACCCATTCCAAGCACGTTCTTGCCCCAATCCCCCCATTCTAGTAGGGTTACTTCGCGTAACGCGACTTGCTGCCCTCAGCACGCAGGATTACTTCCTCGCACTCTTTTCCTTTTGGTACTTACAACCATTGGTGCTGCACACGGCAACCCCATGTCCACTGTGCTCTGCGGAGTTTACTTCGCAGATTGCCACCGTAAAAAGAAGACAAGTCAGTGCTGCTTACGAGTTGCAGTCACAATCAGGGCGAAGTGCCCTGAGTTTTTTAACTGATTGCTCAGACACGGTTGTAGGGGCCTTCTCCCCGTGACGGATTCGCCTGTGCTCTAGCACGGGTGGTCCTGGCTGTGACGAGCTACGAACAGCCGCCTGACAAACCAGACTCACACCGCAGTCCTGTCTGCAGACACTCAGGTTCCACGCTGATGATGGTCCGCCTTATGTGTCCGTGGCTTAAAGGACCGAAACACGGCGCAGACGGGACCAGTGCGGTGTTGAGCACATACCCATTCCAAGCACGTTCTTGCAATCCCCCCCCCTGGAAATTACCCCCCTCGGCCAAAATTTAGGCCTCAGGGGGGGGGGGGGGGTAAATGACAACGAATTATACTGATATATATATTGCACCGACGGCTCAGCCGGCGGCACACCAGGCAAACTAGCAACGTCCAAATTGTGCAGCCGAAACCGCAATTAGCGCCCAGGCGTGTACGGGAGGCGGCGCGTTGACCTCATTTTGAAGACCCAATAGTCGCTTCCTGTGGTTTAGGGGTTCTGTTGGCAATGTTTGTATGGCCGTGCAAATGGGAAACAGAATAAAGGCTTCGAAAGGCTCGAATAAACCAGGTAAGGAGGATAGTCGGCCCTTGTACTCAGGGCTCATCGACCTCAGGGCTTCCTGAAGGGCTTCTTGGGCGGGGGTTTGCGGGTGTTCTTGGGTGGGGGTTTGCGGCTTTGCCTGCAAACCCGCAAACCCGTTTGCCTGCAACAGCTTGCGTGGTCCTTTAACCTCGTGTCATTGGCACGGTCACCTGGTGGGATCCGAACCCCGGTGCCTGGGTCGGTAACGTCAAGCGCCACGCGTACACTTTTTTTTTGGTCGTATAAGATCGAAGATCGTAGAAGATTACTACTATTCCGACGAGAACTAACACTTGTACAGAGGTTATTACCCCGTCCCTCCCGAGAAAAACACCGTAATTTCACCCCTCGCTAAGACGCATTGGGGCAGCAATCAGTTGTGAGACTGACAGGTGAACAGCGCCACCTCCCCTAGCGAGCTCTCGGATCAAGCTGCGTCTGATGCAGCCGTGGCCAACCACCATCATCACTAGGGCACAAACTTCGCGACCGTGATTGGACAGTCGGGATTGCCTGGGGGCGAGTCTCCATCGAATGTACCCGGACGTCTCGCAGACGGTACTGCGTCGAAGTGCCATCTGCCGCAGCGGTCTTCGTCGTTACTTCCACCTCCACGTTTTCCCCTTGCTTCTCGTAACTGCACTCGTGCAGCCGGCTATATGTGGGTCACACGTGGCCGGCCAACCAGCTATGTTTGGGGCTAGCCGCGTCTTTGAGATTATTTGTGGTCGCCATAAACAGCCGACTTTCCCCAACTATGGTGTCAACGCCCCTTTACGAGCAATGCGCTTTGCTGGGCGGACCCCCGGGCCCGGGTTTCGACCTCCGCTACGTCGTCGGCCGTCACAACCCGCAGGTCGAGGTCCGCGTGGAGATTGTCATTTATTGGATCAGGGGTTTATCGTGTGCGACAGTATACTGAGTAACACCTATGAAGTGCCTTTTCTTTTTGAGTAAACACATACACAAACACGCACACACCCACGTACACAGGGGTAGCAGTCGTCAGCATTGCAGAATGCTTGGCGACAAGTGACTCGCGCCCTTCCCCGTGCAAGCGAGTCTCGGAACAGGACTCAGAACTGTGACCCAGGTGGCGACTGCCGACCATGACGGGTGATAGCACCAGGAGTTGGGAAGAGCTAGTCAGGCCAAGTTCATTGCACAGAGAGAACTTGCCACATCCTCGGGTGAGATGTGCCGCCTGTGTAAAGACACTCAGCTGTTGCACGGGGCCGAAAAGCCCGTGCAGCTAACACCGCAAGATGAAAACAAGCCTTGAGCCGAGTGCCGGATGGAGAAGCTGACAGCCTCCCACGCTCTATCCGTCCCCCGAAGGATCCCGCCCACCCGCCCTTCGGAGACTAGCCACAGGACCCAAAAGCAGCGTGTCGGAAACTCAAAGCCGACTGGTGAACGTGACAAGTGGGCTATACTTCGATTCAGCCGTTACCCACTCAAAGCCCTGAACTTAAACACACACACACACACTCACACACACACACAGGTCTTTGGGCACATTGGGTCTAGTGCGACCGCTGGAGCATAGAGCCAGGAAGCTTTCCCTTGCGTAAGATTTGAGGCTGGCGGGTACCAACTTGTTGCCGTTTTCTGCGATGGCTGCGAGGGCAAGCGTGCCTAGTCGTTATTCGTGTACAGCAGATGTTCTCGCGCCGGTGCGTCTGCAAGGACTGTGTTGTGCAAACCATCTGCTTTGACTTTCGTGCTCACCGTGCTGGCGTTCCCGAAAAGACACCACCCTACCCCATAGTTCACGCATCTTTCGAATAAGCGCCTGCTTTGCAGGAAATACTCGGTGTGGCCACCACCTGCTCAGAAAGGAAGAAATGCACTGGAACCACTTACAAAAAAATCATCGATACATCGGGGTTCACTGCCGGGCAAAAGCGGTCAACCCAAAGAGTACTGGTACATCTTCTCTCCGTAGAGGCATCCGGTGACTCCCCCGAGTATTTTTAGATTCTGGAAGTGCACACGAAAAAAGGAAGCGCCAGATCCGTTTTTTTTTGTGTCTAACAAATGCAATTTGTCAAGAACAAAAACCGGTCGATGGCAGCGTACTATCCTCACTCCCGTCAGATGAACAAAACAGGTTTGAAGGAAGTGCGCACAAACAAGAAGGGACGTAAGTGAAGCATCCGGAAACGTTCCACCCAGCCTCTCCAGTACACGTCGTCGCTGTGTACGCCCCCCCCCCGCCTCTGTTGTTTACACAACATGAGGCTGCGGCGATCTTCTGGGCTTAGCAGACCTGTCTTTGTTGCCTTTTCATTTGCAATTTGCATGCTGCAGCGAGAAGATCGGAGAACCCCTGTGAAGTAACAACGGTGACGCATCGGACAACCACGTGTGGCAAAGGAGTCTCCCCTGACTCGTCGTGTACCTACTAGTACAGAAGGATCTTCCTCAGGTGACAACATACGACTGCATATGAATAGGCACAGGATGCTGCACAAGGACAAGCACGCAGCGTTCAGTTTCGGACGGTAGCAGCGCCCGCATGGGGTAGTCTGTATTACGATGTAAGTCCAGAGAACGCGGCTTTGTTTTTCTTTGCAGCTCAGAGCAGGAGAACACCTGCCATGGGCAAGAGGCAGATCAAGGAATGAATGGGAACGAACGTGCTAGGGGTAGTTCAACAACATGCAGCTGGGTAGGAGCGGGGGGCTGCGTTGATGGAGGCTGAAGTGGACCGTGCGATGATCAGCCGCCTCAGCGAACTGCAGAAGCGGCTGCTCCGTGGAGAGCACCCGAGCCCTGAAACGCTGGAACATGCGTTGATGAACGTGCAATTAGGGCTAGACGAAGAACAGCACGATGCGACCGGCAACCGAGTCGTGTGGGGTCCCTGCGATGGGAACAGCCTCGGCGTCAACCCCGCGTCTGCGAGCGTGCAAGAGCCCCAAGAGCCCGTGAAGAGACCTGTGTCTTGTGATGTGAAGCAGGGCAGGCTGCCGAACCGCAAGGGAAAACCCCGGAAGCTGTTTTTGTCACACCGTACGGCGGCGCCCGATTTCGAGTGCCTTGCGAACGTGTGTTTGCAAGCCGCGGTGGTCGTCGTGTGCCTCGCTGCGAGATCCGCGCAGCAACGCGCGCAGAGCTCAGCGAATCCTGTACCGCCCTCCCTTCCAGTTTCAAGCGAAGCGGAAGATGTCCCCGCGCGAGAACCGACCGAAGAAGCCGGGCCGCAGGCAAGCGAGCCGAACCACCCTCGCCCGGTCGTGCCCGTCCTGGACACGAGTTCTGCGCTCCTTGGGGGAACCGGCGCTTCAACTGAATCAACAAGTCCCACAACTCCCGCGCTCCGCACACGGCACTGCGGCGCAGCTGTCAGCGGCCGTGTCGACCCATCTCCGTCATCTCCTCCACTGTCTGCCCGCGTCCCCACCACATCACCCCGCAGGCTGTCTTACAAAGCTAGCGACTCCCAACTCAGCTTGCTCCACCCCAACGCCACACCTGGCAAGTCAGATACGACGTGGACGCAGCACTCCGGTATGGCTTTCTCTCACCCGCCCCTCCGACCGTTCGCGAACAACACACGCGACACCTGAATCTTTGCAGAGGTTCTTACTTTTAAAACGAGGCCTCGCATGAGCTTGACAAGCCTCTCAAGTAAACGAACCAACAGCAAACCGAGAAGAAGGGCGGACACGCAAGGTGACAGCGGCGACCGTTGAAGTGCGCAGGTACCAAGCCATTGTTGCAAAGCTGGAAGCTGATGCCGAGAAGCGGAAGGCTAAGGAAGCAAAGGAAGTTTCTCGAGCCCTCGAGCGGGCGGCAACATTGCAGGACACCGTCAACGAACTGCGGGCCGAGATCGCGAAGCTCAGATCTAACAAAGAGGAAGAGCTGCGAGGCGTCAAGGAGGAGTTCAGCCGGTACGCCCCTTACACTGTTAGATAGCGCTGACCCTTCAGGCTTACGGGAACTGCGCCTTCACGCCTACACCAGCTCCCCGGCTGTTGTAGTTTTTCGTAGTAACAATTAACTGTAAACACGAACGAGAACGCTGGCAGCGTGTTCGGAGAAGATTAGCCTATCCGATCATATTCACTCACTCAACAGGCTAATCCTCCCTCGGCACGTACAATCAAACATCGCGCCTATTCCTTTTTGATTCTGACGCCCACTCACTACTTGACGCCTGGATCGCCTTTTGGAAAAAAACGCACCTGCTTTGGGGGCTTTGTAAAGCGAAAGAATAAAACCTGTGCAACATCTGCCTTACGAAAATTACTGCTTCGGGTTCGAGTCGAAAATCTCAGGGACGGACAAAAAGTACACCAAATCACTCCTGCAGTGACCTCGAGCGTGTGCAGTGCATCTACCAGGAGGATCTGGAAGCGACGCAGGCGGAGTGCTACCGGCAAGCCGACGTCGCAAGCCACCTGAAGGTGCGGTCGCGCGAGGAGCTTGTCGAGGGCGGGAAGGAGATCGAACGGGCGCGGCACGCGAAGCTCGTCGACGAAATGTGCCGCAGGCACCGCGCCGCGACGACGCTGCTGTCGCAGGCCCACGAGGAGCAAACCGCGAAGCTGCGCCGGGAGCACGAAACCACGCAGCGCACTCTGGCGTCCCTCCGCTCGGCCGCCTCGGCGGAAGTCCTGTCCTTGCGGAAGCAGGTAGAGTACCTGTTCGAGTACTGCCGGAACCTCGCGAAGATCCTCCTCCACAGCAAGGTTTCCGAGAGCGCGGCGTCGCTGTCCTCCGCGGCCGGGCGGGCCTTGCAGGGGACCGCCCAAGCCTGCCACTACCCGCCGGGGGTCTCGGTGCTGAGCCGCAAGCGGCTTAAGAAGCCCTCGAACAGCCCGATAGGCCTCGACGCCGTCGACCTGAACCTGCTGCCGCACGTGCAGAGCCTCTGGCGGAAGACCCAAGAGCACATCGCCCGCGAGACGGGGCACCCGGTGCAAGACAACCGCTCCGCCACCCACCACCACCCCCAGCAGCAGCAGCGAGACTGCTGCTGTTTCTCGTGGGTGAGCTACCCGCCGGTCTGCTTTGCCGTTGGAGGGGACGAGATCCGGATGCAGTCAACGACGGCGAGCACCGCCGAGCTGCCGGGTGCGAAGGACGACACTCTGTCTGTCGTGTCTTCGATGGCGGCGCACGAGGCGCAAAGGCGCACGCCCTGTTTTTTCGCGCGCGAAAAGAGCGCGTCGAGCTCCCGCGCAAAGGCCGCTTCGAGCAACAGCAACGGGCGCACGCCCGACGTCGATTGCAACGACTGCACCGCGCTGCGCGAGACGGCTTCGTCGGTGGCGAAGGAGCGGGACTTCTACCGTGAGCAGCTGAAGGAGGCGATGTCGAAGGCGAAAGACACTCGGCTGGCGCTCGACTCCAAGAACCGGGTCATTCAAAAGCTTCAAAAGCAGGGCAGGGAGCGGGAGCCGTCGGCCACCAAGACGCGGCACCAGCAAGGCCTGACCCCATCCCAGCCGCACGGGGGGGGGCATCCGCACACCAACGCCATGTCCTTCGTCCCGGCCGACCGCATCCCCCTCAACCGTCCGAGTTCCGCCCGTTTGTACCGCACGTACGACCCTCCGTGACAGCTCGCAGACAGCGTGTGGCGGAGAAGTGAGGAGGCGAGGCCCCTTTTTTTGTAAAGGGGGGGTCGAATAATAACAGTTATTTGACACACGTCTGTTGTCTAATAATACTACCACACTACGACCCCCCTTTATGAGCACCTGCTTTGTAGGAAATACTTGAGGAGGCTGCCAGTTGTGAAAGCACAAAGAAGGTATAGTGTGGTACTCATCGGCATGCCGAAGACTCCCCACTATAGCAACAATATTCTAAGATCAAAGGAGGTATATGTGCTGTAGCCCACACGACGCACAGGTGAATCTGGGTTTAGTGGCGGGTGTAAGCGTCAACAAAAAGACCCGCTTTGTAGTTGTTTTGTTCCTTCCACTCTAGCCTCCTTTCGAAGTAAGCACAAGGCAGCCCCTCGAGTATTTCCTTCCCGTCTCTCTTTTAGACTCAATTAGTATACCTGCAAATTGTGCAGGTTGCCCCTACAACGGTGCGGCGCGCGATCGGATACTGTCCAGCTGCACAGCTGCACATCAACGCCGTGCCTTTCGGCCGCATGTCTTCAATGTCCTCCACTGAATACAACCAAGGTCTGCACTCATCCGCTCCATACGAACGGCTTCGCGGCGTATTGAGCAACAAACGAGTGAGACTCTATTCCCTTCCTTTTAGAATCTTCGGGAGTTCGCGTGTCTTTCTTGAAAAAGGAGCGAGCCTGTCTTGAGACACAATTACGACGCTGTCGACGACCTTCTGCGAACTCGTTCACAGCACCCAGCACAATATCTTCCACCACGTATATAGTGTCACTCGATGTGCGACCCGTCCGGTCCGGGTGTCACGCCACGAAAATGCTGGGCGTGGTGGGTACTTATAGACCGCAACAAGTGCCCAGATTTGAGCAGATCCTAGAACCTGGCACCCTCCACCCCGAGCTGCGGGGGGGTTGATGTCGGGGGGAAAAAACGGCGGTTCTGCACGCCGCGGCGCAAGCACAAAAATAAGGACGGCTGCCGTCTCGCGTGCCAGTGGTTCCTCATGCCTCGAAGCTTCGTTCCTGTTCGCTTCGCAGGATGCCGTTTCCACGGTGGGCAGAGCCCTGGCACGGCGCAAATTTCAAAGAACAAAACCACGCATTTCTTCGAGTCCTCTGGCACCAGTACAGTCTTTTGTTCTCATTTTGTTTAAGCGGTTTCAAGTGATAGCAGTACGACGTGGCGTATAATTTGTGGTATTAGACTGTGCCCTGCTTGCACGCAAGATAGTTTTGAGCAGAATGCACAATCTACACCCGAAGCGGCTTCACCTGCATCCTGGTCCTCGTGCACAATGACCACAGCTCGCTGCCGGTCGACACCCAGTACCAGTCATACCAATCTAAGAGGCAACCCATGTCGTATCGACTCAATCCGACCCTCCTGACACGAGCTCTCAGTTTTAGCAGCCACTGGATGTAAATTTTGTTGCATTAGTGTGATTGTCAGGCCTTCGACTACCCTGAGCAACGCACTATATAGCGGCCACTGGATGATAGTCCTTTTGGGCCGGTCCATCCCCTCTTGATAGACCGTGATAGACCGAAGAATACAGCACCGGGCAATTCGATGCAGCTCTAGGGACTAGGGATGGACCCGATAGACCGTGGTGGACCGTGATTCACTGTGATAAACAGCGGCAGGCACTTCGATGCAGTTTCAAGAGATAGGGACGCACCGGCTCGCCATGCAAATAGATCGCACGACGCGTTCCACCCCGCCGCATCTCGGCGTGCCGCTTGGAGATAGCGAAAGCACAACAGTAAGGATTCTGCTCCGATTCTGATTACGAAATTTCCACCAGCTCATTTTCAGATGCCAGGTGTATCACCTCGTAGCATTGTTGTTATACATCATCGTGAACGAAACCATTGCCGGTGGCCACAGACCCCCAAACGAAAGAGTGGCGGGCACGATGACAACGCGGGGCAGCCTTTTGAAGCTGATGGCGGAATGCGGCGAAGAAATGCGGCGAATCCCGGATTGCCGATTTTCGAGCGACAACTGCGGTGTGCCTTCTTTTTTGTCTGTCTTGGCTTGCCTTGCCATGTGCATGGCTGGCTGGCTCGCCGTCTTCACCTCTCTCGAGGCTTGAGACCGGCTGAATAAGTGCGAAACGAAGGTTTCAGCTACGTTTGTAAACGGCTGCTCGCTGATGTCTTTGCCACAAACAAGAGGACCCATGTAACAAAGGGCACCCGGTGACCCTAAAATCCCGGAATCTCAAGCGAAACTTTAACTCTAAAAAGGACAGTTGTATTGTACTTCTAGCCTCCTTCGAAAGAAGCCAGCTTTTCTTTTGTGAACTTGGGAAACGAAAGCAAACGCGACGACAGGCAAGGCGCACCCGGATGTGATTGCGTCGATGACGTTGGCAAACGACCTGCCGGCGGCGCGGCCGTACGGAGAGTGCAGCGTGACGAAGAAGGCCGGGTCGATGGTGCGCGAGGCGCTCGGCGTGCCGATGGACACGCACGTCCGCTTCGTGACCAGCGGCACCGGCGCCAACGTGCTCGGGCTGTCCCTGGCCTGCGGCCGGCCGTACTTCAGCATCATCCTTGCGAAGTGCGCTCACGTCGGGAACTGGACGGCGGGAGCGTGCGAGCACGAACTGGGCGTGAAGCTCATTTTTATCGAAGGCGACAAAATCGAGCCGGCGGCGCTGATGGCGGTGCTGAAGAAGTCAGACAGCGGGCCGGAGTACTTCACCTTCCCCAAGGTTATCACCCTGACGCAGGCGAACGAAATGGGCGTCATTTACACGTTGCACGAGCTCGAGGCCATCCGCTCGATCGCCAACGAGTACAACCTCCTCGTCCACATCGACGGGGCGCGGTTCATGAATGCGTGCGTCGCCCTCGCGGACGACAACGGCTTCACGCCGCAGGAGGCCGCGCGGCGCGTCGCCGCCCTCGCAGACATCATCTCCTTCGGCGGCGCCAAGAACGGGCTCGCCACCGCGGAAGCCGTCGTCATCAAGAGCAACGTCGTGGCTGATGAGACGGAGGTCAAAGCCGCTCAAAAGCAAAAGCTGCTCATCGTGTCCAAAGCCAGGTACGTAGCCGCCGCCTTTAGTCGTAATTTTGTTGCATTAGTGCGTTTGTCAGGCATTCGACTACCCTGAGCAACGCACTGAAGCCTTCAGTCTATCTCAGAGGGGCTACATACATGGTCGGGGTCCAGCATCAGTAGCTGGAGTCAATGAGTGTGTGCGCCGGAAGTCACACCCGAAAAGCGGGTGTGGACAGTGTCCGGAGTTATGGTTTTGGATAAATACCATCTTTGATTGACCAAATTAGAGGCGGGGATGGTGGGTGTATGGGCTGCAACAGCTTTCCCCTGTGGCACCGTACTATACCACAAGGGGCACCACGAGGGCCTAGCACCCTGTGGGCTCAGTACCCGCCATCCCAGTTCTGAAGTGCGTTCATAGGGTGATGGTAATTTGCCTGGTGAAGTGGGGTGCAATAGGAGGGCCATGGGGGTCAACCTTTTGTGTGATCCTAGGCGGTATTTTGACGATTTCGTGACCGATTTTTCCATTCCGTGTCTTCTCGGGAGCAACAGGCACGTATCACACGCGCCCCCGGTATACTCTAAGTATAATTATCGGGCCGAACTTGTCCAAGGGGGGTCGTCATTTCTTTCTAAAACCCCGGGAACAGAGAGACCAGGGACACCTGCGCTCATAGCATCAAAGATTGGTCGATTTAGGGACACCTTTGGTGACGGTATGCTCTGCATAGGATGGTCATTTTTGAACGGTCGCCAGGAGATTGACTGATATAGACCTGGACCGGAAACCTCTCTGAGTGATTGTCTTTGCACTCTAACTCATCTCTCTCTATCTCGAGACCTATTGCCCAGAAGCGTGTGCATAGCTGAAAAACTATTGATCCTTTGACTCAGGGGCCGATCTTATTTGCCCACCTTTGGTTATTCTGCAGTCAGGGTCTCCGTCACTCAGCTGTTTTGTCGCCACCGGCGACTATAAGAGGCGGCCCTCTCTCATGTTTTCACTGCGGTGTGAGCATAAGAAGATGCACATAGGACTTGAGACTGAGCATTAGATTAAGTTTTCCTCCCCCCCCCGCAGATACATCGCTTCGCAGTTCATCGCGTACATGAACGAAGATCTGTTCGTTGAGAATGCCGTGAACGCGAACCGAAAGGCGTCGTACCTCGCTGGGCAGCTCAAGAAGCACCCTGGCATCATACACGTGGACTGCCCGCAAACGAACCAAATCATGGCCTGCATGTCGCCGGCGACGTACAGCAAACTCGCCACCGCTTACGCCGTGTTCCCGTGGTCTGAGGGGGCAGACGGCAACCTTGTGGTCCGCATCATAACGTCGTGGGACACGACCGACGAAGATTGCGACGCGTTTGTCAAAGCACTCGGCAGCGTTTAAGTGGCCGGAGTTTCGAGGTGAGAGACATCCACATCGACCCACCACGTGATGTGCTCGCGGTTGAAGGCTCAGACGGCACAGTTGACATAGCAAAACATGGTAGCCCAAAGATGTGCTGGTGTGTTGCATGGGTGTGTTGAACAGCGGACCCTCGCCAGCACAAGCCCTTGAAATGCTTCGCACGTCCTCGTATCTCGCGTGGTACGCGTAACATGATCCGGATGGATTCCAACTTCATGCTCCACGGAATGGAGTTATATATTATGCACAGCTACGTTTTCTACCCTTCCGTCAGACGAGCAACGAGGAGAGAAAAAAAAAACAAAAGAGAAAATATTAGATCGCTGTGGCCATTATTCCAAGCCCGCGAAACTCTACTGCCCCTTCGCAGCACCATTCCTTCCAAGCACCTCCGCCATTCAACGAATGGTATTGCCTTTGCCTTCTCACCAGCACCTTTCCGGTGGAAAAACTGCGGCAGCATGGGAGCAGGCCTCGAAAGAGCGGCGGCTGGAAGGCCCGATGTTGATATCAACGGCATGGCAGGCTTCGTTTGCTGAAAGGCTGCGACTGCACCAGCCATGGCCACAAATCCGCCCCGAAGAGAAGGAAAAGCAGGAAAGAAAGTGTGAAATGAAAGAAAAAAAGAAAGGTTGTTGTTTGCGCCGCGTCGTCCGAGCACCCGCGCACTTCGTTTCATCGTCGCTGGGACACCAATCTCTTTTGTCACGGCGACCGGGGGGGTTGTCTCTCCGGAAAAGGAAAAAACCAACCCCAGACCTAGCTACCACGGCCACAGGACGGCGGCGGCTTCCCCCTCGCACCCTCCTTCACGACCGACGCTGCTGTCTCCTCTTCTTTCCTACTCTAGTTGCCCATTCCAGCGAGTCCGAAGTAGCTTTGGTTTTGGTGCTCGAAGATGCGGAAGCCTTCCCATCGAAATTCGTGGTGTAACCAATTGGAAAACATTCTTATGCGCTCCGCATGAGTACGTGCCTCTGGGCACAGCCGGAGAATGGGTGCCTTGCTAGGAAGCCAGCCCACACCACGGTGCCTACGACTTCTTCAGAACCATCCGGAATCACGATTTTCATTTCTTTTTTGTGTTAACAACACGCAGTACTGGTACTAACATTTAGTAGTTAACGGCGTTTACACGCAAGGCAGGTGAGTGCTGTTAGTGTGCACGAACATAGGTTTGCTAAAACAATGTGAATTCTGCCTAAACGACGGGATACGCGTGCCTGCTGGAATGTCGTTTACGTATGCCAAGATAGGGAAGAGGAACAAACGAGCCAGTAGTTAAACCAGTATGCTCCGCCGGACGGTCATGAACATGTTGAAAAGCGTCAATGTCAACAACATGCGCGTCTTATCGATGGACGACACACCGGCGAATGTGTTGAACAGGTCTACGTTGGAAGGGTTGACGTCGGCTATTGTGGACGCGGAGAAGGACGAAGGCGTGCGCGGGATCGTGCTGACCAGCGGAACGAAGGTGTTCAGCGCCGGGTTGGACATCATGGAGTTCGTCGAGCCGACGGAGGAGAGCCTTCGGGAGTACTGGGCGCTCGTGCAGAAGTGCTTCCTGACTCTGTACCGAACCCCCCTTGCGACAGTCGCAGCAGTGAACGGGACTGCACCAGGCGGCGGCTGTATGTTGGCCATGGCTTGTGACTATCGCGTCTTCGCGGATAGCCCGTCGGCGTCCATCGGATTGCTTGAGACGAAACTTGGCATCGTTGCTCCGTTCTGGATGGCAGAAAACTTCAGAGACCACCTCCGGTCGCCCGGCCGGGCTGAGAAGTACCTCCAGCGCGGCGACATGCTTCCGGCGGCCCTCGCGTTGGAAGAAGGCTTAGCCGACGAGGTCTGCCAGCCGGACGACCTCCTGCGCAAGTCGCTGCAGGCCCTCAACAAATACTTGTCCGTCCCCGACTACGCCCGGTACCAGACCAAGCTGTGGTCGCGCAAGCCGCTGGCTGACAGGCTTGAGGCCGACCTGCACGGCGACGCTACGACACTGTGCAACCTCATCCTCGACCCCCGCGTGCAGGCCGGGTTGAAGGTTTACCGCGCGACCCTCATGAAGAAGGACTAGCGGCATCACCACTTGAGCTGTCGGCATCATATCGGGGAGGTGCGTCCCCCTGTCAAGAGGCTTCCGATCAACCACTCCCACGTTTCTGCCAGAACTACGGGTTGCTATTGAAGGGGTTCTTGGAAAGTCAGAATCGTTCAGGGAGAGAGCATTTCAGCTTCCGTCTTCGTGCGTTTCCCGTCGAGGACGCGTGTCCTTCGGTCGTCTTTGAGTGAGCCTTGACCTGGTAGTCGTTTTGGCTTCCGACCGCTAAACAGTTATAGGCGCTTCGTCTGGAGTAATGTTCCGTCTTCATCGGAGTACAGACACCATCCTCCGTTTTTCGCAGCGGGTTCATTTGCAAGGAGCTTCTGCTCTTACTCACCCTTAGGAGCTTTTGCGGCTTTGCGGTGGAGTGAGAAACCCAGCGGGCGGCTTTCCAACGGAAACGTGCAGAAGACAACCTCAGCTCGCACACTGGCGAAACAGCAGTCAAGGGAACGGACTTGAAACTGTCAGCGGGGAAAGTTTCTTTCCCCGCGGCCTTTTTTGGCCGCGGGGAAAGAAGACCCTGTTGAGTTTGACTCGATGCCGCAACAATGAAATGCCACTCCTCTTGTTGTCGCTTAACTTGTCCAATGATTGGAAGGAGACGGCAGCTGCTCCCTTGTGGGGTTAGGGTCTTCAGATCCCCGTAGCTTATCCGTTTCCAGCGACAAACGGGCTTCGGCTCGCGAATCCTGGTGCGGACTGAGCTTTTAACAGTCACGCGAGTGGCTCCCTCTGGGGACTGCAGGCTGCGATTACTCGTCCTTCTTGTCGCAGCAGGAGGATCTAGCCCCCTACCAGCGGAGCTCAAGGGGTTCCTGAGGAAGATGGGAGGTCTCGACACGCTCTATTCTTCTGGGTATAGCGAGGGCCACAAGCATTCCTTTTCGCTGTGTCTCCACGTACCAGTGGGGTACCCGAAGAATACTGGGCGTTTCGCACTCTGCCGAGATGAAAAAGGTCCCCCGCGAAAAGTAATCTCCACCCGTACGACAGACGCATGAGTTTGCGTTTTAAGCGTTTGTCGTCTGCATGCCCTTGCCTTCTTTTCCCGTTCATTGGCGCTTGGTTATATTGTACCGGTTCAAGTTGACGTGCGAGCTGCCGACCCCGTCGGTCTTCAAGGTTAAATTTTAGTGTAGTGGGGCTCTTTTCCAGCCGCATGCACCCGAGTAGGACAAGCTGATCACGATCAGTCGCCACCTCAAACATCTGGGTTCAGGGTGGACGGTCAGCGAAAGCTGATCTGTTAGGGTGTCAGCTTGTGCGCAGCTTTCGATTCAGCATTGCGGACAGCCAAACAACACGTATTCGTATTGCATTGTTCATCATCTGGCCAGATTTGCTGCCGCGTGTTCGAATTCAGGCACGAGAAGAGAAGGATGCGAAAACGCTGTAATCGCAAAGAGGATCCCGTTCTGGGTTTCTCAGTCTATGGGTCCCCCCAGACCAAACGAATTCCTGAATTGAATGAGGGTATAGAAGATGTTTCATCGGTTTCCCTTGGCGTCAGCGTAAAACCTGCCACGCGCTGTTGTGTAAGTTCCTGAAAGCTTTGGACTCGTAACAGGTACAGGAAAAGGGGAACGAAATGCTCGTTCTGTGCGTAATATGCGCCGTTGTTTCCGCGGCGCCAGAGGATGAAGCATCCGGCTCGGGACAGTCGGAGCTGCAGTCGTGGGAGAGTCATCACACAGTGTGGCTGTTGGTGTTGCTGTCGTCACTGTGTGCGGCGATGGCATGCTTTCGCGTGATGCGGTTCGTGCAGGCGAAAAAGCAAAAGAACTTGCACATCGCGAAGCTCGCTGGATCAGAGCTTACCTCCGTCGCCACCTTCACCGCGAACACGTTTTCGCACATGAAAGACGGAGTGCACGACCTCCTGCACTCGCACGCGCATCACGACTTGGAAGACTCCGATGACGAAAGCAACTATCGGAGCCTGCAGGTCACGAGCCGCACCAGCCGGAAGCAAAGCTCGTCGATGCATGCGAGCAGTCGCTGGCAGACCCCAACGACGGCAAACCTTGCGCCGAGCAGTCTGCCACCGGAATTGGCAGGAATGTGCCTGCTAGACCTCGGCCCGCCTACCGCGCGGCGTTCGCTGACTCCGCTCGACGAAGTCGCACGCAAGGCATCCTCGGCAGGAAGACGGAGCTTGTCACCTCCGGTACCTCCACCTCCACGGTCACGATCACTCTCTCAGCCATCGGCCTTTCAGAACGTGGTTCGCAAAAGCGGCGGAGAAGACACATTCGCAAACGTCTCTCCCCTGTCGCCGGCACTCAGCTTGCAGGGCCTCGAACAAAC
Source organism: Diplonema papillatum (assembly GCA_030068145.1). Taxonomy (NCBI): domain Eukaryota; phylum Euglenozoa; class Diplonemea; order Diplonemida; family Diplonemidae; genus Diplonema; species Diplonema papillatum. The sequence continues at coordinate 562,328 of JAPJBO010000013.1, forward strand.
ACCGCCAGCCACACGCAACAAGGGGCGCAGGGTCACGCTTTCTCCCAGGCCACGAGACCGGCCTGCGTGGGCGCTGCCGCCGCTCGAAAAAGTTCCGGTGGTCACCTAGTTGCCGCCCTGGGCACGGCTCCGGTGGGGTCGACATAGGCGACGCACGTGCGTCTCCCGCAAGGCCTAGGGGGCAGGTTAGGGAGACGAAGACAGAGAAGACGTTCACTGCGCACGCCAGCTGAGTTCTGGAAGAAGCGGTTGGCCACGTCTCGTGTCACAGCTCCCCCCAAAGCATAGCGAGGTCTTTCTTTCGTGTTGTTTCTCCCCCTCGCTAGCCTCCGTCGAAGAAGCATCGGGCGCCTCCGAATATTCTGTTTCTCACGGTTGGCAGCGCATCGAGCAGGCAGGTCCTCCTCTGCGTCTCTTTTCGTAAGTCGAAATAGACCGACGCGAACCTTACCCACCTCCGTGACGATTGCTACGTCCTTGCTGATGAAATCCGTCTTCAGTGAGCGGCCTTTTTTCAAACAAACACCATTCTCTCCACGGTTGGCAGATAGTCGTTGTTTTTAAATATCTTGTATTGACTGAACAGCGAGGAGGAAAGACAAAATGGCGCCTACATTATTCGTGATTATCTGCCATCCATGGGAGTCCTTTCAAAACTATAAATTTTTTACAAACAAGACGCTTCGACGTCATGTGTGTGTTCCGAGGTCTCTACCCGTCCTTCAAAAAGTGGCAACCCAACGGCGCTATTCCGATTCGTTTGTCTTCGTGTTTACCTGAAGGACATGCTTGTTTGCTGATGTACGAACACGAGCGCTGATATGTTCAGCGTCGTGCGTTCCTAGGATCTGCTTTCCGTCAAAGAGAGATAACTGTGCAATTCGAAGTCTCTAAGCAACCCTGAAAGAAGCGCCCCCCTTTTTCTTTGCTCACGAACGCGTGCACCGATAGTTAACTCTGTCCTCCCATGCGTTCCGATGGCCTGCCTTCCCCGTCACCAAGAGACAACTGTGCAATTGGGAGGCCTCGAAGCAGCCCGGGTTGTTCTTACTTAAAGGACAGGCCTTCCTCTGCTTCTTTGCTCGTGTCCACACACATGCGCTTTTTTGATGAAAGTTAACCCTGTTTCAACGCCATGCGTTGCAAGGCCCGTCTTTCACCAGCGAGAGACAACTGCGCATTGGGGGGGGGGGCCTCGAAGTAACCCGAATCGCTAGTCTTCGTGGTTACGTGAAGGACACGCCCCCATCACCTTGCTCGTGTACGAACACGCGCTTCAAAAGAATAGTGGCCCGTCCGTCTTTCGTTTCTGACTCCATTGAACCCTAATTTGCTGTTTTTACTGCGCACGGAACACGCGCGGTTTAGGTAGTAGGTAATCGGTTCCTGGCGCGGCGCGAGAGCTTCATCCAAAGATTGACTTTCGCACAATCCGAGGACTCTTGACACGGAGTCTTGTCCTCATGCTTTAAAAAGACAAGCACAGGTTCATGCACGTTCGCTATACACAGTCCACAGTCAATGTTGCTCTCGCGGAATGCGCGAGGGTGCGCGACCTTCCAAGACGAGAACGACCGGACTGGGCACGACTGGGCATTGTTCACTTGATGGATAATGCCTGCAGAGTCTTAAGTGGCCTTGCAGTTGCGCGTGTACCTTGCAAGACGACATTTGCGCAATCGGGGTGTCTTCGTGTTCACCTGATGGTGCCTGCAAAAATTCTTCACCATCAAAGGCATCGCTTGCCAAGGTTAACGCATAGTATAATGGCAACTTGGAGGACCTGCCCGCCGTGCTGATCCAGGGTTTCGGTAAACTACATCTCGCTAACTGGGTCAAATCAGTCCACCTCCTGTCTCTTGTCTTCGCAGATTGTTGCTTGCTCGGTTTCCCAGAGGCCAGAAGAGTTTGGTAAGAGCTCAACACCGTCCTGTCTGCTCCGTGGTTAAATTACGTGTCTCATGAACTGAGCCAGTTACACTTCAGGTACCTGACCAGGCAAGAACACCGGCTGAAAGTCCTCCCGAAGCCAATACTTCTAAACGTTTTTACGCAACTAGATCGCAAGCAATTTCTTGTTCTTTTCCACAATGGTTCGGCTGGTTTATCTGCAAGCTGGAACCGGAAGCTTGACACTGGCCAGCCAGTCAGCCACCTCTCCGCGCAGGTACCAAAAAAGACCCAGATACACACAATGCTCCCACCCTAGCTGCACCACCCCAGCTGTCCCGCTGGGCCATTTCTGTTCCTCTGGGAACGGAAGCTGACGCGTTTTCAGCCTTTTTGGTCTTCGAGCATTGGACAACGCGTGCAGGGCACGTGGCCTTGCGTGCAGAAGCGCTTGCGTGCTACAATCGTGGTATTTCTGTCATATCTTTTGCCGTTTTCTTTGACATTGCGATCGCGTCAGGCGCTGAGGTGCAGGTTCACGTCCCGACGGGTCTCCAAATACTTTCATTAATGTAGGTCGTAGGGGGTGCGCCGTGTGAAGCAGATGACAACCGTGGGGCTCGTTTTTATTCACATCAGCCGACGTACGATGCTATGAGGTTGAGGCACGATTGTTTATGAAGCAAGGCCTGCAATGAGGCGTGCAAGTGTTTCTTTTCGCTTTGCAATATCGCGTGGCACTCGTTTGCCTCCCCCTGCTGCGCTGCGAAGAAGTTCTTTTTG